>CM028377.1:144080911-144113659 GCA_013146195.2 Codonopsis lanceolata
CGTGAATTTATCCTCTGTGGGTGAGATGCGGCCATGCCCAAGTTCACATACTAGGATGCTCGCCTAGCGAAGAGGCCATGCCTACAAGATAGCGGCACCACTTTCTGTTCTCCAAATATCGAGCAACATCTGTCTGACCAGATATCTCCATACCCTGAAGATATACTAGCAACCGCTCGAACTACCCACATCGAACAGTAGGCCATGCCCTGCTTGGTTTGCCGAGCTGGCCTGCCCGCTTCCTGAAGCCCATTCACTCAAAGCCTTGACCTGGATTCAAGCGACCACACTCTGAGTTTGTTCGCAACATTTTAATTAAAAAATACGTGCTTCATTAATCTTGTTATTTTTAAGTCGACAATCTCGAAGTTCTTATACTTGGTTAAAGTTGTTTATACATTTGATGGTCGTATATGTTTTCTAGAGGGCAAAATTTCTGTATTAACATGGCGTGTCGAGCAAGCAAATAAGAAAACAATTATCGAGCAAACAAGCAGCCTAAATCAAAAACATATAAGGAAGGCTTATAAACACTGTCAATCAAGAGGATTCCACAAAGAAATCAAAAGATAAAGCTTAAAAAGTGTTGAAAGTGAGGAGGAGGTGGAAGCTCTTGGCACCGGTTTGATATTGAATTTGATACCGAAAAGTTAAGCTCTTACTGTAGCTTCATCCTCACCGCCTGCCCGAGATCGTTCAATCTGCTCTGTCTGCTTCAATGTTTCGCCCGACTCCAACTCGCAATCGGGCCGAAAGCATATTTACCTCGCCCACAGGAGGGACCTGTGGTGCCCGCCTAAAGATCACGCTCCAAGCGCCATGGTTGCGTAGCTCATCTTGGTATAAGGACCAACAAGATGAAAAGGGCGAAAGCTTCAACAGAGGGGGTCGAGCACCGCCCATTCTCGCCATGGTCCCTTCCCCACCCCGCCATGGCCGTGAGCATCCTAATATATGTGCTACGGGCGAAAGGAAGAATGACCGGCTCACAGCCGATCTCAAAGTCTTTTGATTTCTTATAGTTTTCAAACCGTGGACTCTTCGGCTTCTCAGCCGCCTGACCTATTTCCCATCCTTTCACTTGCCCGATCCTAAGGGAACTTCTCTCCTTGCAAGAGATCCTCTCGCTTAGTGACGGGCCTGGTTCTGTTATCCGTGTCACTGGTTTTTTCACCCGGCCGACCAACTCGCTTTTATAGCTGATCACCTGCTCCGGGCGACTAACTCTCAGATTACGCCGAACATTTCAGGGCTTGGTTGCTGGGCTTGGCTTCTCAGTCATTTTAAGCAGCCAATTGCTCACATTTTTCCTTCCACCAAAGTTTTTTACGAAATTTTCTCCTGTTGTAATCGAGATTGGTACATGGGAGGCAATCTACAGAGAAAATGAGTCGAAACATGAAATAAAAAAGAAGAGAAAGAAGTAACTGCACAATCTATTTTACCTCGCTTCAAGTAGTCTCAATGCTCCCCAACCGTAACGTGGTCAGTCAGATCACGATCTCGGCAGATCATCATGCAAGGCCCTTTCTATAACGCCCTTGCCAACTATGCCTCCCTGCCCCGCGAAAGACGATAGATTCCAAGAAGGCATCACAAAATCTCCTTCACTAGAGCCCGAGGGCATGGTAAGAGATCCGAAGCTACCAAGCTCACCAAGTCACTGCAGTTGAAAGGTGAATGAAATTTCTATAACTTCACACAGTGAGGAGGGCTCGAGCTTTTCTTCCTTCTTCGCCTTTCGCACTGTTAGTGCAACAACAACGCCATCCAAAAATTTCGCCTGAATCTTTGGCTTTGATTTAAGGCCTCCGCCCAAGTCCGGAGCTCTTTGGCCGGGCAAGGGTGGTACCTTGGGCAACTCGACCGTACTGGGTTAACCTTTAGGTCACCGCCTGTCGGTTTCTTTCTTTCGTTGCTCACACAAATGCAAATTTTTCATTCCCGAGACAAGACAAAGCAAAACGAGATTAGAATGAACTCGAAGGTGATGAGCAAAACAGAATTATAAAGATCGGGCAGCAACTGTCATGGTCTTCATAAATCGGGTTTCAGCTGCTGCCATCTGCCTAGCTTAGACACTCAACGCATTCATGCTTAAACATTCTACCGTGGGGCTGTCGCCCCAGAGGGATGAGACTCGCCTGCACTCGGACTGATCACCCGCCAAACAAAGATAGCGATTGCTGCACTCAGCCTCTTTCCAGCCAAGAAGAAACCATCGCCGACGCTGCCTCGTTTCTATCACGCCCACGGCGGCCTTCAGCCATACTAATCGAAAGCAGCTTTCACCCGAGCTAAAATCTTTCTTAGAGGCCTTGGGGATCTTTATTTCTGGTTGCCAACCCCAGATTCAATAAATAAGACCCTTCTCGTCCCAAGAATCCACCTTCCCGGGACATCTGACAACAAAAAAATTGAGTTCGCCTCCCTCACTCCGATCCTCCCTCTCCGTTTCGGTAAAGATAAATAATTTTCGCAGCGAATACATATCCGGCTTAAACCCCAGCCTCGCTGATCGTGGAAAGCCGCTGATGTGTTCAAGATCGATCGTGACGGGATTGGCTCTTGATTCCGTGATAAGAAATCTACCAGAAGCGTCGCAGCGGACGAGTCTCGACGCGAAGAAATCGGTAAGAGAGCTCATTTCCTCGTCATGGGAGAGGTTGACGGGGCAGGACGCCCATTTTGGGCCTCCATAGTAAGCATTGTCAACACCATGGAAGTGGAAGCCAGGCCTGCCACCCTTGTCCGTCGTGTCTAGAAAGCTGGGCCCAAAGGAGCGGCATTGACATACCAATCCTCCTCCTCTTCTTCTTCCTCAATTACTTCCTCAACAGAACCTCTACTTGAGAGCCCCCTCCCCGGTTAAGAAGCTGGCAATGGGAACCTCATCCTCGCTTGTTTCTTCGTGCCACTTCCACCGAGAGCGTGCTAAAGCGCCGAGCAAGCGGCAGTTGTCCGCCTCGGCTTCTCCGGCCAAATCTATTTGCTCAACCATTACTCGCCCGGCTGAATCCCCCGCACAGGCTGCTTGATGCTCGAGGCCTTGCCCGACAGTAAGGCCACCGGTCACACTCTCCTTGCCGGAATCTTCCTCGCTGAAGAATCAACTATGTTAACCACGGATCCGCCGACGCCGAACCGCTGGGTCTCGCCACGATCGGCTCCCTCCCGCATTCAATGCTAATTGAAGGGGACTTTTCGCCGCTAAGCGAGTCATTTCTCCCACCATAGTCGAAAGCCTGGCTCATTCTCGGACACGCCGACATCTAAAAAGAGATCGAGGAAGATGGCAATCAGAAATTTGCCCAGGTAGCTAACAAAGAAAGTGGAAAGAAATCCTAAGTCTAGGTCAAACAAATGGGCCATGCCCACCTAGCGAGCAAGGCCACGGGTTCTATTCCTCAATCTCTACCTAAGGGCGGTCCTATCCTCTAGAACCCTAGTAGAATCACACAGAGATGAGGAAGAAAATCAAATAACATCCACAAACCCAGGAAAGACAAAAGCAAAGAAAAACTCACTATGAATTCGGGGTTGGAGCGTCCTCTGCAAGCAATTTAAGGGAAAGACGGAGCCGCCGCAAAGACTGCAAACCCTGAGTATTGAACAGAGAAGAGAAACGAGGGAGCAACCGCTTCGGAGTCGAAAAGAAAACACAGCAACAGCAACGGCAACAGCACCGGCTTCAAATGTTCCAGAGCTTTCTCTCTCTAAAACTCGAGGACGATGAAAGAGGAAAAAGGGGAGAAGAGCTTACCTTTTATAGGCTGGTTCCCGAATTGTTTTGGGGGGAAAAAACTCGGAGCCCGACACGGCGCTCAGCCTTGGCGGCCCATCATCACAGGGCATTAAATGCGACCCTTCGTGCTCCGTGCCCCGTCCCATCATCTCCACTCCAGCCGGCTCACGCGACTCTTCCCCCCACGCGCCTGACACGCCCTTAGCAAGAAGCTTCCTTGATACGCCTCAAGTCTACCTCGATGAACTCTTTGTCTTCTTGAAAATTCACAAGTGTTGAAGCCCGTGCGAATGTCAGACTTGAACGCTCCCCGCTCCGAGCATGAATGCCCGCCAGACAGGAAGCTAGGGGCCACTGATATATCCGGCCCAGGCCGGGTCACGAGCAATGCACGAGTTCGTATCACGTGCCAATCACGAGTACAGGGCGAATGGGGCCCACAGCCCAACGAGCAAAATGATAGAGCCAGCGAGCACCGAGCAGCGCCACTCTCACTCAAACCTGGGCGGGCAATGGCCTTGCCTGTCCGACCAGGGGCCATGCCCGGGCATCATACGTGCTTAGCAAAAGAATCAGACCCATCTTGTCAAAACCTGGTCGAGCATCTGGCCTTGCCTGCACGACCAGGGGTCGTACTTCGGATCTACAAGTTCAGAGAGCAATGTAGAATAGCCGGGCAGAGCCCTACTCGCCCAGACACGCACTGCACTAGGAACGCCGTCGACTTGCCCTCCAAGACAAGTCGAAGGTTTCCGTGTTTAGGCAGAACACTTGCCTAATCTACTCCTACATCTACGCGGTCAGCCGCCTGTTTCGCCTAAAATCAAGGGATTTCCTCCTTGATTGACTAGGCAGTTATGGAAACTGAATCCTAGACGGATTCAATCACCTTGGAGGCCTATAAATACATCTCCATAACCATCAACAAGGTACACACACTTTCTTGAGCCTCGTTATTCTGTCAAATTGCTTTCAAACTTAAGCACGAGACTTACTCTCACGCCGGAGGGGTTTCGCGAGGCCTTGCCTTGCACTTCCACTCAGGTGTTCTGGTGTTATTGACAGGCTCAGGGAAGACGATTTAGAAGCCCAGATATCCTACCCATCTCAAGGACGGCCCAAGCTGTGTTTTTGCCACATCATGGAAGATCTGAGGCACAAAGTTTGGAAGAGGTAGAAAATGTGAAGAAGTGTCTTTGAGATAAAGTGCTTCCTGCATAACTTAATGGCAAATTGATATGAGAAATAAGTGTAAGGTATCAAGGATAATTCAAGAACACAAACAATTTGGATGTCCTTTATTATATTAATGAAAAATAGCACTTTGCTTTATAAAGACTTACATCTAAGCAGGAAAGAGAGATTGCAGTGCACCTAGCACAAAATGCTTAGTGGTTCAGAAAAGATAAATGATTAAACTAGCTAAAATAACTCTAACAATACACTAAAGAATAGATCTTTATTCCAATAGTCCTTGACTTAATCAACTTCTTCCAACAATCCCTCCCTTGAGCTCATTGCTAATTGGAAAGCAATTAGTTCAAATATGAAACAGTGTGCACACCCAGTTCTTCACAAAGCTTTTGAAAAACTTCTAACTTGAGAGGCTTAGTCATCAAATCCACAAGCTGGTTTCGAGTGCTGCAATATAATAACGCTAACAACTCCATCTTTAGTAAGATCCTTAAGAAAATGAAACCACACTCGTATATGCTTGGAACCACCATGTAAAAATGGATTTTTTGGACAACTTTATAGTCGAAGTGTTGTCACACATTAACGTAGTACCATTTACCTGTAAATGGCCAATCTCTTTCAAAATCCTTCTCATCCAAATAGCCTGGCAAGCACACACAACAGCTGCTACAAATTCAGCCTCAGTGGTTGACAAAGCGACTATGGGTTATTTTCTTGATGACCATGATACTGCTCCTCCACACATCATAAACACATAGCATGAAGTGCTCTTGCTATCCTCTGCGTCCCCAACATAATCACTATCTGTAAAGGCCACCAAGTCACTAGCTCCTCCCTTCTTGTGAAACACGCCATAACCCATGGTCCCTTTTAAATACCTTAGGACTCTCTTTGCTACTGTAAAATGTAGCTGTGTAGGACTCGCCATGAAACGACTAATGAGACTTACAACAAACATGAGATCAGGTTGAGTAGCGGTGAGATATATCAGACTTCCTACCATTTGCTTGAACTGAGTTGAATCCACCATGATTCCATCTTCATCTCTACCAATCTTTTGCCCTAGAACATTAGGATTGCAAACGGGATTGCTTTCGTCCATACCAAAACGTCTCAAAACTTCAGCTGCATATTTCTTTTGACATAAATATACCATCAGACCTTTGTAACACCTCAATCCCAATAAAGAATCTCATCTTTCCCAAATCAGTTATGTCAAACACTTTTTTCATGGAACATTTGAACTCATGCAACATTTCTTCATCATTACTATTGAACAACAGTTCATCAACATAAATACTAACAATGAGAATTTTGCCTCCCATTTTCTTAACAAAGAGTGTGTGCTCACTTGGACTCCTTTCGAAACCCTCGTTGATGAAATATGACTCTATCTAACTAAACCAAGCTCTAGGTGCTTGTTTTAGTCCGTAAGAGCCTTTTGTAGCTTGTACACCATCGGTTTATTTCCTTTCTTCTCATATCCCTTTGGTTACTCCACAAAAACATCTTCCTGTAATTCCTCATGTAAGAACACAGATTTGACATCTAACTGATAAAGATTCCATCCCTTTTTAGCGACAAAAGCTATGACCATCCTCACTGTATCCATCATAGCCACATGCGCATATACCTCTGTATAGTTGATTCCATACTACTGGGAGTAGCCCTTTATCAAGCTCATTTAGCTTGGCTTTGTAGACTCATTTCACTCCTATTTTCTTAGCTCCAATAGGTAGTTCCACTAGCTACCATGTCTGATTTTTTTCAATGGACTTGATTTCTTCATCCATGGCTAGCTTCCACTTCGAGCTTTTAACTGCTTCCTCAAAACTTGTAGGATCAAATGACATCATAAGTTCCATGTTTACTTTATCTTCTTCTGACGGGTCTTCACCAGATGTGTAATCTGTCATCCACACTGGAGGATGTCGATTTTTACCCTCCCTTGTTATCAAGTGCTGTTCAGCAACCGGTGCATCATTCTTAACTTCATTCGTGTCTTGTACTACTTCTGCTTCTTCATTCGTATTTCTTTCATCGTTGTCTTCCCATTTTAATTCCATCAGTTGCCCTTCTTCATAGCTTGCATTACAATCCCACACACAATTTTCATCAAAGACCACATCACGACTCACAATGATTTTCTTGGCAATTGGATCAAACATTTTGTACCCTTTTGTTTCATCACTGACCCCAAGTAGTACTCAGCTCATAGTTTTATCTCCAAGCTTGGTTCTCTTAGCATTTGGTATGTGGACATGTCCCACACAACCAAGCACTCGAAAATGCTCCACATATGGCTTTTCTGCACTCCATGTCTCTTTTGGGGTCATATCCTTTATAGATAAGGTAAGTGATCGATTCAAGACATGAATCGTCAACTGAATAGCTTCTGGCCAGAAAGTCTTAGGTATTTTCTTCTCTGAAAGTATAGCTCTTACTAAATTCATCATTGTACGATTCTTGCACTCGATTACTCTATTTTGTTGTGGGGTGTAGGCTGTGGTCAATTTCTTCTTCATACCATGTTGTTTGCAAAAATCATTAAACTCTGTAGAATTAAACTGTCCTCCTCTATCTGTTCTCAAACTTTTAATATGCATTCCAATTTCTTTTTCCACAAGCATTTTGAAACACTTAAAATGATAGATTTTTTTTTTATTTATCTAATAGTAAATAAATCCATGCCTTATGATTGTTTGATGTTGGTGTGATGGGGCCACAAAGGTTTGCATGAACTAATTGTAATCTCTCAGTTGCTCTCCATTGACTCTTTTTGGGAATAGGAGTCCTATGTTGCTTTCCCTTCATACACGCGTCACAATTGACACTCAAAGCTACAATTTTTGACAATCCAACCACCATTTTCTTATAATGTAGGGTATATAAACCTTTGTAGCTAAGATGACCATAACGATGGTGCCAGAGCTTAGACTGATTTGTGGCGCTAATGTGCAAACATCTTTCTTCCTTTACTGGGACATGTGGTTCACTTAGCACAACAAATTAACAACTTGTTTACACTCATGATAGATTCTGCCATTTTTCCTCTCTTTGGATGATGAATACTGCACACACCATCCTTGAACAACACTGTCAATCCTTTTTCCAAAAGTTGTCCTATGCTCAAAAGGTTGTTCTTGAGCTCGGGTGCACAATACACATCACAGATTGCATAGCTACTTCTTTTCAAAATTAATTTCACAACTCCTTTTCCAATAACCTTTATTCTAATTTATGGTATTGTTTCCAAGTTTGACAGTATGTGAAAAAGTTGTATCCAAGCTTGTAAACATACCTTGATTTCCACACATATGATTTGAGCATCCAAAGTCTATAAACCACGCATCACTTCTATTTGCTTAATGTAACTCCACATATGCCATTAACAACAACTCATCTTCCTCTTCTATTTCCGCACAATTTGCCTCCTTGGTCAACTCTGGACATTCATACTGAAAGTGTCCTAAGTTGTGACACTTATAACATTCAATAGTTGCTTTATTGAAAGTTGTTCTTCCTCTTCCTCTTCCCCCTCCTCTGCCTCTAAGAGGTGTTCTTCCTCTGCCTCTCGATCCAAACTGGTCCTCTACCTTCAGTAAACCTCATTGTTTACCCTTCGAAACTTTTGCTCATGTACAACCAACGAACTATGTAGTTCATCGATGGATAAGTTGTCAGTATCCTTTGCTTCTTCGATGAACACCAAAACGTAAGTTAATCTTTCTGTTAACATTCGTAGGATCTTCTGAACAACCGAGCCAAACATATCTTCTCCATTACTTCACATCTTGTTGGAGACTATCATTACTATTACAAAATAGTCGGTGATGGTTTCATCCCCCTTCATTGCTAGAACCTCGAATTCCCTTCTTAGTGAATTAAGAAGAGATTTCTTCACCTTGTCATTGCCTCCAAACTTCAGCTTCATTGAGTCCTAAACAATCTTGGATGTACATCGGTCCAAGATTTTCGAAGACAATACAATCAAGGGCTTGGAAGAGATAATGCTTGACCTTGTGATCCTTGGTTCTAGGATCTTCAAGCTACTTTTACTGGGCCTTAGTCAGCGTTGCCCCTGCTCTTGGCTTTGTAAAGCCATTCTCCACCAAGCTCCACAAACCCTTTACCCTAAGCAAGTTTTCCATTAGTTCACTCCAGTGGTCATAATGACCATCAAAGTGAGGGATCTTCGTCAGATTCTTGTCGTCACTCATTCTCTTGGTGTTTGATCACGTGCTGCTTCTCTTCTTTAAAGCCCAGTGGTGGCTCTGATACCAAATGTCAGGTATCAAGGATAATTCAAGAACACGAACAATTTGGATGTCCTGCATTATATTAATGAAAAATAGCACTTGGCTTTATAAAGACTTACATCTAAAAAGGAAAGAGAGATTATAGTGCACCAAGCACAAAATACGCTTAGTGGTTTAGAAAAGATAAATGATTAAACTAGCTAAAATAACTCTAACAATATACTAAAGAATAGGTTTTTATTCCAACAGTCCTTGACTAAATCAACTTCTTCCAGCAATAAGATGCAATGACACATAGTTGTTATAAGTTAACTTTAAATACCCTTCTTGCAAAATCTCTCTCTCATTTTCATGAATTGTTTAAGAATGAAATGCTTCTATTTGAATTGAGTGATTCCAAATTGAATCAATCATCCAATCACAAATTGTGCCAGATTGTCAATTGTGAAATGCACACATATAAGACATGTCAATTGTGAAATACATTAGTAGAATGAGCTTGTACGACAACAAACATCAATAATGCAATGCCTCTGCTATTACCACATACGGTGTTGGTGTAGCTATTATTACTACTACTCAAATGTGAAACGCGATAGATATTAATTACCAACCCCATGGACCATTATGATATGAAATTGACCAGATTTAGTTAGAGATATGATCAGTGGCTTATAACCATCAAAAGGCAGGATATTATGTGCAAAAAATAAAGCATTTAACCAAATAGCAAAAATGAAAAGAACAACACATAGGGTTTGTTTGGTAGTCAGGCAGGGATAAGCAGTATTATTAATCCTCACTTGTATATAGGGGATAGTTTTGAGATAAAAAAATTAGTAATCCTAATTTTTTTAGTGAGGTCGATAATAATACACTCTCTCCTTTGGTATTAATAGTGAGAGGATAATGACATTATCTCAGTAGCTCGTGCTATTTGTCTCGACCATCTATTGTGTACCAAACATCAGACAACTTGGTTTATTAATCCTATCTAACCTTAATCTTGACTACCAAACGACACCGTAAGGTTTTGATGGGATACTTACATAATGTGAGTCTCAGTCCATAGGGTACGGTATTGATGAAATTCTTATGAAGGGTAAAAGCTTGGTCCATATCTCTCTTTCCTCCAAACACTTATGCTTCCATTCCTATATACATCGGTTTGAATCCACCAATCTTTCCCTCAAATATTTCCCAAGAACTGAAAGTCCAATTCATCATGGTTTTTCTCAAATATGTCCCCATTTGACATCTGTAATCAATCAAAACTGAAAGAACGCGATGCCACGGAATCTCAATATGGAACGATGTTCTTGTCAATGTTGCGGTGAATGTTGCAACAATAGCGATAACAATGTGGAACTGAAAGTGTATTACAAAAAATAGCGGCGGAAGTTTTGTTTTAAGATTTAAAATCAAACAGACTTAGGAAGACAGAAAATCACACAAAAACAATCTACAAGTATCAAACTTGTAGATCAAGCCTCAAGGCAACAAACTTTATTAAGATCAACATTGTTTTTAAACTTTAATAATTAACACAAAATTCTCACAAGATATAGAATCTTGGAGAATCACAAAACCCACATAAACTACTAGAACAAACGTGGGAAGAAAGAATTAAAAAACAAGAACAGCTTCACATAAACTGGAAGCACGAAACACAAACTTCAGGAAACACAGGCGTGTTCACGAAGATTTAAACAGCAGCGGCCCAGTATAAAAATGCAGAATGGTCTTCGTGTATTAGAAGTTGATTTCTTCTCACAAGATTGACACACAAGACTTCGGATTGAAAACTCTCTTACACCTCGCTTTTACGAATATTCTACGATTAAGGCTCTCTGGCTGTAGTTTCTCTGTAAGCTCTTGCGGCACTGTCTATCTTCTACGTGTCAAGCTCTCTGCGTAGTCTCAAACCGAAAATCACGCCTGCATATATAGGGCACAAACTGCAAGAACACGGCACAGAAACCTTCTCCAAGCTGGGTAAGAGATTAGCACAATATTACAAAGATTATGTTTCCTATTATGATACCTCTAATAACTAAATTATTTTGTAAAGATTTAGTTACCAAAAAATATATCACAAGATATCTTTCCTAACAAAACTATGATACAAGAAATAACTAAATTATTTGCAAAGATTTAGTTACCTAACTAATATACCCAAAATCTTTTGAAAGATTTTCCTATAAAAAAACAAATCAATCTACCAAAAATAATCTAAACAAAAATCTAACACCTAAAATAAACATTGACTAAATTAAAATTCTTCTTTGACCAAGAAAGGTGAAAACAAGATAAAATAGGTCATGCCTATTTTACCCTTACAAAAACTAAAACTAAAATCGGACCCCCAATAAAAAGAAGTCATTTATTTGTATGTTATTGAAATGAAACCTAGAAATTGGGAGTGGTAGAGTAATGATATAAATGAGTGAAATAAAAAAAACCCATCGGGCTTTAATTGAAATAATTTACAAAGTACCCAAACAAATTATGGGTGCATTGATCGATTTAAAATATTAAAAATATGTAAAGTAATTAATCTAAAGCTACTCATCTCTTAAATTTCTAATCCACACTCTCTCACGTTTGAAGAAGTTATCAAAAATAATACTCCCTCCGTTTTCAAATTATCGTTCTCTTTTCTTTTTTCGTTCATTCTAAAATAATTGTCCTCTTTCAAAAATTTCTCTTTTAGAAAAACTCTTTTATCACTATACCCTTACTTATTCTACCTATTTTAATTATGGTCACATAATCAAAAGTGAAAGAAAGACTATAACACAACAAACCAGAATACACAAATAAAAACGAAACAAAATGTTTTGAAAACATCTGGTCAATGAAGCTTATAATGAAGAGTTCATTAAAGATTTCATTGAGATATAAGTGCAGTGGAATAAAAACAAAACAATAGTAAAAGACGAAACTGAAAACAAGAGATTAACTTTTGATCAATAAGTAAATCACTTATTGATCATGCCTCATGGCAAAAAAATATTCCACTAGTAAAATATAGGTTTAAGCTCATTACAACTCAAAAAACTAATAAAGTGTAATTTATGAAAAACTCTCTAGATAGCAGATATAACATTTAAGAATCACAACACCCAACCTAACAGTTTGATGTAATCTATGTAATTAAAACAAGGCATCATTGGGTGAAAACTGTAAGAACTGTGCTGGATTGAAATGAATGAAGTCTTCGATGAAAGCACATCTGACAATTCATTCATTAGTGAGCAACAGTCTTCTTAATCTCTCTTTCTCTCTGATAATTTTATATACGATTTTTTCTCAGTAAACGTCTTAGCTTCCAGGGCTATGTCCTCTCTTATTTATACTTGCACCTGTGACCTAGAAACCTTGTAAAATAAGAAAAAAACCACTTAGCATAAAAGGATTATTAGGTTAGTGCAATAAAGTAGGATAAAATCTTAACAAATATAGATTTACCAAATAAGAAGGATTCCTTATCAATTATTAATGAATCAGTCGTGCCTTAATGCACAAGACAAGCGGCACATTCAACTGTGTTAACCAAGAATACAAAACCTTACTAATAACCTTTCTATAAAAAGTGTAACAATAATAATTAATCAAAATAAATACCAAGAAATGGAAAACAAATAATTAATTAAAATAAAACATTTAAATAACTCAATAACTCAATTAATCAATATCCAACAATCTCCCCTTTTTGCCTTTCTGGACAAAAGCAAAAATGAACAAAATAATTAACTATGAAAAATAACAAGGATTAATAATTATTTGGTCCTTAAACTATCCCAAGACTCTTTGTTTCGTCCAACTTTTTTTTTTTTTGTATACGTTTGGTCCCTCAATTTGAATTTTTTGGTCAATTCCCTCTTTTTACCGTTACCGTTATTAAAAAAATTTAACATTGGCTAACTTTTCAAAATGTCTAAACTATAGGGAGTTAATGTGCCAATTGAAAAAGGTTTGTTTTGACAAAATTGCTCACTTGTTTCGATTTTGGAATTCAAAACCCTTCCCATAAAATATTTTCCTTCCTCCAATAATTTCGCGGGAATTTCTGGAGTTTCTTCACCAATCTCGATTCTCACCAAAAGCACGCCAATATTTTCATCATTGGCTTGTCGACACTTCCATGCCGGAGCACCCGTCATCATCTCTGCCACCAAACATTCAAGTGCCCATAAATCCGCAGCTGATTCCTGCTCACCGCCAACAACCGTCTCTGGCGACATGTACATAGGTGTACCCCTTATATCACACTTTAACCCTTCTCCCTTAATGTTGGCTTTCTTCGGCAAACCAAAATCGGAAATCTTGACAGCGTCGTCTTTGCAAACAAGTATATTTTGAAGTTTAATATCACAGTGAACATACCCCATTTTGTGAATACGCAAAAGCCCTTTGAGAATAGACTTTGTGTAACTCTTAACTTCAAATTCTGGTATATTAGAATCGCCGAAATTCTTGAACTTTTAAGCTAAACTACCACCGAGAGCGTACTCCAACAACACATTATACAGTTTCTCGTCGTTGTTGAGAGTGAAACTATCGCCATAACAATTAATTACTTCCAGGCAATCTCGAAACTCCTCCAATATCCATTTGTCCTTCGCGAGCGAAGGAGAGTGAGAAGCGTCGCAAGACTTTATCACCATTAGCGACGGAAGCAAAGAGTTCTGGTTGATGGGTTTCGCTAAACTGACAGTGGCGAAGCTTCCATGACCGATTGTATTTCCACGAACCCACTCCATGGTTGCAATTTGAGGTAGGTCTCGGTTTCTTGTGTGGATTTTCTTTCTCTATCTGATCTCCAAAGGGAAACAAAGAAGAAACTGTGGGAACAAGTCACAAGTAACCCTACGTTTGGCAGGGACTCTAGCCTCCAGGGCCTTTAATTCCAAGGTTGAAGATGACTCATTTTTCTATTGACACATTAACTCCTTATAGTTTGGTCATTTTGAAAAGTTAGCCAATGTTAATTTTTTTGATAACAGTAACGGTAGGAAGGGGGAATTGACCGATAAAATCGAATTGAGGGACCAAATACATTTCGAAATAAGTCCTAGGACTAAACACAGAGTTTTGGGATAGTTCAGGGACCAAATAATTATTTAATCCAAATAACAAACAACTCCCCCTAAATTAAGCATTATATTTAAGGTCTAGAACACTCCTCAAAAGGATAACGACATCGAGTAAAACTGGGACACAAATTAGCAACAATAGGAACATGATCAACTCCCCCATAACCAACACTCTGAGTTATGTTGAGCATTCCCCAATTCTGAGCAGCTTCGGCCACAACAAAAACATCTTTAGCACCATCGATGTCAACTTCATCATCACTTGAGTCTTCGGCTTTGGCTTTGCCCTTGTACTTGAAACAATTATGATACACTCCCACAAGTGTTACAACACTTAGGTGTTCTCCCTAAATTGCTAGGCAACAGCACACCGTCTACACCTTTGATTTTTCTAGAAAGAAGCAGCTCATTGTAGATCTCACACGTCTTGCAAAGGAAGCGAAGTTGATTGATAACATAATCATACTGATCTAGGACGTGGATAAGTTGTACATCAATATATGTCATACGTTCACGAAGGAACAAGGAAATGACACAAAACGGGGCAGGAAGGACACAATCTCTAGTAACAGGTTTAGAAAAGAATGAAATCTTGGATGTAGGCCATCCAGTCTAGAGGGTCCAGATGCATGGACAGAACAACAACCATGTTCCAATAAACCCCGAGCACATAGCTGCTATTCGAAGCTCGATCCAATCTCAACTGCATAGCTGAAACTGTAGGGGTGAGCTTGTGGGCCCAGTAAGAAAGTAGATACACAACACCACAGAATAGAACAAGACATATGATTCAAATAACAAAGCCCATGAGGATAAAAATATGGACCACGGATTATTACCCCAAAAACAATACCGAGAGTTTCCAAATAACAATAGATCACAAGTACAATTCAGGATACCAATCAATTTTTGGTCACGTAACATCTCAATAATAACCACAAATGTCGATGCTCATTATTAAAGCCCACCAACCCAATAAATGTAACCATTGTTCCACAGCTATTCCACTGATTAATATTACTAAAGTATCCCAAATAATCAATAACCCTACCAGATGGTTTAAAATAATAATTTCTCAATAAAACACACTGAATATTAACATGAGACAATTTAAATATCAAATCAAAACCAAAGGTTTACACATAACAATAATCATGTTTCAATAACAGGAGTAAGAGTCAAACATGAATATTATTGGGACAATCACGTGATTAAATTGACACATAATCAATACTACATAGCCTCCCTTACTTCAAAATAATTGGAACCAAAGCATCAAAATAGCCACTGTCTAACAAACCACCGAAAATTCCGGACAATCACCTTGTCACGCACTGTTGGTTTAACCCAAAAGACCGTATTATATTCCCTTAGTTTCAATTGAAGAAGCCGATATTTACAATTTTACCTAAGGGTCCATTTGGAAGTATTGATTTTGAATTCAATAAATATTCAAATTTCATGGAATTTAAATAATGTGGAATTTGCTTTCAAAATCAAAGCAATTTCATGGTTTGGATTAGATGTGGAATTCAATTTTAATTCTACATAGTTATAATAAAATTTCATTATTATATCAAGTATCTAATCTATATATATATATATATATATATATATATATATATATAATGACAAAGGTATATTTATTCCTCCAAAATCACACTTTTGAATTTTTGACTTTTGAGTTACCATTCCACTCTTTCTCTCTCCTATCTTATCTCTTCTGGTTGTATTTCTCTTTCTCACTCATGTCTTCTCCATATTTTCTCTATCATCACCACCATCTCATCTCTTTTAATTATGTTTAAATATTTTTTCTCTTTAAAAAAATATTAACTAAAACAAAAATAATAGTTCTGAAGTCGAGAAAACAAAAATATAAGAGGTTAGTAAAATAAAAATAATTTATGGAACAAGCCACTATAAAAAATAACTTAGAGAATCAATAAAACAAAAATAATTTAATTCGGAGGTTAGTAAAATAAAATAATTTACGGAACAAAAGTTTTTTAAAAATTCATATAAAAAAGTAAAACAAAAATATGTTAGTAAAATAAAAATATTTGATGGAACAAAAATAATAGTTACGGAGTCAATAAAACAAAAAACAATTTAAACTAACGTTACTAAAATAATTTCATTATTTTTTATTTTAGCTTATTTTCTTATCAAAAATTTATTTATTCATAAAATACAACTATAATTTAATAAAAATAATCATTCAAAATGAAGAACTTATTTGAGTTCAGATTTTATTTGTAGGGCGGAAAAAATTCAAGCTTGTTCGAAGACATTCGTTCTACAGAATTTTTGAATAGTATAAAGTGTTTATGGTTGTCAGGTCATGAATTGACACTTAAAATTGGTGTTCCAATAATACTATTGAGAAATATTGACCATGCTGCAGGGTTGTGCAATGGAACAAGACTAATCATCATAAATCTTGGGGATCATATTATTGAAACAAATTTTTTGAAAGGAAGCAATGTTGGAGAAAAGGTTTTTATCCTAAAATTTTTATTAACTTCATCCGATGTAAGACTGTCTTTCATGTTCCAAAGAAGACAATTATCATTGCTAGTATCATATGTAATAACAATTAATAAGTATCAAAGTCAATAATTGCATGTAGCTGTAGGTCTCTTTCTGAATAAACTAGATATTGATATGAGGTGAAAATGAAAAACCAACTAATAATATAACAAATGTTGTGTATAAGGAATTTTTTTTAAATCTATAATGATTAGTGATATACTCATGTGCAATTGTTAATAAACCGATTCTTCTTATTTTATCCTTTAAATTTTTTTATCCTCTTTATTTTGTTTATGTACGATTTAGTTTACGTACGTTTAACGCACGAGTTAAAAAAATTAGTTAAGTCTAATGACAGTGGTTATTAGTTATTATGAATGATCAAGGTTCAAACATTGTTAGCAACAAAATTATTAGAATTTTATATTCTTAATAATAAATAACATAGAGAGGTGGTTGGGGGTGGCAGACGGGGGTGGCAGACGGTGGTGGCTGACAGCGGAGGTGCATGGCGGCCGATGGCGGAGGATGTTGGGGGATGGCAGTGGCCATGGGTGGCGACTGAGGTTGGCTGGAGGTGACCGGTGAGGGTGGTCGGAGTTGGTGGCCGACGGTGGTGGTGGTGGTAAAACGAATGTTAGTTGTTATTGTGTATAGTAATGAACCAAAATTTAAAATTTAAACTATTAGGATTAATTATAGAATTAGTTTTGTGGAATTGAGACATTTGGAATTATAACTCAATTCTCATTCCAAATTTTAACTGTGTTGCGAAATGACAGAATTGGTTTTGGAAGCCACAATTCTAATTCCAAGCTATGAAATTTGAGTATCCAAATAAACTCTAAGGGTATGTTTGGATATCCCAATTCCATAGCTCGGAATTGGAATTGGAGCATCTAAAACCAATTCTATTGTTTAGGAACATAACTAAAATTTGGAATTGGAATTGTGTTAGAATTATAAATCACTCAATTCCATAAAACTAATTATATCCTAAATCATAATAATTTAAATTCTAAATTTTGATCAATTATTAAATAATAACAAATCACCTTTTTTTTACCACCACCAAAACAACTTTCAACCACCACCACTTGTGCCACCTTCCGCCGCCAACACCTCCGCCAACAACACCGCCAACACTTCCGCCACGACCACCCACCACTGGCCAACCTTCACACTCTGCGCCTCCAAAACCACCGCCGCCTAACTACCTCCGCGGCCGCCGTCATTAATCATCACCACTATATGTTATTTATTTTTTAAAATGTAAATTTTTTAAAATTTTGTTGTTACTAAGGTTTGAACCTGTCATTCATCATTCATATTCATAATAACTAACAACCATATACCACTAAACTAAACTACATACTTAACATATTTTTGAACTTTTATTTTAAGTATAATGTAGAATTATAATTGAATTCCACACATTATCCAAACAATGAAAATGTTATGCTTTTATTTTAAGTATAATGTAGAATTACAATTAAATTTCACACATTATCCAAACAATAGAAATGCTATGATTTTGAAAGAAAATTCTAAGTTATTTAAATTTTATAAAATTTAAATATTTATTAAATTCAAAATCAATATATCTATACGGATCCTAAGAGTATTTATACTTTAACAAAAAATGAGAGATATGACTTTAATATCTATCCCAACTATCAAATATACAAAGATGGTGAGTAATTGTAAAAGCTATAGCCCTAGTTAACCATCTCTCCAAAGCGACAGAAGCATAACCAAGTCATGCCACGTTTAACAAAGTCAAGTACTATAACTATTAAATGACTACAAACTCTCTAAAACTCATTTTAGATTTTTAGCTTCAATTAAACCTATAATGGGAGCTTAAATCAACTCTCCATCTCCTAAACTAAGTAAACTATTCTTCTAATTTGAAAAATTATTTATCTTAAATAGTAACATTTATTCCAATTGTGGTGGAGAAATAAAATTACTAAAATATATATTTTTAAAAAGTAAATCCCCTTGATTGGCATATATTTTTAGAAAGTTAATTGAAGTTACTAAAATATAAATTTAAAATATAAACTATTTTATTTCATTTGTGGTGGGAAAATAAAAATAATAAAGATGAAAAATATATTTATAGTTTGGGCATCACCAATGCAATCGTGTATTTTATCTTACGTGGCCGTGAGTAATTTACACCCTCAATCATAAGTGACAATTTTTTCTTCTTCATTCATATTCAATTAAAATGAAATATTTTAATGCAAATGTGAATTTGATCTTATATGAAATGCGTCATACCACTAAAATGAAATTTAACAAAAAAAATTAAAAAATAAAAGAAAGGAACAACCAATAGAAAGAATTTTTAAAAAAAATGTTGAATAAGATGTATTCACACCCTCAAGTAGAATATGAAATATTTACATCGTTGTCCACAATGGAAAAAAAATTGGTTGACACGTCATATTCACAACTATATTGACGAAACTTTTTTTTAAAAAAAAAATGTATTAAATTTAATTCTAGGTAGTACCTAGTTTATTTTCACATTCACATTGACATTGGTAATACTCACATGTTTGTTAGTTGAGATTTGAGGTTTTAAAGAGTTGTATTGAGAGTGTTATTAAAGTGGATTTTTTTAGACGTGTTGAAAAAGTGTAAATGAAACAAAAAATGAGGTATTATTAATCTTGAGACACAAACCCACGCCTTTTAAATGAAACTAGTACTCTTGCCCGTGCCGATGGTACGACGTCAGTTTGTGAATTTATCAATAAATAAAGCATATAATGTGGAAATGAATTAATATTTACTTATAATTTGTCTAAGTTAATTATGATAACAGTTAAAAAGAAAAAAAAACAAATATTTCAAATTACAAAACTTACGATTTTTTTAAAATTTATTTGTATACGAAATTGCAGGCCGGAAAAAATTAAATTGATTAAGTTAATTACGATAACAATTAAAAAGAAAAAAAATTAAAATAGAAATATTCAAAACTTAGACATAAATTAAATTGAGATTCAGTTTCAAAAAATAAATTGATTAAGTTAATTACGATAACAGTTAAAAAGAAAAAAATAAATATTTCAACTTACAAAAGTTACGATTTTTTTTTGCATAAAATTGATTAATTAATTAAAATATCAAAAAGAAAAGGGACGTGAGTTTGATGGAGGAAGGATTAGCGGCCACCAACCGTAAATAGTGAGGGGAGTTGGAGAGAAAGAGGGGGTAGTTGCTCAACTGCCGTTCACAGATGTGAACTCGGGAAGTGATAATGACCGTATGATTTCAATAAAGGAATCAATTTCAGCCACTAAATAGTTTTAGTCAATTGCACATGTGCGACTATGAGCTATATTGTATTATAGATATTTATTATTTTAACTATGAATACAAATATACAATACTAACATTACTACTCCAATAACTGTTTTTAGAATCTCATTAGAATAAATAAATTTGTAATTAAAGTTTTAATAATTGACACAAAATTTTTTTTAAAAAAATTATCTTCCTGAAAAGAAGGGAGTATATGTTTTGCATGAGGCTATACCCGGGTAAACTGGCTTTGTATGAGTGTAAAATTTGCAAGGTTCTAAAAATCGTTAGGCGGTCGCTAGGCGGCACACTAACGCCTAGCGCCAAAGGGACTAGTCGGAGCGTAATCGGGGCCTAGGCGGGGCCTAGAATTAAGGCATAATGACCATTTTTTTTTTGATAATTTACATCAAAGATCAAACACATTGACTACAAATTTAATTTTTTTTATATTGGTCATTTTATCAAACATTTGTCTATATTTGTAAAATGAACAAAACTATACAAACCTACCTTTAATCTCAATTCTCAACAACCTCAAAGTAATAAACCAGCCAAGTTTAGAACTAAAAACAAAAAAAATATTACTCCATCTACCTACTACCCCTACAACCCACAATTTAACATATCCTCTCTAATCCATTCTCATTCTAAATTATGAGTCTCGAGACAGCCTCCTTCTTCTTCATCTTTTTTTCTTCTTCTTTCTTCTATCTATTTGGCAGACAGGCAATGTATGCACCGACTTGGTCGATTAGGCGGCGACTAAGAAAGTCGCGGCGGTAGAGAGGGGCCTAGCGCCTAGGCGGAGCTAGGCGGGGAGTTTTAGAACACTGAAAATTTGGTAAGTAACTTGGGTTCTATTTTGGGTCTACCTCAAACAATTTATGTATTGTCATTAATTCTTTTAAAAAATATATGTATTTTTTAATTAATTCTTAATTAAATAATTTACGTATATTATTTAAGGGCAACAATGTATGATGAAGTAGCAAGTCTTATATATAATTCATAATTAATTAAGGTTATGAAATTAGATATAATTTTTTTTACGAAATCACGTACAAAAATGATATGGTAACATATTTTCTTTCATATATGATGTAATCGAAAGGTTATGAAAGCATGTGCGTGAGTGGTTGTTACCCCCCCCCCAATTTTCGGTAAAGAGTTTCTATTTGAAAACTATTTTTTTTAAATGACATTTTTAGCGGTACATTAATAGGTCTGGTAATTGGGTGTGTTGAGTTTGGGTTAGATTGAAATGGATAACGGGTCGAAACCCGTTAGAACCCAAATATCAAACAGGTCGGAACGGGTAACATGTTAAAGCGATTCGACCCAGCTTGACCCTCTTTTCCCCCCCAAAAAATATAAAATTATGATATAAAAAGTCGTAGGTTGAAAAGGGTAATGAGTTGTAATTGTCAGGTATATTCATTAGTAATAAAATGACACTTATATAGCTTAATGTTTTAAAATAGACTCTTTAAGTGAAACATTCTAAAATAGAATAGTTGACTCCTTGTCTTTTTAGTAGTCTATTAATAAAAAAAAATAACACTTATATATCGTAATTTTTAAAAATAAACTATTTAAATAAAACATTTTTAAATAAAATAGTGGACTCTCTGAAAGGAGAGAGTATTACTTATTGCCCCTTTACATTACGGCCAGTGCAGATAATAGGTTAGTTAACACGTGGGTTACCAATAGGATTGTGTGATTGTGCAATTGAAAATTGAAATTAAGTTGAGAATAGGAATAGGAGATGGAGTAGGAGTAGGAGAAGTAATAGGAATAAGAATAGATGACGAGGAAGAGAGAGCAAAACGGTTGTGGATAAAAAAAAACTTGTAAAAAAACGGTTTTGGATAAAATTAAATCCTGGCTGGTGATTGTATTTCGTAAAAACAAATCCTAACCGATAAATAGCTTTTTCAACCGCCCAATTATATTAAATCTTGGCCAGTGATTGTGTTTGGCAAAATCAATTCTGACCGATAATTAACTTTTTTAACCGCCCGATCTGTTTTATTTAATAGATCTTAGCATAAATTTGAAATTTTGAAGGAGAAATAAATTAGGACCAGATGATTGGTGAAAGGGAGATGCGAACAAATTTCCCATCTTTGAGGACCATGAGATTATCACTACCAAATAGTTGTGCGAACAGCCCAATGTAACTTCAAATTACAAGATGATTTCCTAATAATTTTTGCAGGGCCTTGCCATTGAGTTTTATAAAGGGGATGCTTAATACATCACGCATATATTAAATACTTAATACATCACTTTTTTATTGTAAAAATATTATATTATCCTTAACAAATAAATATTTTAATTAATTTTTTAAGCATTGGAATCGGTTTGGGACTAGTCTAAATTTTTTTTAGTTAAATCAGGAGGGGTGGTTGGACTCTTGAATTTATTAGGCTTTTATAGTTTTGTTCATTTTGCCAACATTAATCAATTGTCGTCCAGCGGTTAGGATATCTGGCTTTCACCCAGGGGACCCGGGTTCGATTCCCGGCAATGGAAATTTTTTAAAATATTCTTAAAAAGGAAAATTTTAAAATATGACAATTATTTTGGAATAAACAATAAAGGAAAAGTTTGAAAACAGAAATTATGTTTGTTATGGGCAAAGAATCCACTATTATTACATTTTGAGATTTTAATTTAAAAATTCTATTTTAAAAAATTAAGGTATAAAAATGTCATTTTATTATTAATGAACTACTAAAAGTATCATTTTTTTTAAATAAAAAAATTTAACTTTCAAACGGGATTCATTACCCAGAATGGAAGGAATATGAATCAAGAGGGGTGGTTGGACTCTTGAACTTGTTAGTATTTTTTTATTAGTTTTTTTGGTAACATCAATCCATTGTCGTCTAACGATTAGGATATCTGGCTCTCACCTAGGAGACCCGGGTTTGATTCTTAGGCTCCGTTTGTTTCACGGAAAATGATTTCCAAAAAATAATTTCCGAAAAATGAATTCTGGAAAATGAAAAGATTTCGTTTTCAGGTGTTTGGTAAATCTTTTAAAAATATGCCGGAAAACATTTTTGGGTGTTTGGCAAACGTACAGAAAATGCTACGGAAAACAATATATGAATAAATACAAAAATATATTCTAATATTAATGCTCATATTGAATATAAGATAGTGTTGAGATTTAAGTAATTTTCCATTAGTAACCTCAATTTATCATTAGTCGCGTCAAATCAATAAGGTTCATCTTTTTTCAATCTCAAAAATACAAATAAAAAATTTGATAATTGATACGAAAAAAAAACGTTTAAAAAAAGGAAATGAACAATATTTGAGACGTCCCTAAATAATATAGTTGACACTAATATTGTGATATAGTGAGTATTTATTAAAATGATAATTTATAAAGTATGCACAAACTCCATTTATATTTCTAAATAATTTATTTGTTGAGGGAAATAGTGTGCGTATATGTAAATATGTGTACTTGTGGAAGGGGGCGGAAAGGTGATCAAACTTTTGGAAAATGACTTACGAAAAATGAATCCGTAAGTCATTTTCCGGAAAATAAGGCTTCATTTTCTGTTGACTCGGAAAATCTTTTACATTGACTACATTTTCCTAAGGTTACCAAACACCGGAAAATGAGGAAAACGTTTTCCGTAAGTCATTTTCCGTAAAACAAACGGAGCCTTAGCAATGATTTTTTCAAGCATTGGGACCGGTTTAGGACCAGTCCTAATTTTTTTTTTTTTTTAGGTATTAGGACTGGTTTTGGACCAGTCTTAAAAAAAATTATTTTTAAGCATTGGGACTGGTTTTGGACCAATCCTAAATTTTAAAAAAAATAGGCATTGGGACTGCTTTGAAACCAGTCCATTTTTTTTTCTTATTTACCTAAAAAAAATATTATATTAAATATTTTATAAGTGTTGTATTAAGTATTGATATTTATAAATTGTGTTTGAAATTTTGTAATTAGATATCCAATTCCAACTCCAACTCCAATGCTATTCACTTCATACACATTTTTCAAGCTTTACTGCACTGCGTTACTTTTCGAGGTATACTCCTCTGCTTCATCCCACTTTTCTTCATTTCAGACTTTCACACACCTTCATGATACTAAAAATTAAAATCTGATATACCCGGCCCAAACCGGGTCACGAGCGAGGCATGAGTTAGCATCACGTGCCGGACACGAGCATAATACAGCTGGGGCCCACAGCCCAGCGAGCAGGATGAGATAGTCCAGCGAGCACCGAGCAGCGTAACCCTCACTCAAACCTAGGCGGACAAAGGCCTTGCCTGTCCGACCAGAGACCATGATCGGGACTCATGCATGCTCTGCAAGGGAATCATTTTGCCTCGGGCGGGCACCGCCTTGCCTGCCCGACCAGGGGCCGATCTTCTCCGACAAGTTCAGAGATCAATACAAACAGAATAATCGGGCAGAGCCTTGCCCGCTCGAGCACACACCAAGCTGGGGACGCTGGTAGCTTGCTTTCTAAGGCAAGTCAAAGGTTTCCATGTTTGGGCGGAATTCTTGCCTTATCAACTCCTATAACTACGCGGTCAACCGCCTGTTTCGCCTAGAATCAAGGGATTTCCTCTTTGATTCTCTCGGCAGTTATGGAAACTGAATCCTAGACGGATTCAACCACCTCGAGGGCCTATAAATACCCCTCCATAATCCTCAAACAAGGTACACACACTTTCTTGAGCCTCGTTATTCTGTCAATTTACTTCTTGACAATCACTCGATACTTACTCTCACGCCGGAGGGTTTCGCGAGGCCTTGCCTTGCATTTCAACTCGTGTTCTTGTGATCTTAACAAAGCTCTGGGAAGACGATTACAAGCCCAGATATCCTACTCATCTCAAGGACGGCCCAAGCTGTGCATTTTGCCACATCAGTTTGGTTCCGTTGCCGGGAAACAAAGTTTCATAACTTCCCTCTACATTTTCTCCGGTAAAAACTTTCAATTTTTCTCTGTTGCAATGGCTGGAAAGGGTAGCAAGCACCATGCCACCGCAAGCAATCAACAGGCTGGCACCACCAAGTTCGAAACAACCCTCCCCTGCAGCACCGCGCACGGGTGCAAACCAGAACCAAAAGGTGGCTGCAGGGCAGGCGACTCATGGCAATGAAGTGCCATTTGTGGAGGGGCAAATCTCCCAACATGCCAGCCAGAGCCGGGCAAGCCAACGCGATGCCAGGCTGGTTATTAATGAGAGACGTGGCCTCGCCACAAGATCTCGAATCGCCTAATCGCCACGGAGAACAATGGTAGTCACATGAATCACCTGACATAACCCCCGATCAACAAGCCGCCGCTCTGCAAGTTCAAAGTAGTATTATAGTAAAATGTATGCTCAACCAAAGAATCGCCGCCTTGGGCCATGCCCCTCGAAGTGGCAATGCTCGCTGAAGCAATCCGGCACTGCTGAGATGGCCCTCGCCTCCCAACAGCTTGCCGCGCTAAGCGACGCATGCCCTCAATCGTTCACATACCGTCTGAGCGAATGGAGGCGACAAAGCATGCCGATGACCAGGCTGAGAGCAGATACAGCCGCCAGCATCATTCCCACCGGCGCCACCATCACCATGAGCACTATGCCCGAGAGGAGAGTCATGGCCGCCGTAGAGGTCGGGAATGCGTAGAGGCTGAAGCACAGCGGCCAAAGTACAAAGCCCGCATCACCCAGGAGGTTGGGTCCTCCTGCGCGCCCACCTTTTGCCCGCATGTGCGTGGCGATGCCTCGGACCCCGCCCATTCTTCGAAGCCGACGGTAAGAGAAGCGGCCGTCCGAGAAGATGAAGGCCATGAAAAGGGACATGGCAAAACAAATGGCAAGCCTAGCCGTGGCCAAGCCCGGTTATGGCGCCACTAAGCCGCTGGAGGGCAGCCCTTTCACTCCAGAGATTGAAAATGCGCCACCCGCACAAGGGATCATCTTCCCACAGTTTGACAAATATTTTGGGAAGACGCGGGCAAGCGATTGGCTCCGATCATTCGAGGCACAAATTCGAATGGTCACAGATATTGAAGCCTTGAAAATGCGGGCATTCGAGGGAGCCCTCCAGGGAAAGGCACAAGCCTGGTTGGACAGAGTTCCCCGAGGAACCATTGGGAGCTGGGCAGTGCTCCGAGAAAAGTTTTTGGAAGAATTTGGCAATGCAGGCCCAACCCCGAAGAATCGTTTCGACCTTGCTAAGATTAAGCAAGGAGATACCGAATCCATACAAAGATTTACGAAAAGGTTCGAGGAGATGCTCGAATGTGACCGCGACTGCTGACCCTGAGATAACATTTTGCTATCTCAACAACATGAGGGCAGGGCCACTGAAGACTATGCTAGCAATGAACCCGGGGGCTTCTAAGGCGTAGTTGCCGGGAACTCTCATCTGCTTTTTCTCGACCGAGAGCGCCAAAGCGATAAAGCCAAAGGCAAAGACAAGGCTCATGGCGCCTGGCCGCCGACCGTGAGCCTGAGGGCCACCGCCGCCAAGCAAGGATAGGAGAAAATCATCCACCCCCGGGCAAAGGTTGTTCAGAGAATCTCAGTTTACCCCGTTAAACACGACGCGGGAAGAGATCATGCTCCGTGGGAGATGCCCCGCCTATCCCCTATCCTTCTGATCCCGAGCTCGAGTATACTCGAGACAACACAAAATACTGTGAATACCACCATGGCACCGCCACACCACCGAGGGCCGTAAGGGGTGTTAAAGAGAGAGATTCAAAGCCGATCAATGCGGCAAGTTAGACCGCTTCAAGAAAGACCACACCAGGCGGGAAACAATGCCAACAATAATCAAGGGAGACCCCCAAGAGGAAGAGGCGCGTGCCCCTCAAATTCGGGGTGATAAACATGATTCAGAGGAGCTCCCTGCCCAACCACACACTGGAAACACATATATCCTCCTTGTCCAGGGCGATCAACGCCCAAAGAATACAATGCGTGGGAGCAAAGAGCATATGTTTTTCTCGCAGCCGCTAGCAAGCACTCCATTGGCATCCGAGCAGCCTGGTCATTTCCCTCGCCTCAACCAACCGGCAAATGTGTTCACAGTAGTTTTACTAGATACGGAGCGCAGTGGACATCATGTACTATTCCTCGCTTCAAGGGGTTGGAGTTCCGTGATACCATGTTAAAAGCCGTATTTGGGAAAGCTTGAAGGCTTTACCAATCACCAGTGGGGGTTAAAGGCACGATCGAGCCGAGGTATTCATGGGTGATGGGCCCAAACACGGATTGAGATGATCACATTCTGGTGATCGACCTAAAATCGGCATACAACCGCATTTTAGGTGCTCCTACGATGGCCAAATTCCGTATGGTCACCTCCATTCCCCACCGTAAAGCCAAGTTCTATACGTAAAATGGAGTGGGGATCCTCAACAAAGAAGCCCCGAGCAATGTGGGAGTATGTCCTGAAGCTCAAGAAAAAAATGTAAACCGATTGTGGACATTCCCGATCGCCAAATGCAGCCCTAAGCCGATTGTGGACCTTCCCGATCGGCCGCAACGACTCCGCCGAGCCTACCCCAAAGATCCACTTCCTATCAATAACATTGAGCTCTGAGAGACCACATGAAGCGGCCGAGCCCATGGATAGAGCCTCCCGAGCAAGCTCCGAGCCTCAGAGACCCCGAGCAAGCTCCAAGAGACTTCCGCAACCTTAAAAACAAGCTCCCGCCCGTGCCCTTCTAGACGCAGGAGAAGCGCCCTAAATCACGTGATATTGAGCCGACACTTTGCAAGTCCTGACGAGCCCGATATTCAACCGTAGGGCGAGCCGGAAGAGGTCATCATCAATCCAACATACCCCGAGCAAAAAATTAAAATCGGAAGGCCATGCCTCCAAAGCTCTGCAAGATTGATTGAGCCGTTGAAGAACACTTGATGTGTTCGCATGGACGGTTGAAGACATGAGGGGCATTAGTGAGAGCATTGCCCGCCACGACCTCAATGTCGACCCTACCTTCCGTCCAACAACAAGACAAGATCACCGAGAAGAATGAGGCGATCAAAGCAGAGGTCGAGAAACTCCAAGGCGCATATCATCGAGGAGATTCAAGACCGACCGGCTAGCTAATGTGGTGATGGTAAAAAGGCAAATGATAAGTGGCGAATGTGCGTGGACTTCACCAACTTAAATAAAGCCTCGCCTCGAAAGATCGCTATCCATTGCCCCGCATCGATATGCTTGTCGATTCTATAGCCGGGTTCGAGATGCTCGCTCGGACGCTGCATCTGGATACCACCAGTCAAAATGAACGAGCAGATAAAGCGAAGACATTTCTTCCGAGCAAACCGGGCGGCCTCTATTGTACAAAATGATGCCCTTCGGCTCAAAATGCAGAGCCACTTACCGCATGGTCAATAAGGTGTTCGGCTCTCAAATAGGCGTAAATATGGAGGCTTATATAGATGACATGGTCATCAAAACCAAGGGCCGCGACCACACTCTTGACTTGGCCGAGACATTTGCCAACCTTGCGCAAACACAACATGAAGTCGAACCCGAGTAAATGCGCTTTCGGGTCCGAGCAGGAAGCTCGATTCATGGTCAACCGGCATAGAAGCCAACCCGAGAAGATACAAGCCCCGCTCAACATGGAACGCTCTATCGCATCAAGCACATCCAAATGGCTAAACGTAATCATTGCCTTAGACGCTTCATTTCTGGCCACCGAAAAGTGCCTCCCTTTCTTCAAGGTTCTCGGCAACAAGGGATTTGAGTGGAATGCATCGTGCCAAGGCCCTCGAGCACCAGTGGAGTATCTTGGCAAACCACCTCTCCTCGCCAGCCCCCATGCCCTAAGTGAGCCTTTATTTGTGTATCTAGCACCACTGACCAAAGCCGTGCCGCTGCTTTAGTTAGGGAGGAACTAGATATCCAAAAACCTCGTGTACTATGTATCTAAGGCCCTCACCCCGCTTGAGGGTCGTTATTTTAATGTTGAAAAATTAGCCTACTCTGCTTGTCATAGCCGCCTCGAAAATTAAGGGCTTATTTTTCTCGCACACATAATCATAGTATACACGGATGCACCATCAAGCAAAGTCTCCGCACAAACTCGATACATCGTGCGATTGCTCAACCGGTCGATCGAGCTCACCGAAGTTCCACATAGACTACTTGCCCCAAAGTAGCAATCAAAGCGCAAGCATTGGCCGACTTTGGTTGAAACAAGCTTCACCCAGCGAGGAGCCTCGAGATCGCAAGCCTGCAGAGCCCGAGCAAAAGCAATTGCCACAACCCCGACCACCTCACCGTTGGGATCTTTATGTGGATGGGCAATGAGCAAAGCCTCGGGAGCGAGTCGGCATCCTTCTCGTAGCTCCCGATGAAATCACGTAGTTCGAAGTTAGCTCTCCTGCTCAAATTTCCTCGCATCCAACAACGTGCTGCCGAGTATGAAGCAATGATTGCAGGCTCGAGCTCGCAATGCACATGGGTGTAGAAGTCGCCACAAAGGTACTCTGATTCACGCCTAGTCGTGAACCAAGTCCGTGGGGAATACATGGTACACCACCCCTACCCCGTTAAGCATCATGAAGCAGTCAAGGAAAATCTTGAAAATTTCAAGTTTTGGGAAATGATCGATTGACCGAAAGCATAACATGCGAGCGCACTACTTATCCAAGATCGCCGAGGATAATCTTGCTTTGCTAAATCCCTCCGAATGATCGAGCATATGGAAACTCCCGCCATCGATAGACCTATAATTATGGACATCGAGCCGGCCGAAGTTGGATTGATGATTATAAAGATTACATCGAGCGTGGAGTTCTCGCCTCGCAGACAAGGTCAAGGCCACAACAACCAAGCCAAGCCCGCTTGCACATTCTGGTAGTTGGGGAATCTTATACAAGCGATCTAGGGTCGACCTATGCTTCGCTGCACTCCCCGCAGCTAACCGAGGGTGTTTTGTATGAGGTACATGAGGGGGAATGTGGCGGCCACCCGGCACAAGAGCTCTAGCAGTAAAGGGTCCCGCGAAAGTGATACTACCGATTACCCTTCGAAAGGACGCGAAAAGTATGCTCGCGAATGTGACAAATGCCGAGATACGCGACATACCAAGGCTTCCATCCACTATGCAAACCCTGCCAAGGCGCCTCGGCCTCTTCGACATGTGGGGAATCGATCCGATCGCCCATTCTCGCCGGCACAATACAAATACAAATACGCCAGAAGTCACCATAGATTACTTCACGAAGTGGATTGAGGCAAAGCCCTTGGCCAAAATTTCTGAGGCGAATATCATCAAGTTTGTATACGACTGTATGGTGCGTATTCGCCTCCCTCGAGCAATCATATCCGACCATGGGACTCGCCTGACAAGTTCACAGCAGAATGTGCTCGCTGGGCGTGAAGCATCGGCAATCGTCCGTTGCTTACCCTCAAGGCAACGCTGCAGGCCGCAAACAAACAAGTTCTCGCACGCTCTAAGCGGAATTTAGAAGGGCGAGCGTGAAAGTGGGCGTAAGAATTACAATCGGCTCGTGGGCGGTTAGAACCATCTGCTCGGGACCAACCGGGAAACTCCGCTCGCACTTACCTACGGGTCGAGGCTATGATCCCGTGGAAATGGCCTTGCTAAGTTACCTGTGGTCTCACATTACAAATGAGCAAAACAATCAACTTGCCCGGGCCATAAACCTAGACCTGCTGGAAGAAAGGAGGCTGGATGCGCGACTCAGAATGGTCAACTACAAACAGAGGGCGAAAGCTCACCATGATAAAAGAGTTCGAGGCAGCCTTCTCCGCTGGGGATCTAGCTCGAAAATTGAAGTGACCGGTCATCTGGGCGAGTGGGGAAGCTGCCCCCTAATTGGGAGGGTCCTTTCCGAGTTACCGAATAATAAGGGAGGGCACTTACACACTGCACTGCAAGGAAAAGATCCCGCCCTTGGCATGCGCATCACCTCAAAAAGTATTATCCCTAGGTCAAGGAAACAAAAGGGCAAGACCTCGCCCCGTTGAGGGTCATCAATCATTTATCAATAAAAGGCAAGTCGTTATCATATTTACCGATTCGTAATTTTCAAAGTTATCGCTGAACCGTTATTCTCGCAATTATTTATATTTGTTTGACTAGATTCCCGCCCTCGAGCGCACGAGGCCATGCCCGGTCAAAAAATTCTAAAATCCCTAGTCTCTGTGAACTCATCCTCTGTGGGTGAGGTGTGGCCATGCCCGGGCTCACATACTAGGATGCTCGCCTCGGCCTGCAGAGTCCATTCCTACAAGATAGCGATTAACTACCTCGGTTCCTATAGTGACCGAGCAACACCGTTAACCGTATATCTTAATACCCTGAAGATATACCAAAGAACCGCCTCGAATTACCCACATCGAGCAAAGGCCTTGCCCTGCTGTTGGTTGCCACCGAAGTTGCCTTGCCCGCTTGGCGCCTCTCCGAAGCGCACTCACCGTTATAAGCCTTGGCCGATCCAAGCATTTCTCGCCAAATTTGTATACTATTCGGTAACATCTCAATTTAAATAATAAGAATGCTTTGTTAGTCTTGTTATTTTAATAATCGCATCTTGGTTAAAGTTATTCATACATTTTTGCTCGATATATTTTCTCTGGGAGCACCGACTTGTATTAACGAATGACAGAAAAAGATGCAAGTAAGAAAACAATTATCGAGCAAACAAACAATTGAATCGAAAGCAAGTGCAAGAGAAATTTGTCAACAGAAGGTGAATTGTATGACAGTCAAATCAGAAGTTACAAAAAGGAAACAAAAATACCGGGCGCCAAGTGCCAAGTGAAATAAACCTAATCTAAAGCCGATCAAGAGCCGGCTCGAGGGGTGGTGGAATCGCTTAGAGGAGGTGGAGGCATCCGCTCTGGGGAGGAAGACCTTAGGTCAAGCCCGATATTGATCGGATATTGAAAATTCGTGGCCTCGAGCAGCCTTCTTGCTCACTCTCTGGCCTCCTCCTCTCGCTATCAACTTTCTCGCCTCCAAGGCCGACAGAGAGCACACATTCTCGGGGAGTCCGGGAGGGTGGATCCTGGGTTGGCGGCCATTTTCCCGGTCGACCTTCGCCAAAGATTCCCATTGCCGTGAGTATAGGGACCAAGTGGTGGAACCGGCGAGCCTCCTGAGTAGACGCTTGAACGGCCCACTCACCATGGTCTTCATATCAATCACCCCACGGCCGAAGTCGTCTAAGGACGTGATTGACGCCATGTGCAAAATAGGGCACTATAGCATCGCCACGCCCTCATCAGCAATGTTAGTTTGAAGTCGCCCCGAGGCTATGGATTTTTATAATCCTCCACGCCAGCCTTGCTCTGGCTGCCCTTCAATCTCTCGGAATGCCTCCTCCACATGCTTTCCATCTTGACGGCTTGCATCTTCGCCAAGGCTCTCTCGACTCAGACGGCCCTTTGCTCGCTGTCGCCGGCCGCATCGCTTGAGCTTTTTCCAGTCGCTTGATTCTTTTTTCACCGCCGACCAAGTCTTTCTTCGCAGCAGATAGGTCACCGCTCCGGGCGACCAACTTCAGATTATGCTCAACAAGCCTCGCTTTTTTTCTTTCTTGGCCGCAGTTCCGG
>CM028377.1:144113759-144145565 GCA_013146195.2 Codonopsis lanceolata
ATATAGCTCGGTTTCTCGAAAGTCCTCGACACGCCAAGGACAAGTCTTATTATGGCCTTATGGGCCACTTTTTCGAAGATCCTCGTCAACCAAAGAGCACTTATTATTATCTAAAAACCCTCACAAAGCGAGAATGAATCATATCAAAGGGTCAACTATACACGGTTTCCCGCTAAGGTTCAAAAAGTCGACTACGTAAACTCTCTTGGAATTCAAAACAAAATCTCGGCATTACAAGAAAGAATTATGAGCAAATTGTCCTTCTTACCTTGGATATGAACCATTATGGAAGCCACCCCATCCTCAATCCCGAGATGGGGGTCAGGCCTTATCCTTGGAGCCTTGAAGGTTGCGATTAATACTGATAAGGCTAAAGATCGCAACAAACAAAAACATCAACGCTCAATAGCATCCTCGGTGCACGAGGTGGGGATCAAGGTCTTATCCCGTAGCAGGGGGGAGAGGTCATGATGCCATAGGTAGCACAAGTGTCAAAGTAGCTTACAAATGCCACAGTAGCTTACAAATGCCATAGTAGCTTACAAGTGCCAAAGTAGCTTACAAATGCCATAGTAGCTTACAAATGCAGTAGCTTACAAATGCCCAAATGATTGCAATGTAAAGGATGAATCTTATTACGACCTTATGGTTCTTCCTTCGCCAGAAGACAAATCTTATTACGGCCCGATTTTCTTATTGTTGTTCTTCAAGCCGAAGACAAATCTTATTACGGCTTATGGCTCGATTTTCTTATTGTTCTTCGCCAAGCGAGAGAAAAATCTTATTCGGCCTTATGGCCCGGTTTTCTTATTGTTCTGCCCAAACCGATGATAAATCTTATTATGGCCTTATGGCGGTTTCTTGAAGATCCTTGACGCGAGGACCCATCACTTTCTCGAAGATCCTCGTCGCGAGGACCAATTATTATTTTCTTGAAGACCTTCGATGCGAGGACAAATTATTATTTTGAAGACCCTTAGTGCCTTGAGGGGACCAATTATTATTCTCTTGAAGATCCTCGGTACACGAGGACTAACTATTATTCTCTTTAAAGACCCACTTAAGAAGACCGAGTTATTCGAGGCCTTAGCACTAATTATCACACCTCGGTCGGCTCGAGCACCTATGCAAAAAAAAATCTCATGTCAGACTGGTCTAGTTAAGCCTTCTCAGGTCTGTAAATCGCTAACTCTCGGCAGGGACAAAGACAGTCACAAGCAAATAGTACTCCTTACCCTGAGGTAAACCTCAAAAATAAGTAGTAGGGCTATTGATGTGTCAGAAAATACACCCCCTAAAGTATTGGCCAAAAGGCCCATAGCAAAGAAAGGGCCAGCAAAGGAAGGGCCCAAGCCAAAAGTAAGTAAAGGCCCATAAAAGTACTATATATATAGAGGGTCTTCCTCATTATCACAATTTGGACTCCTTAACCTCTCAATCTCACTCTCTTGCACACGCTAAATACATTATTTCATCGGTAGCTCGAGGAACGCCTTTGAGCTCGGCGTATATTATCCTTATTATTGGCTCTCACAGGAGGGCTTTAGGCGATAACCTCCCAGCTCTCCTAGATGCTTTCTCTCTTTGCGGACAAACAACTAGATATCAACAGAAGCGACATCACAGACAGTCACGTGCGACGAGGCTTTCGGCATCCCCCTCTCGTGGTGTGATCAGTTTTGTTTTGTTTTGTTTTTCAATTTATGTATCAAATTTATGTCATCAATCCAAATTAGTTTATTTAGGATTTAGATTCCTACCAGTTTATCACTAAAATTAAATTGAACTTGAAAGTGTGTACTCCCTCCCTTTTTAATATATTGTCATATTTGACTTGGCTTATCATTTAAAAAAAGTAATTGATTGTATTATAAATATTTGTGAAATGTGTGGTTTTCTTTTCTAAAACCCTATATTTTTTATATTTTTAATTTTTACAAATATATATATATATATATATATATATATATATATATATATATATATGTACAAACTTTTCTTTTTATTAAATAAAAGTATTAGAACACACTCTATTTTAATAATAAAGTTAACATCATTTTGATTAGCATTTTGATGTACCATGAGATATTAGACTACTCTCCTAATACCTCGTTTTCTGTTTCATTTACACTTTTTCAACACCTCTAAAAAGAATCCACTCCAATAAGCACTATCAATACAACTCTTTAAAACCTCAAACCTCAAATCTCAACTAACAAACATACGAGTATTATCAATGTTAATGTGAATGTGAAAATAAATTAGGTACTACCTAATTAAATTTAATATATATATATATATATATATATATATATATATATATATATATATATATATATATATATATATTATTAAAAAAGTTTCGTCAATATAGCTGTGGATATAACGTATCAACCAAATTTTTTCATATTGTAGATAACGATATCAATATTTTACATTCTACTTGAGGGTGTGAATATATCTTATTCATCATTTTTTTCCAAAAATTATTTCTATTGGTTGTTCCTTTCTTTTATTTTTTTTTTTTTTTGACAAATTTCATTTTAGTGGTAGGGCGTATTTCATATAGATCAAATTCACATTTGCATTAAAGAGTTTCATTTTAATTGAATGTGAATGAAGAGAGAAAAAATGTCACGTATGATTGATGGTGTAAATTACTCACGACCACGTATGATAAAATACACGATTGCATTGGTGCTGCTCTAACTACAAATATATTTATCATCTTTTTATTTTTATTTTCCCACCACAATTAGAATAAAATAGTTTATATTTTAAATTTATATTTTAGTAATTTCAATTAACTTTCTAAAAACATATGCCAATCAAGGGATTTACTTTTTAAAAATATATATATTAGTAATTTTATTTCCCCACCACAATTGAAATAAATGTTACTATTTAAGGTAAATAACTCTTCAAATTAAAAGAGTAGGTTTACTTGATTTAGGAGAGAGAGAGAGAGTTTATTTGAACACCCATTATGGGCTTAATTGGAGCTAAAATCTCTAAAATAAGTTTTAGAGAGTTTGTAGTAACTTAATAGTTATAGTACTTGACTTTGTTTAACGTGGCATGACTTGGTTATGCTTCTGTCGCTTGGGAGGGATGGTTAGCTAGGGTTATAGCTTTTACAATGACTCACCATCTTTGTATATTTGATGGTTGGGATAGATATTAAAGTCATGCCTCTCTCATTTTTTGTTAAAGTATAAATACTCTTAGGATCTCTTTAGATATACCACTTGCTCTAAACTCCTGCTCTAACTCACAAGTCCTCACGCCAGCGCTAGGCGCTCTCCACTTCTGTGTGGATTTCTTAGTGCCGCCTAATCGGCCAAGTGGACATATCATATAAAACCCCATCGACCTTAATTTATTTTTGTAGCTTTGATTTTGTGGCGTGCGATGACCGAAAAAGGAAGGGGGGCGAACTGGAGAAGGAAGGGGGATTGGTAATGGTGAGGAAGAGAGAGAGGTAGAAAGAAAATGAGTTTGATTTTATGGATATTCGGTGGGCTAAGAGAGGGGATATATTAAAAGGTTAGATTTAGGAGGAAAGAGATTGGAGGATGAAAAAGTGAGGAGAGTCGGCCTGCCAGAGAGAGAGAAGAAAAAAAAGAAATGAGAAAAAGGGATTGTTGGTGCATGATAGGAGAAAGAAAGAAGAAAAAAAGATGAAGAAGAAGGGATGTCTGGGACTCATAATTTAGAATGAGCAGGACTAGGGAGGATAGGTTGGAGCATGTGGGTTGTAGGTTAGTAGGTATGTGGAGTAATATATATATATATATATATATATATATATATATATATATATATATTTATTAGTTCTAAACTTATTTGGCGTTTATTGTTGTGGGGTTGTTGGGAATTGGGATTAGCGGTAGGTTTATATATTTTTGTTCATTTTACAAATATAGACAAGTGTTTGATAAAATGACAAATATAAAAAAAATTAAATTTGTAGTCAATGTGTTTGATCTTTGATGTAAATTATAAAAAAAAAGGTAATTATGTCTTACTTCTAGGCCCCGCCTAGGTCCCGATTACGCCCCGACTAGTCCCCTAGGGGCTAGGCGCTAGTGTGCCGCCTAGCGTCCGTTTAACGATTTTTAGAACCTTGTTAGATACATTGATTTTGAATTCAATAAATATTCAAATTCTATAAAATTTAAATAACTTAGAATTTACTTTCAAAATCATAGCATTTCCATTTTTTGGATAATGTGTGAAATTTTTTGTAATTCTACATCATACTTAAAATAAAAGTTCAAAAATATGTTAGGTATGTAGTTTAGTCTAGTGGTACATGGTTGTTAGTTATTATGAATGATGAATGACATAGGTTCAAACCTTAATAACAACAAAATTTTAAAAATTTTACATTTAAAAAAATAAATAGCATATAGTGGTGGTGGTTAACGGCGGTGGTGGGTGGTAGCCGGCGGAGGTAGTTGGAGGCGGTGATTTTCGGAGGCGGCAGTAGTGACAAGGGTTGACCGGAGGCAGCGGCGGTGGTGGCCGGAGGTGTTGGCGGCGGTGATGGTGGTGGAGGTGGCGGGCGGTGGCCGAGGTGTTGTGGGCGGGAGGTGGCACAAGTGGTGGTGGTTGAAAGTTGTTTTGGTGGTGGTAAAAAAAAAAGCTGGTTTGTTATTATTTAATAATTGATCAAAATTTAAATTTTAAATTATTATGATTTAGGATGGAATTAGTTTTATGGAATTGAGTGATTTATAATTCTAACACAATTCCAATTCCAAATTTTAGTTATGTTCTCAAACAATATAATTGGTTTTGGAGACCCCAATTCCAATTCCAAGCTATGGAATTGGGGTATCCAAACATACACTTAGAGTTTATTTGGATACTCAAATTTCATAGCTTGAAATTAGAATTGTGGCTTCCAAAACTAATTCTGTCATTTCGCAACACAGTTAAAATTTGGAATTAGAATTGAGTTGTAATTCCAAATGTCTCAATTCCACAATACTAATTCTATAATTAATCCTAATAATTTAAATTTTAAATTTTGCTTCATTACTATACACAATAACAACTCACCTTCGTTTTACCACCACCACCACTTACGGCCACCACCGTCGGCCACCAACTGACACCAACTCACCAACGTCACATACCTCGCCATCAATGGCCACCGCCATCGGCCACCATGCACCTCCGCTGTCAGCCACCATCGTCCGCCATTCCCAACCACCTCTCTATGCTATTTATTATTAAGAATATAAAATTCTAATAATTTTGTTACTAACAATGTTTGAACCTTGATCATTCATAATAACTAATAACCACTGTCATTAGGCTTAATTAGATACTTGATATAATAGTGAAATTTTATTATAACTATGTAGAATTAAAATTGAATTCCACATCTAATCCAAACTATGAAATTGCTTTGATTTTGAAAGCAAATTCCACATTATTTAAATTCCATGAAATTTGAATATTTATTGAATTCAAAATCAATACATCCAAACGAACCCTTAGGTAAAATTGTAAATATCGGCTTCTTCAATTGAAACTAAGGGAATATAATACGATCTTTTGGGTTGAACCAACAGTGCGTGACAAGGTGATTGTCCGGAATTTTCGGTGGTTTATTAGATAATGGCTATTTTGATGCTTTGGTTCCAATTATTTTGAAGTAAAGGAGGCTATGCAGTATTGATTTTATGTCAATTTAATCACGTGATTGTCCTTATAATATTCATGTTTGACTCGTACTCTTGTTATTGAAACATATTTATTGTTATGGGTAAACCTTCGGTTTTGATTTGATATGTAAATTGTTTCATGTTAATAAATTAGCGTGTTTTATTAAGAAATTATTATTTTAAACCATCTGGTAGGGTAATTGATTATTTGGGATAATTTAGTGATATTAATCAGTGGAATAACTGTGGAACAATGGTTACATTTATTGGGTTGGTGGGCTCTAATAATGAGCATCGACATTTGTGGTTATTATTGAGATGTTACGTGACCAAAAATTGATTAGTATCCTGAATTGTACTTGTGATCTATTGTTATTTGGAAACTCTCAGTATCGTTTTTGGGGTAATAATCTGTGGTCCATATTTTTATCCTCATGGGCTTTGGTATTTGAATCATATGTCTTGTTCTATACTGTGGTGTTGTGTATCTACTTTCTTATTGGGCCCACAAGCTCACCCCTACAGTTTCAGCTGTGCAGTTGAGATTGGATTGAGCTTCGAATAGCAGTTGTGTGCTCAGGGTTTATTGGAACATGGTTGTTGTTCTGTCCATGTGTTTGGACCCTCTAGACTGGATGACCTACATCCAAGACTTCATCCAAGATTTCATTCTTTTCTAAACATGTTACTAGAGATTGTGTCCTTCCTGCCCCGTTTTGTGTCATTTCCTCATTCCTTCGTGAACGTATGATAGATATTGATGTGCAACTTATCCACGTCCTAGATCAGTATGATTATGTGATCGATCAACTTCGCTTCCTTCGCAAGACGTGTGAGATCTACAATGAGCTGCTTCTTTCTAGAAAAATCAAAGGGGTAGATGGTGTGCTGTTGCCTAGCAATTTAGGGGCAGCACCTAAGTGTTGTAACACTTGTGGGAGTGTGTGTCATAATTGTTTCAAGTACAAGGGCAAAGCCAAAGCCGAAGACTCAAGTGATGATGAAGTTGCCATCGATGGTGCTAAAGATGTTATTCCTATGGCCGAAGCTGCTCAGAATTGGGGAATGCTCAACATAACTGGGAGTGTTGATTCTGGGGGAGTTGATCATGTTCCTATTGTTGTTATATAATTCGTGTCTCAGTGTTACTTGACGTCGTTATCCTTTTGAGGCGTGTTCTAGACCTTAAATAGAATGCTTAATTTAGGGGGAGTTGTTTGTTATTTGGATTAAATATTTTTTTGGTCCCTGAACTATCCCAAAACTCTGTGTTTAGTCCTGGGACTTTTTTCGAAATGCATTTGGTCCCTCAATTCGATTTTTTTGGTCAATTCTCCCTTCCTACCGTTACCGTTACTAAAAAGTTTAACATTGGCTAACTTTTCAAAATGACCAAACTATAGAGAGTTAATGTGTCAATAGAAAAATGGGTCATCTTCAACCTTGGAATTAAAGGCCTTGGAGACGTGAGTCCGTGCCAAACGTAGGTCTAGTTGCGACTTGTTCCCCCAGTTTCTTCTTTGTTTCCCTTCAGAGTTCAAATAGAGAAAGAAAATCCACACAAGAAATCGAGACCTACCTCAAATTGCAACCATGGAGTGGGTTCGCAGAAATACAATCGGTCATGGAAGCTTCATTGCCGCTTATAGCCTTATGAAACCCATCAACCGAACTCTTGCTTCTATCACGATGGCGATAAAGTCTTGCGCAGCTTCTCACTATGCTTCCTCTCGAAGGAGAAATGGATGTTGAGGAGTTTCGAGATTGCCCGAAGTAATTAATTGTTATGGCGATAGTTTCACTCTCGACAGCGTAAAATCTCCAGATAATGTGTTGTTGAGTACGCCCCGATGGTAGTTTAGCTGAAAAGTTCAAGAATTCCGACGATTCTAATACACTAGAATTTGAAGTTAAGAGTTACACAAAGTCTATTCTCAAAGGGCTTTTGCTTATTCACATAATGGGGTATGTTCACTGTGATGTTAAACTTCAAAATATACTTGTTTGCAAAGACGGCGCTATCAAGATTGCCGATTTTGGTTTGGCGAAGAAAGCCAACATTAAGGGGGAAGGGTTAAAGTGTGATATAAGGGGTACACATATGTACATGTCGTCAGAGACGGTTGTTGGCGGTGAGCAGGAATCAGCTGCAGATATATGGGCACTTGGATGTTTGGTATGAGATGGTGAGGGTGTTTTGGAAGTGTCGACAAGCCAATGATGAAAATATTGGCGCGCTTTTGGTGAGAATCGGGATTGGTGAAGAAACTCCAGAGATTCTAGCGAAATTATCGGAGGAAGGAAAAGATTTTCTGGGAAGGGTTTTGAATTCCAAAATCGAAACAAGTGAGCAATTTTGTCAAAACAAACATTTTTCAATTGGTACATTAACTCCCTACAGTTTAGACATTTTGAAAAGTTAGCCAATGTTAAATTTTTTAGTAACGGAATTGAGGGACCAAACGCATACAAAAAAAAAAAAAAAACAGTTGGACGAAACACATAGTTTTGGGATAGTTCAGGGACCAAATAATTAATTAATCCTTGTTATTTTTCATAGTTAATTATTTTGTTCATTTTTGCTTTTGTCCAGAAAGGCAAAAAGGGGAGATTGTTGGATATTGATTAATTGAGTTATTGAGTTATTTAAATGTTTTATTTTAATTAATTATTTGTTTTTCCTTTCTTGATATTTACTTTGATTAATTATTATTGTTACACCTTTTATAGAAAGGTTATTAGTAAGGTTTTGTATTCTTGGTTAACACAGTTGAATGTGCCGCTTTTCTTGTGCATTAAGACACGACTGATTCATTAATATTTGATAAGGAATCCTTCTTATTTGGTAAATCTATATTTGATAAGATTTTGTCCTACTTTTATTGCACTAACCTATTAATCCTTTTATGCTAAGTGGTTTTTATCTTATTTTACAAGATTTCTAGGTCACAGGTGCAAGTATAAATAAGAGAGGACATAGCCCTGTAAGCTAAGACGTTTACTGAGAAAAAATCATATATAAAATTATCAGAGAGAAAGAGAGATTAAGAAGACTGATGCTCACTAACGAATGAATTTTCAGATGTGCTTTCATCGAAGACTTCATTCATTTCAGTCCAACATAGTTCTTACAGTTTTCACCCAATGCTGCCTTGTTTTAATTACATAGATCACATCAGACAGTTAGGTTGGGTGTTATGATTCTTAAATGCTATATCTGCTATCTAGAGAGCTTTTCATAAATTACACTTTATTAGTTTTTTGAGTTGTAATGAGCTTAAACATATATTTTACTAGTGAAATATTTTTTGCCATGAGGCACGATCAATAAGTGATTTACTTATTGATCAAAAGTTAAGATATGCCCGGCCCAAGCCAGGTCACGAGCAACGATCACGTGCCAGTCACGAGCATGACCGATGTGGGGGCCCGCCCACCTAGCGGGCAAAATGATGGAATCACTAAGTAGCGGGCAGTGAAGTTCTCTTTCCAAACTTTGGAGCGCGGGCACTTTTTGCCCAGGCCCAGGCCGAGGGGGCCATACTCGGACACCATAATCATACCTAGCAAAGGAACCATATTCATCTCGTCCAAACCCGGTCGAGCATTGGCCTTGCCTACTCGACCAGGGGCCGTTCCTTGGATCTACATCAAGTTCAGAAACAATACACATTGAATAGCCGGGCAGAGCCCTGCTCGCCCGGGTACATATCAAGCAGGAAACACCGGAGGCTTGCTCTCCAAGACAAGTCAAAGTGTGAGTCCCAAAGAGCACAATAATAAGCTAGAAGGGGGGGGTTGAATAGATTATTTTACACTTAAAATATTTTTAAGTAAGTTCCTTTGACAAGCACTTGCAATCTATTAGGGAGATTGAAGCAGCGGAAGTCTTGCAAGGAAACTTGAGTTCAAGTCTGCCGATTAAGGACTACTGGGTAGACTTGATTTGATTACTCAAGTCGCTATTAGTAAGATATAGATAAAGGAAATAATAAAGAGTTCAAGAGTAAACAAGCAAAGGTAAGGAAGAACACAAGTATTTTGGGATGGTTCACACTATAAAGAAGTGCTACGTCCACCACCAAGGGCGGTCAACCTTGGATTTAAAGTGCACTATGTTTTCCACTAGTTCTATTACAAGGAATATACCCAATGGATCGTGTACAAAAATATTGACTTGTGTTTGGGGCTTTAGGAATTAAATATCTGGGTAAACAAGATATTTAATTCGTGCAGAAGAATAGCTTTGAATGAAAACAACGAGAAGTAAATAGATAGGAGTTGATGCAGATCTTCTTGTTGTTGTCGAGGACTTCTAGATCAGTTTAAGATCTTCTTTGAATGCACTGAGTATAAAGACTTTGAGTTGTTGTAGATTTTCAGAGCATTTTATCAAAAAAGTGTTTCTTCAGTCTTTAATGGCGGCATTTATAGCTTGAGCATTCTGGAGATCCGTTGGGGAAGACGAAGTGTAACGACTCTATTAGGTTGAATGCATTAAATGCATGGGCTGTCTTGAAGATTCGTCTTCATTGATATCGAGCGAGGGAATGGGTGCGAGAGGCGGTAGTAGGGCAATCCGGATGTCAGATCGCAAGAGTTGGAGGCTGGCAGAGGTGTTGTGCGTTCACTGCTCTTCCTTTGTTCAAACTTCGAAAGTCTTCCTGTTTTTCGGAAAGCTGTTGTAGGCGTGTCTGAGAAGCCAGGGAATGTCTCAATTTAAATTCAAACTAATGGGGATAAATTTAATTGATCCACTAAGACTTGTTTATTTGATTGACACGCTACGCTTGACCATGTGCGAGAAAAGGTCTGCTTGGCAGTTCTTGTTCTTGTCTTCGGTGAAGCACAAATGAGGTCTTCCGCTGAACCTGTGAAGTCCTATAAAACAAAACTATTTTTTGGCAAAGTTCTATACACAGTTACCATGCTAATCTATACGCAGCCCAATTAGCCACTAATGTATAAAACTAATGTAATGTATGAGCAGATATAAATCTAGATACAATGAGAATCAACACAAAGGTTTCCATATTTGACCAGGACACTTACCTTATCTGCTCCTACATCTACGCGGCCAGCCGCCTGTCATGCCTAAAATCAAGGGATTCTCTCCTTGATTGATTAGATAACTATGGAAACTGAATCCTAGACGGATTCAACCACATTAGGGGCCTATAAATACCTCTCCATAAGCCATTAACAAGGTACACACACTTTCTTGAGCCTGGGCACTCTGTCAAATTGTTTTCAGACTTATACATGAGACTTACTCTCACGCCGGACGGGTTTCGCGAGGCCATGTCTTGCACTTCCACTCAGGTTTTCTTGTGTTCTTAGCCGGAGTTCAGGAAGGCGATCAAGCGAGATATCCTACCCAACACACGGACGACCCAAGCTGCGTTTTTGCCACATCAGTTTGGTTCTGTTGCCGGGAAAATTGATCAACGCGGGTAAATTGGACCGCTTTAAAAGGGATCAGGGCGCGGGAAATAACGCCAACAACGACCAAGGAAGGCCCTCAAGAGGAAGAGGTGGCCAGGTCCCTCAGATTCGAGGGGTGATAAATATGATTCAGGAGGAACTTCCATCCAGCACACAGCTCGGGAAACACATCTATTCCTTGTCTAAAAATTGTCCACACACAGCGTCTGGCCAGGCGTGGCTGGCGAGCATCTGTTTTACCCGTAGTGAGCTGGCAAGCACCCCCGTGGCATCCGAGCAACCGCTGGTTATCTCCTGTTTGGTGAACAACTGGCAAGTTCACAGGGTTCTACTCGACACTGGGGCATGTAGAGACATCATGTACTACTCTTGCTTCAAGGGAATGGAACTACCAGACGCCAGCCTCAAGCCTTATCTCAGAAAGCTTGAATGGTTCACTAATCACTAGGTGAGCGTCAAGGGTACCATCGAGCTGGAAGTATTCATGGGTGATAGGGCTCAAACTCGGATAGAGATGATCACGTTCTTAGTGATCGACTTAAAATCAGCATACAACTGCATTTTGGGCACTCCAGCGATGGCCAAATTCCAAATGGTAACCTTCATTCCCCACCAGAAGGCCAAATTTTACACTGGGAAAGGAGTAGGCATCCTCAACAGTAAACCCCGAACAATGTGGGAGTATGTCCGGGAATCCCAGTGGAAGAAAGCAGCGTCGTGGACATTCCGACCCGGTATGGCGACTCCAAAAGCGTCGTGGACCTTCCCGTCGGGCTATAGCGACTTCCATGACACGCTTCTGTCCCCATAAAAGCGACATCGAGCTCGGGGAAACTTCTAAAACGGCTGATCCCATGGAAATAGAGGTTCTGTTCTGAGCAAGCCCGGCACGGGGCCCTCGAGCCTTGAGCTAAGCGCCCGAATCACAAGATATTGAGATGCACACTCTGAAGTCGTGGCAGGCCCGATATTCAACTAGAGGGCGAGCTGGAAGAGGTAGTTATCAATCCAGCCTACCCTGAGCAGAAAATCAAAATCGGGAAGGCCATGCCTTCTGAAGCTCGGGAAAGATTGATTGAGCTACTAAAGAACAGTCTGGATGTGATCGCCTGGACAGTCGAGGACATGCACGGTATCAGTGAGAATATTGCCCGCCACGACCTGAACGTTAAGTCAAGGACTGTTGGAATAAATACCTATTCTTTAGTGTATTGTTAGAGTTATTTTAGCTAGTTTAATCATTTATCTTTTCTAAACCACTAAGCGTATTTTGTGCTAAGTGCACTGCAATCTCTCTTTCCTGCTTAGATGTACCGCTTTATAAATCCAAGTGCTATTTTTCATTAATATAATAAAGGACATCCAAATTGTTTGTGTTCTTGAATTATCCTTGATACCTTACACTTATTTCTCATATCAATTTGATATTTAGTTGTCCATGAAGCACTTTATCTCAAAGACACTTCTTCATATTTTCTATCTCTTCCAAACTTTCTGCCTCGGATCTTCCATGGACCAAATTGTAACTTCTATTTCTCCATCAGGCACTTTACTTCTATAATTTTCCAAGAGATCCAATGCATATTTGCATTTGATTAACGTCATATTCATCTCCTTTGATTCTAATTTTTTGTTCGTTTATAAAATTTTCCATTTGTCTTGATCTAAAGATGGTAAAATATACCCCATTTGAAATTTGTACAGTTGATTTGAGTAGAGTGGTTCTTTCATTGAAATATTGAATTTCTATATATGTTGAAGAGCTAAAGAAAGTTCCATTTTTTTGACTAAATAATCTCTCCATTATTTGTTATTGTTATAGATTTATATCACTGACCAAAAACTCTGTTATGTTTCTGCCTTATACCAAACAATACAGGAGCACTCTCAAAACCAACAACCCATGTTATGCTTCCAGCAAAAACAGTGCAGGACAGAAAATTTTCAGATTGCACAAACAAAACTGAAGCAAACTATAAGCAAGCTAACCAAGCTGTGTTTCCAGATTACCCAAAAATTCAGTCACCAACATTAATTAACCCAAGCTTTAACTGCAAAACAATGTTAGACTGAAATATAGAATAACAGGTTAATATGAGAACAACTTGAGTATCCTTCGCCGAAGCCTAACTTGATCTGTCTAGGGCTTATGGTTGCCTAGGCTCAGACCCCCACAACACAATGCTATACACTGAGTATAGCAAAATAGTCCAACCAAGAGTTCACCACTGAAAGGGACAATTGTTCCAAGGATTTCTCAATGTGAAACCAAACCCAAGCCTTCCAACAGAATAACCCTAAGAAAAACCCGATTACCCCTCTCACAGAACCCTCGAATCAGATCTCAAAATCACAATGTTTCCCTACACAGATTACCTCACCACTCACAGCTTTTAGAAGCAGAGAAGAAGAATCAGAAAGAGAGCAAATAAGAGAGAGAGATCACCGTATTGTCTGTTGCGTCTCTCAAGGGGCGGACAGAGGGAGTATATATATATATATATACACAGCCAAGGCAATCAACCACGAAGGCAAGGCAATCAACCGCGAAAAATCAGAGACGGGAGCAATCAACGAGCTGACTGGAACACAGATTGGAAGGGGGCGGATTTTCTGGGTCAAAATGGAAGCAATCACCCGAAAATAGAACCAAGCTAAATACCAAAGACGCAGCCACAGCAACTGCGACCAAATCAGAAATAGAGGGGGAATGGGGTGGGCTGATGCTGAAGGAAATTCTGGGTTGCTTTGGGTTTGGGCTTCACAAAGTAGGCTGCCCAAACAATGGCCCAGCCACACTTACAATCTCCACCTTGGAACAAGTACCGGGTCAATCACATTGAACTCATGGACACAAGTGGGGTACATCATAGCCTATACACGGAACTTTTTCCAACACAAAGTATGAAACAAGAACACCAGAAAGCAAACACAAAGTAAGCATCAAATCTAACTTATTCTAACACAAAGTAAGAAGAAGAGAGACACCACAACAAACACCAAGTAAGTCGAGGATTTTCAAGGCAATAACAACAATCCACACGAATCATACATCATAACAAGAGAACTCACAAAAAGGGTTGCTCCACCATATTTGGAGCCGGGGGAGGGGGAACAGGTTCATTTAAGCAAGGAAACTCATTCTCATTAAAGATAATATCTCTACTAATGATTGTTTCAAAACCTGGTTCCTCTTTTAACCATAATTTATAACCTTTCTCACCCTCCGCGTACCCTAAGAAGACACACCTAACCGGTCTCAGTTCAAAAGTGTTGTTCTCTCGATGAATATAAGCAGCACAACCGAAAACTCTAAAATTTTGAAAAACAACTTCTCCATCAGAAAACACAGCCTCAGGACATCTCCCATTAGGCGGGATAGGAGACCTATTAATGACATAGGCGGCACACACAACCCGCCTCTCCCCAAAAACATTTGGAAAGACCGCGTGGCAAGCATGACCCTTGCACGCCCTAGCAAAGTCCGAATCATACGCACGAACCTCATTCTCGATGAGGCTACAAGGGATAGATTTTTGATGGTCAATCCCACTATCGGTGCAAAATCTCTCAAACTCACAGTTGCAAAACTCCAACCCACTATCCGTCCTAAGCCTTTTAATTTTCATACCGGTTTGATTTTCAATTAAAATCTTCCAAGTTCTAAATTTTTCAAAAACTTCAGTTTTCTCTTTCAATAAAACTATCCAGAATTTTCGTGAGAAGTCATCAACGATAGACAGAAAGAACCTATTCCCACCTTGAGTGGGTAACAAAGGACCCGACAGATCCACATGGATCAACTCAAGGGAATTTTTTATAGAGTATTTCTCTAGGGAGGGAGGTGGAAAACTAAACTTATGATGTCCAAGGCTTTTATTCATCAAATTTGTTTTATCACTCTTAACAACATTTGCATGATTCTCAATAAAAGACACAGGAGCAGCATCACACACATATAGGTTTCGCCGTTTTCCAGCTTTAAAAATAACCAAGTTATCTTTTAGAATTTTCATCTCACCCCTTCCCCATCTACCCTCTAACCCATCATCTTCCAATGATGCACACGAGATCAGATTATTACACAAATCAGGCACGTGTCTAACATTTTCCAAAGTCAAATTATACCCAGAATCAAATTTCAAGCACACATTGCCAATTCCAGCAATTTGACAATTCTTACCATTAGCCAAGGAAATAGTTCTAGTTTCCACATCTTTGTATGAAGAAAAAACACTTTTAAAAGGTGTCATGTGAAACGCACACGCAGAATCTATAACCCACTCATTCATATATGCAGAAATAGAGTTCACATAATTCACTTTGGTTTCACAAGACTCCGTTACCATAAAAACATCACCACCATCTTCACACAAGGCCAAATTACAATCTTTTTTATTATCATGATTCTGATTTTGAGTTTTCAATCCTTTTAAAATGGATTTGTGCAATCCTTCTTAAAATGACAGATTCACCGGTTTAGCAGTCTTTTCTTAGATCCATTCTTAGACCTACTTTGGCTTCTACCCCTGTTGTTTCCATAATTCTGATTTTGACCATGATTTTGTTCTTCACCATTTTGACCATTGTTCCTATCATGTTGTCTTCCTCTTACCATATGAACCTCACCTGCTTGAGATTTACCCCTATTTAGTTATAAATCTAATTCTTTGCTCTTTAACCTAACAATCACCTTATCAAGTGTGATATCATCTCTACCATACTTAATATCAGATTTCACGTCAGCATAAGAATCAGGAATACCATTTAAAAGAACAATAGCAGTGTAATCATCAATGTTTTTATCCCCGGTTTGCTTAATGTCTTGAACTAACTTAGTGAAAACATCGATATTATCCTCCATGTCTTTATGAAGGTCTAGTTTGAATCGAAAAAATTGTTCCAAGAGATATAATTTGCTAGGTAACGATTTTTCAAAATAAAGTTCTTCTAGCCTATCCCAAAGTTCTTTAGCAGATCCAAGTTTACCAACCTTTCTTATCACTGAGTCATTCAAGTTCAAAAGTATGGAATAATAAGCCGACTCGTCCATTCAGTCCTATCGTCCGATTTTTCATTTTCAGAAAATTTTAAAGATATAACTTTAAAGACTTTTTCTTTTATCAAAATGTCCATCATTTTCTGTTGCCAAATAGAAAAATCCGTTTTCCCATCAAAGGGTACCAAATTATAGGATGATGACGAGTTTGCCATTATTGGAAAACCAACACAGAACAATTAATATATATATATATATATATATATCACCAAAATCACACAAAGTACATTTTTATATATATATATTTTTATTATTTTTAAAAAACCACAATTTTCTAAGACAAGGAAAAAAAAATCACCCAAAAAGTTTTATGGAAAAAACCTTTTAAAATTAGAATACTACTAATCAAACAACAATGCACAATGGAAGCAATATAAACGTAATCAATCCAAACAACTAAAACTTAAACACAAATTTCACCAACTAGAAACTAAGTAAAAAGTTTAAGTTTGGAACACGATACCCAGAAATCACTGACTGTGATTTCTACCTTTGGATTGAAAACAACTCCACTGTTTGTCAGTACACAAACCTGGCTCTGATACCACTGTTATAGATTTATATCACTGACCAAAAACTATGTTATGTTTCTGCCTTATACCAAACAATACAGGAGCACTCTCAAAACCAATAGCCCATGTTATGCTTCCAGCAAAAACAGTGCAGGACAGAAAATTTTCAGATTGCACAAACAAAACTGAAGCAAACTATAAGCAAGCTAACCAAGCTGTGTTTCCAGATTACCCAAAAATTCAGTCACCAACATTAATTAACCCAAGCTTTAACTGCAAAACAATGTTAGACTGAAATATAGAATAACAAGTTAATATGAGAACAACTTGAGTATCCTTGGCCGAAGCCTAACTCGATCTGTATAGGGATTATGGTTGCCTAGGCTCAGACCCCCGCAATACAATGCTATACACTGAGTATAGCAAAACAGTCCAAACAAGAGTTCACCACCGAAAGGGACAATTGTTCCAAGGATTTCTCAATGTGAAACCAAACCCAAGCCTTCCAACAAAATAACCCCAAGAAAAACCCGATTACCCCTCTCACAGAACCCTCGAATCAGATCTCAAAATCACAATGTTTCCCTACACAGATTACCTCACCACTCACAGATTTTAGAAGCAGAGAAGAAGAATCAGAAAGAGAGCAAACAAGAGAGAGAGATCACCGTATTGTCTGTTGCGTCTCTCAAGGGGCGGACAGAGGGAGTATATATATATGCACAGCCAAAGCAATCAACCACGAAGGCAAGGCAATCAACCGCGAAGAATCAGAGACGGGAGCAATCAACAAGCTGACTGGAACACAGATTGGAAGGGGGCGGATTTTCTGGGTCAAAATGGAAGCAATCACCCGAAAATAGACCCAAGCCGAATACCAAAGACGTAGCCACAACAACTGCGACCAAATCAGAAATAGAGGGGGAATGGGGTGGGCTGATGCTGAAGGAAATTCTGGGTTGCTTTGGGGTTGGGCTTCACAAAGTAGGCTGCCCAAACAATAGGCCCAACCACACTTACAGTTATTCCACCTACCTTAAACAAAGAGTCTAAGGTGAGTATATGTTTCTTTTATGTGTTTAGGAGTTGTAGTGTTATGATTGTTGATGTTTTGTAATGAACTACATAACTACACCTTCTTACTTTTACTGGTTGATAATAGATATTAACATTGCTTGGCGAGTACTTAGTACTTAGAGGTGATTTTAGAAATTAAACCTTTCAGTGCCTAATTAGGTTTACAATTGAGACTATATTAATTTCTTAATAATGGGAGTGAAAATGGTCAATTTATACATTTGTTCATAATTTGGAACTATGTTGAAATCGAATGACATTTTCGCTACGCAAATGAAGTCAATAAACGCCCATATTAAATAATGATAATTTTTTATAAAAAATATGGCGAACTACCCTAATGGTCCCTATAAAATAGGGGTTCTCGATTTTTGGTTCTTGAGTGATGCAGGAGCAAGTCAAATTGATTTTAAGATATACTTTATTATATCTAGTTGATTGTGATTATATTGTAATTTTCGGATTTATATTTATTAGGGTAGTATTTTTATATTTAGAAGTAGATTTAAGCATTTAATTGATATATTTAAGTTCCATTAGGTTACTATATATGTTAGGCAAGTTTTTAGAAAGTTTTAGCTTGTTTTCCAAGCTTTATGAGTCATATAAATATAGGACTCGATGTAATTCCGAATTTAGCTTGAATTTTAAGAATTGATTTGTTTCCTTCCACTTTTCGGTATTCTTTGTGAATCAATGAAATTGATTCCTAAATCGTGGTAGGTTTGCGAACCTCAACAAGATTTGGATGCCTAGATCGTGGTAGGTTTGCGAACCTCAACAGGATTTAGAAGATTATTGCTGGTAGTCGTGCGCGATCTCAACAGCTTTGATATTTATCAGTTACTTTTAATTACCGCCCGCTACATCATTGAGTTAAAATTTTAAAACTTTTGCTCCCTGTACTAATTTTTTTCAAAGGATTGGTCCTTCCATCAAATTCTGTTAATTTTCTACCATTAAGTCCAATCGCGTGCATCTCACATGATTTTCAGCAGGGGAAAATTCGTCATTTCCACTTAGCAAAAATCTTATTTCAAGGACCTAATTGTAATAGCCTCTCCTTCCTCCTCTACCCAACGAAACCCAGCTCCCTCTCTCTGCCATTCCCCCCTCTTCCTGCGACCTTTTCTCCCTATTTCCTCCTTAATTTTTTCCACACTTATCTCTGCTCTCTTTTGGAAACTCCCCATCCAATCTTTATTTCTACTCTTGCTTCTCTCTCTCTCTCTCTCGCTCTCTCTCTCTCCCTCTCCCTCTCCCTCCCCTCATTCTCTCGCTAAAAATCACACAATCACACACAATAACCCATCGTTGTCATTGAAGCTACATTCTTCCTCAACCACCGCTGTTGACGCTCTGCCTCATCGAAGGTTGCTACACCTCCATTCTCGCTTCATCTATCCCCTTCAACATGGCAGAGCACAACACCTTCGATAACCTCTCCCTTCTCGGTGACGGTTTTGACAATCGTCTGTGACTGCCCCAATTTTCGATCTATTCCCCTTGCTACCAAGAAGCGGGTGGTTTTAAAATCTTGTAAAGCGCGTGGGAATACGTCCGACCTCATTTTGTGGAAACAAAATGTGATCAACAGGATCGCCATCTTTATTTTAAGGAAAACAATGACAAACAAAAAATAACCAGACTTGTAAAAGGGTTCGGAGGCTAATTTACGAGGTGGGAAGGGGTTAGGTACCCAACTCGTCCTTTCGGTCTCAAAACAAGATTTTTGGGTAAATATGCTTTTCAAAATTTATTTAATAGTTTAAATAAAGCACTTTAAATATATATTTGCATATATATAAGGAAATAATTACAAACTTAAAGCAGCCTCCTTTCTGGAGTTATATATATACTTATAAAAATTTGGTCATAATAATGACTCTTTTTAGTGTTATTTTCTATAGAATTTCAGGCCGCACAAATGCTTAGTTCACTTACATAGGACTATTTTAAATAGCACTTTTATACATAAAAGGTGAAATAAAACTTTAATGGACCTACCTCTTGAAGCGTGGGGGTTTTATCCCGTACCAAGCTCCTTTCCGGTAGGCCCTAGGGTGTGCTCGCTCTGTCCTTCAGGGAGAGGGAGTCTTTTTTCTTTTGATTGATTTCGGGCAGCGTGACTGCTCCGTTTGGTTGCTTTTCGCCTCTTTATCAGGGCGGCGCAACTATTTGCTTTCGTTGGATGCTGGCGTCTGGAATCGGGCAGAGCAACTGCTTGCTTTGACTGGATTTGACGTTTGAATTCGGGCAGGGAAACTACTCTTTTTGGCACTTTTGAACCGGTAGAATAGGGCGGAATCCTAGCAGGGCAAATAGGTTTCACTTTGGCCTGATAGTTTTATTGTTTAGGGGAGATTTGGCAGAGCTTCAGGGCTAGAGGGGAAATTTTTTTAAGCGTTCTCTCGGGAGCGCTGCGCGGTGAAAGAAATTCTCACTGCATGAACTATGTGAGAACTCTTTCTATTCTTTTAATTCTGACGTCGGATGCCTTTATTTATAGACTGGGAGGAGGGCTTCATTCGTCATTAAGTTTTTCCTTTCGTGCTTTATCGACTTGTACCGTGCGATGAGGAGATTGCACTTTAGGCTAACTGCAACAGTGGTTTGGGGACTGTTGGGCGCCGCCTAAGGGGGTCTTGGGTGCGGCACCCAAAGTGGCTTGGGGCAGCGCCTAGGGCCTTTTTTGCTCTGATTTTTGGCACTTTGGCCCCCTGCAATTCATTGTTTATGTATCCTGCTTTTTCCTTTGCATTTTCAACCCTGTAACTTGACATTCGTTAGTCCTTTTAACAGGTCTTGATATTTTATGTCATGTCACATACTAGGGGTACAAAATTGGGGTGTCTACATCGTCTCAAGTCAACAATCACGAGAAATATAATTAATCATTAACATCATAATAATGTCCATCTCAATTACCGAGCTAAATCATCTGATGTTTCGAACCAACCAAATCGTAGGTCATTGGTTCACTTGAATATCTAAAAAAAAATTAGTAGTATCTACCATTTTTTATTTCACAAAAATCATCTCAATTTGGAAATTGATAACATAAATATACCTATCAACTTGTAGTAACAACTCAATGTCTTTTTAATTTTCAAGTTATAACAAAATGATGTATTTCTCTTTAAAAATATATATATTTTAAAGCGTAATAAATTTAATTAGGATGATAAAACTTACATTTTTAACTGCAATATTTATATAACATACAAAAAATATACTCCATCTATCCCAAAATTATTGTTATGTTTGACTGGGCACACGGATTAAAAAATACAATTTACTTGGTTATTAATATTGATATAATTTGTTGTTTCTTTTAAAGCACATGTACATGTCACTCAAAAGGAAACGAGGGAGAAAAATTAAAAATGAAATGGTAGAAAGAAATTATAAAGCATGTGTAACGCCCCGAGCCTGAAAGTTTAGTCTGTTATGTGTAGCCCACACACTGGCCCATTGAACACGCAGCACCTTAGGTCATCAGACCCACCACAAGTCAACCCAAAAGTCTATGGATGATGTTGGTGCCCAGAGGTAGTGTGTGACCACCATATAAACCACATAAGTCCCACATCTACCTGATGTGGGATTGGGGGTATTACAATTTCCCTCACTTAAATTCTTGACATCCTTATCAAGGCCGAACCGTACCCCGGGCAATGTAGGATTCAAGAGTTGGCTTGTACGAGGATCAAGAGGTGGCTGCCACTTTCTGCGGTGTAGCACTTTGGCCCGCACAACACTTTGTTCCCACATTTTCGACCGGGACCTGCTCTGATACCATTTGTAACGCCCCGAGCTCGAAAGCACGGTTTGCTACGTGTAGCCCACACACTAGCCCAGTGAGCATGCAACACCTTGGGTCATCAGACCCACCACAAGCTGACCAAAAAGTCCATGGATGATGTTGGTGCCTAGAGGTAGTGTGTGGCCACCATATAAACGACATATAAGTCCCACATCTATCCGATGTGGGATTGATGGTATTACAGCATGACTAATAATTTTCGAATGGAAGGAGGATAAAGTAGAGTAACGAAATAAGGATATAGGGGGGGGTGAATAGCCTTTTAAAAACTTTAAGGGTTATTTTGAAAGCCTTCAAAAATTGCAGCGGAAAAAGTAAGTTTTTAGCAGCTTATGTAAAATCAGCAGGTAGCAGCTGCTGAACATAAAATAGTTTGGTTTGGTTTTCTTTTGATCATTAAGATATAGGGACTAAATTGAAAGACAATATATACTACAATTAATTAAGTAAAGGATTCAAGAATGTAACTGACTTACACTTAAGTAGATTAAGGCTGCTTAATTGTGAGAAACATTTCTATCAGCTGGAAGATACAAGACACGATAATTGGAGTGGTTCATAGTATAAACTGCTACGTCCACTACCAAGTTAGTCAAACTTGGATTTTAAAGTGCACTAAATATATTGAAATTTTAAGTGATCACTAACGGATCTGTATACAACAAAAACCAGTGTTTGATGAGATTGATCTATTAAAGATCAAACTCGTGCAACAATCAAGTATTCCTTTAAGATTAGAAAGAAGCAAGGATGAATACCATAATTGTCTAAACAAGTACTAGAAAAGAATGATATGTGAAAGATTATCTAGTAAGTGTTTAAGGACTGGAACACCTCAGGGAAAGAATTGCTTGAAGGAATAAGTTGAGTGTCCAGTCCTAGGTTGAAGCAGATCAAAGAAAGAATATCATGTAAGAAAAGAATGATAGCTTCAACCACTCTATCCTCTATTTTTGTATATATCTTCCACCATGAGAACTCAAACATTTTAAGAAAAGAATTACTTGAAGGGATATGAGAAATGTCTCGGTCCAGTTCTTGTTTTTCAATCCTTGCTCAAATGTTTTATATAGAGATCCTTGAAAAGTAGCCGTTTTGAAAGACCAAGGATGATCTTTGAAGAGTTATGATAAAATCTATCTTTTAATGCATAGAGATCTTGTAGATGATTTTTGAGAGACAGAAGATATCACCTAGCATATGATCATAAATTAATAGATAGAAGTTAGATATCTTCTTACATAAAATAAGGAGAGTAGATATCTCTACTATAGAAAAATAAAGAAGGTGGCTTAGTTAGAAGATATGATACACTGTGAGATATTTAATACAATGATAAATTATAGAGTAATTAATGAAATGACAAAATGTCTCCTAATGAATAGTTTTAATGTTTAAAATATGATGACTAAGAATTAAATACGTGAGTGTGCCCGAAAGTGTTTTTCATATTTATTGTTTAAAATACTATTTGATCGAGTTGATATATATAAGAAATCATTTAAGTATTTTAATCAATAAGTGTAAGTAGATAGAATAGTATTAAAGTAGTGACTTACACTGAGTATCAGTAACTGCTAGCTGTTGGTAACTTAGCTACAGTAGATGGGTTCATCAAATAACGAAAGTCTGTCTAGCTAAGTGTTTTAAGTCAAATGAAAGTATTTAATCATATATACATGGTGTCAATAGATAGAAATTTAAATGATAGAAAAGCATAGCGGCTGATAGCTATCAACGGTTGTTAGTTGGCACTGGTATCAGCAGCTATTTAGTTGTTGATGACTAAACTTAAGCAGAAGGGATATTCTAGTTAATGAAAACTACTTAACTTAATCTACGTTAATCTTGCTTAAGTGAATAAGACAATAGTTGAATTCTATCTGCTAAAGGGTTCAGAAGATAGAACTTTAGACTTGCTAAAGTCTAATTAATTTGAGTTTAGATAACAACTAACTAATGTCTTCTAATATCAATTAATCAAGCAAGATATTTACAATCTCCTCCTACAGATTTTACTTAAAGTCCTAAGAATATTTAGTGCTTAAACCAGTAAGTGATGTGTGATTAAACGTTTCCTTTTTATCTTACAAGTTGTTTATGATCTTAAAGCCTTCTTTAATGGTTTTAAGTAAATCCTAAATAATCATGTTTCAAAAGAAGTGTACAAATAATTTGGACAAAATGTTACCAATTTCGTTAAATTTTCATCAAAATTCGTTAACAAAGTAATGACATAGATGCTTCTTTCATAAAATTTCAAAATAGAGGGTATCCCCTTGTAATCATGATTTCTGTCACACACACCCACCCTCACTCATAAAGCACACATCCTCTCTCATTGAGTTTTCCGGTGAACAGTTCGAGTGTGTCATGCAGTCCTCTCACTTCAATGGACACAAAGCGTGTTGCAAGCTACTGTCACCATCGCTCACCGTCCGATCGTTTCCTCAATGTCTTCTCTCCACCATCGCCATCTGGTGTCATCTCTGGTGGATCCTCTATCGACCGCAATGAGCTCAAAGAAGATTATGTTTTCTGGACAGGTGACCTCACTGAGGCCAAACATCAATCAGCCCCCGGCTCCACCTCTGATGGTGGAGTGGGAGTATGCTCAATCTATGTCGTTGAGATAAAATTGTTTCTCAATAATCAATGAACAGAATTTTAGTTCCATAAATACACAACATAATAAACATGGATAATGAAATCACCCGCTCTGGAAAAAAGAATGAATAGGAAAAAGAAGACGATGGTCTCTCCATTAATGTATAGACTATAGACGAACTTAACTAAATCCGATGATTTCTATGGTTTATATGAAGATCAAATTAAAAAATGGAAACCGAACTAGAGAAGCAAACAAATTCAGCAGATGCAAGTACAAATATTATTAAAATTAATAGCAAAAAGAGATAAAATATTAAGAGTTTTAGCCAGGTTCCGGCCGATCGAAGCTTCCAAACCGAAGATATTATCTGCGGCATAGAAAACAAAATTGGTGAATTCGAGAGTAACAACAAGAGACCGTATCTAATAATTGGGAGCTGACTTTGAACAGAGCAGGGTACAAACACAAACTTGAAAGTGAAACGACGGCAGTGGAGGAGGAAACAGAGAGAACGACAAGAAGAAAAAGAGAGAGAAACAGATTCCAGTCCATAATAATTAGATCCGATCTATATAACACTTAGTTTAATATGTTATTGTAAAGCGGCAGTTCTTCTTCTAGCTGGAGCTATGGTGGTCAACCTAAAACACATACAATGGGGGGAGGGAGAGAGAGAGAGGGAAGCTAAGAGAACATGGAGGACAACAGTCTACGCAGTAACACATACAATGATTCACGAGAAAACATTCACCTATAATGGCCGTGTCATCTTGATTTAGTGTTGGACATCGGCAACGAAGCAAACAGAGATCTCTCCCTACAAGGTACAAGGGGATACCCTTTATTTTGAAATTTTATGAAAGAACCTTTAAAGATTCATGTCATCACTCCGCTAACAAATTTGGATGGAAATTTAACAAAATTTGTAACATTTTGTCCAAATTATTTATACATTTCTAACATTTTCCCTGAAACTAAGTACATTGTCAAAATTGGTAAATATGAAAACACGAGGTTATTTTAGATTACTACAAATAGTACGTTGGATAAAAAAGTAGTTTTCACACAAGGTTATTGACTTGGTGCATTTTGGTAAGTTGATGAAACAACTTCACTTTTATTAGTGTTTCCCTCGTAACTGCAACACAAGCTCAATGATCGCTCCTAAGGGACTGCGTTCGGTATGAGCCATTTTAAAAATTCGTTAGGAACGGGTTAGGGTTAACTTCCTGACCCACTTCTAAACCTACTCAATTTGAACAAGTAGCAGATTCAAAAATAAATTTTAGCGGGATTACAAATTATAACTATTACATGAAAATTTTAAAAGTCACAATTTTCTTCTACGCATTTTCATACGTTGAGCGGGGTTCCTTCATGAAACGACAACATTTTATATGATAAAGAAAAGGAAAAAAAATAGTTGAGGAGAGTCCCTTGCCCCCTAAGAGTAAGAGGTGGGCATAGGTCTGCCCCTGATTTGAACCGTATATAACTACTATATTACCTTATTTGTGATATCATTTAAAATTTATTCTTGATAATATAATTTTGTTCAATATGATTTAATTACTTTCTTATTTTTCGTAAAACAACAAAGATTTCAATTGAATGTTTATTTACTTTAGGTGAAAATCGGGTTGGTCCCCTTTTCAACATTTTCAAGCGCTACAATACCCAATACTTTTTTAACCCGTAAATGATATTTTTAGGGTGAAAGGACGATTATACCCTTAATGAAATTCGACCAGTTATGCGTTGCATCGTAATTCCAAGTCGATACATCACAATTCCAATTTCTACATCATAAATCAAGTTTGTGCATCGCGAATCCAAATTTTGGATTGCAATTCCAAATTATTCAACAAGATTTTTTGCATCGGGAATACAATTTATGCATCGGGATTTACTTTTGTATTCTAATTCCAAATTGATGCATCGCAGATCCAGATCGATGTTCAATTTGCATTTGAATCTTATTCCAATAGTTGTATCGCAATTTCAAATTGTGCATTGAATCCAAAAGTAAATTAGAAAATGCGAACAATCAAAAAATTGCTATCAAGTCACCGCCGAGAAACCATACAATCCTTTTCGTTGATTCACTAAATCGTGCTCAATGGAGAAGGAAATGTAAAACTGAAGATTAAATAAATTAAAGCATGTTTACTCGACTTGAAACTCATTCGAAAGTTTTTGACCAATGCTCCAAGCACAAATTCCCTCAAAACATGTAACACACTCTCTTCCTCTAGGTTTATGTACGGTAAATACCGAGATGAGATTCAAAAAGGTGTCCAGCAACGAACATGTTCCTATTTTGATATTTTATCGAACAGTTTACATGCATAACGACACTAACACAAAGTGGACCTATTTTGATTCACACACGCAAACATAATGAAAAAGAAGATGAAGAGGTTTGAAATAACGATCCCAAGGTATATTATTATCATCGGAATGCATGCAGTAATACATTTTGTTACATTTTTTGGTTGCTCAGTCAATTCCTTATGGAACACAAATCATAGTAGTATCTCAATCTCTCTTTCCTTTTTCCAGTGATATCAGCTTTAGTTTCCATAGTTGCTTCCTTCTTTATAGTGAAGGGTTTGGATAGCAAGAAAGAAGTACTAAACATGTTGAAAAATGAAATAATTACAGCCAGTCCCCTTTTGTGAAATTATAACCCCTTAACTCCCCTATATTTTTTTAATTAACCGCTAAAATCCATTTTAATAAAATTGTTCCTAAAATATCCACCATCAACTTCAATGAGATAAGAAGTGGGAGAGTAACTCGGTTTCTTCCTTCCTCCTTCATTCCTTTCTCCGTTTGAGCTACCTGTTTTTCCCGAAAGATCGTACTTTCTTTCTTTGCCAAAAGCGAGCTTCTTCGAACTTCATTCATGAAGAATACGTCTAGCTATCGAAACATTCCATTCCATTTTCTTTGTTTCTTTATTACAGAAACAAATGTGACAATCTAACAATTGCTTTTGAGATGGAATGCTTTATAGCCCAACAAAAACACATTGATTGTCGTTCAATGTGTATGTGTAAAATTGTATGAGACATCGGGGACGAGATCAAGGTCGAGATCAAGATCAGATTGTGTGAAATTGTATATCAATTTGGGCATCGTTCCCTTGATGTGGGCTTCGCTGCCTATGATGTGGGCGTCGTTCCCACCAATGTGGGCGTCGTTCCCTCAAGTTGCAATGTGAGCGTAACCAAATGTAAGTCACTCAACCATGCATTGAGTTACAAAATTTTTGGACTGAGATTGGTGATTGTTTTTTAGAGAAATAACATACGTATAAAGGGTAAGGAATTCCAACTCCCATTTCTGCTTCTGCTGGAACGATTGCTTTCATTTACAAAAGAGTACTGCCATTGAAAGGAATAAGCAAAGCTTTCAGGCAAATCCAATTTGGGCATCGTTGCCTCCGATGTGGGCGTCGTTGTCTATGATGTGGGCATCGTTGCCTCCGAGTTGAAAAATGTGATAATATGAATTAAAATTGTCGGAATGTAGCAATTACAATGCACGGTCCAAAATGAACGACGCCCAATGTTTTGAGCGATGCCCAAATTTAGGCAGTGGCTTTTGCATTTTGGCGCCCAAAAATTTGAGCGATGCCCAATGTTTCATTGCAAGACCCAAATTTGGGTTGTGGCTTTGTCCACGTGTAGAGATGTTAAATTAGGTTGGCCCTAACCTTATAGGGTCAGCCCTACATGGTTGTGACCCTATAGGGCCACGGGTTAAACAGGTCATTTAAATGGGCCGCTCAAATCGCAACCCTAACCCTGTAGGGTACGGTTTAACAGGATCAGCCCTATTAACACATAATGTCTTATTTAAATCAAAAATTCGAAATTAAGTAACAAACATATTGACAGACAAGTGACAATGATTAACAATACGAATTAAAAACATGAAATCGAGTTTTCATTTAAGAAAGTATCTTCTTCAACATCATTATCCATTTATCCTCTTCATCTACAATAATAAAATAACATAAAATAAATGTTGGTAAGAAGTTAATACAATCAAATATTTTAATCAAATAGTAAAATATAATACTAAGGTCAAACCGTTTAGCACAGAATTTAAACGGGTTAGATTTTCCCGACCCTAACTCTTTCTGATTCTTGATTAGCAGGGTCAACTATGTGGTTCTCGACCCTTTTAACATAGCTAATTATGTATCCAAAAATCTCATTTTGACCAATTTTGGAAACTTATATGTCTTAGAATTGTAGTTACGACCATGTTTGGGTTTGGCTTTCATCAAATGCACATACATCATCACAAAGCTAACAGGGGATAGACATTATTGGTTTACCAAATGAGATGATAATATATATTACGCATTTGAATATTTGACAAATAAGTTAGGATGGTTGAGTGGTTTAAGCTACCATCTTTAAGTTCTTATCCTCCAAAGAGGTTGTGGGTTTGAATCCATCTTCAAACATTTTGAACCCTTATTTTAGCCAAAGAAAATCTTCCGGCTCGCGGGCCAGCCCTAGAATCCGCCAGCCCAACCCAGTTTGCTCGTGACCCTACAGGGTCAACCCGTTTATTAAACGGGTTGGATTTTCCCAACCCTAACCCTTTCATGTTCCCAGTTAATAGGGTCGACCCTACGGTTTCCTCTAGAATCCGCTAGCCCAACCCAATTTGCTCGTGACCCTACAAGGTCAACCCGTTTATTAAACGGGTTGGATTTTCCCAACCCTAACCCTTTCATGTTCCCAGTTAATAGGGTCAACCCTACGGTTTCCAGCTTTTTTAACATCTCTATCCGCGTGTCTTTTGAGTTAAGCCATTTAATAAACGTAAAATAAATTAAACGTATTCTACTTTATTATAAAACTCCATTATAAACAAAATTTTGATATAATTTCATTACTTCAATTATTCTATTTATGTTACTTAGTTTTCACAAATTGATCAAATAATATATCTAATATGAAAATATTAATTTTGAAATCTAAAAACACTTTTTGATAATGTTCAAATCTTTCGAATACACACATAAAAGTATATATGTTAAATTATGCTTTCATTTATCAGCCTTGAAAGTGTATACTTTTTTTTTTGTTTTTTGTTTTTTGTTTTGTTTTTTGTTTTTTTTTTGGAGAAGCAGGGTGGCACCTCCGGAGATTTATTAAAACAAAACCAGGAGAACAAACGAGAGGGGGACAACCAGCCTTACCCAAAACGGGGGGACAAAGGAGCCTGACCTCTGAAACAGAAGCTACAAAGAGGCCTAACTATGATTTCTAAACTTGTACAGGCCTAGCCTATCATGATACAAAGCTCTGCTAACTTCACTAGGAAGATCAGATTCAAAATTATAACTCTTAAAGCCTTTATGAACATGAGCAGCAGCAGCAAGTCTGCCAGCAACCGAGTTTTGTTCCCTGAAAACATGAGAAATAGGGAAGTCTCCAAGAAAAACAGAGCAATCTCGTAACTCATACTGATATTTCCAAGGCGCCTTATGACACTGGGATAGAACCATGACCGCAACCAAGGAGTCTGACTCCACTATAACATTTTGAAAGTTCAAAAGGCGACATAACCGAAGAACATCACGAAGAGCCTTAATCTCTGCACCTGTATTAGTACCATAACCATAAAAGGCTGAGAAGGCCGTGATCAACCTCCCTGAAGAATCACGCACAATACCACCACCAGAATGAATACCCCGAACTGCAGAACCATCCGTATTAAGTTTATAAAAATTAACCGGAGGAAAACGCCAGCGAACCCAGCTGCCCTTTTTCAACTTGGGAGACACAATAGGAAGACCCAGATGATCCAAACCCAGACGATCCAAAAAAGATAGAGAAGCTTTGGGCTGATAAATCGAGAACATATCAAACAGACTACCTTTAACCTTTGCAATGATCCTATCTGCTTGCATCTGATGATTATCAAAGACCGCGCCACACCGAGCTTTCCATATCTCCCAACAAGAAAAAACAAAAACGCCCAATCGACACACTCCCATCTGATTACGAGATGAACTATTACCACACCAAGTAACATACAAGTGATCTAGGGAAACAAATCTGCTTGGTTTGTTTAAGATACGCCCAAAGAAACTCCAAACTGTCTTAGCTATATCCGAGACAAGAAAAAGATGCACTAGAGATTCACAACCTGGCAGCAAGCAGCATCGACATTTCGAGACCATAGGGATCTTCTTAATCCAAAGCTGCTGATCCACCGGAACTGCCCCATGAAATAATTTCCATATGAAGCAACTGACCTTGGAAGGAATCCAAGGTTGCCATATTTTAGAAGCCCAAGAAACTGTCGGAGAAGGAGATCGAAGGCTGTTCAGAAAAGCCGAGGAAAGAAAGGAACCAGAGTTGGAGAGCGTATAGATCAACTTGTCCAGCGCATGGGGATCACAAACCACATTAAGAAGCATTTGGTGATAGTCCCTCGGGATCAGAGGGAGTAGATGATCAATATTAAGCAAGGCCTGACGAACAGACAAAGTAGCGTCCACTGGCCGAGGACCTACCAGCTTCTCGCCACACCAGTTCGCGAGCCAAAAGGAGATACAACCCTCTCCAACTATCCACCTACTTTGGGCAGTGATCGATTGTTTTATTTATCTATTTCCTTGCAAGTGTACAAGACTATTATAGTATAGACTCTAAGCAAGGGTCGAACCCACAGAGACAAGTGATCACGAATGATGCGATTATAGATAGCAAATTATTAACCTAAGGGGGTTTTTATATTTAATTCTACTCTAAATTACTAGTTATAGATGTTAACTAATTAGACAGTAATAACAGATATGAAGATCTTATGGTGAGTGGAAATCTAGGATTCTGGGTTTCACTTATATCTCCTTTATGTTCAATTCATAATAATGTCATTCAATGTCTTGGGTTCGTTCACTAAAAATAGATATGGTCTGTTGAACAATTGGTTCAGCCTCCATCCCCGCAAAATTCACCCATTACATATCCTAAGCACAGGAACTGTAATCTAGCTGTCACCTAGATTTATGATCTATCTGTCACCTAGATCATGTAAGAACTGGTCCTAACTTATCACTCGTGCTTCGATAGGTCCAATTTATTGTGTTGGTGAGCCATTGTACGACATATGCACTTGGTCATGCGGGTATCCGCACCTCTAAGCCTTTATTATTTGCGATTACATTCATTTGTTCAAAGCAAAATAATATAGGGATTGATAAACAACACAATCAACAAGCATTGAATAGACATATATAAGAATCAAAACATAAATTCGATACAAGTTACCTCCCACCTCCTAGATTAGGGATGATTTAGTTCATCATAGACGATGAACAACACATGGAGATGATGGAAGACATGATTTGATCTTCAATACTTGAAATTACAAAACCTAATTATGTTATACAATCTAAAACTACCTAAAATCTATGTAAAGAGAGCTTCCAGCCGTCCTCCCTTATGCTTAGGCTCGGCCTCTGACTTCTATATATACTTGGGAGTTGTGATTGAATCGAATGGCCGGTAGAAAATTTGAGCGTGCACTTACGCACGCGTCGCAAGGTCTTTGGATACAAC
>CM028377.1:144145665-144174389 GCA_013146195.2 Codonopsis lanceolata
AGCAATAAAGCTTTAATGCTGTTTCATATAAATTTCTTCTTCAAGTTCACGTTGAGGAAGCGGTCTTGACATCCATTTGATGTATCTCGAGGCAGGTGTGGTCCTTTTATGAGCAATTAGTAATGAATATAAATAATTCAAATGCTGGAGCATAGGTGTCAAAATAATCGACACCTTCATTTTTTGATTAAAACCCTTGGCGACTAAGCCGGGCCTTGTATTTATCAATGGACCCATCGGGTTTCAATTTTTCGTTTGAAGACCCATTTACACCCTAGGGGTTTGCAACCTTTGGGAAGGTCGGCGAGCTCCCGGGTGTGGTTTTTGCATAATGGAAGATATTTCGTCGTTGGCGGCTTCCTTCCATGTGGAGCCTCGAGGAGTAGACATTGCTTCCTTGAGCGTCGTGGTTCATTATCCACAGAACGTGGTCACAAAGTATGGTCCAAAGGTCTTACTGGGTGCGAGCTCGCTTGCTTACAGCGAGGTTCATCAATGTCTTCATCTTGATGAATACCTTGATCAATAGCCATAGGGACTATTGCTTGTGAGGTGTTATCTTGTTAGTCAATTGACCAAGGAAATGGCGTTTTGAAGTATCAATTTTTAGAGGAAAGATAGCTTCAAAAATGTGGCATTTCTTGATTCCATAACGGTATTCACCTCGATTTTCGGATTATCGATTTATGGACTAGGCAGATAGGCGCTGCATGGGTTGCATAACCAATAAAAGTACAATCCACGGTTTTGGAACCGATTTTAACCTTTTAGGTGGTGGGACAGCTACTTTAGCTAGGCACCCCCCACTTTGAGGTATTTGTAGGATGGTTTTCGACCATGCCATAATTCATAGGGCGTTTTGTCCAATTTCTTGTGGGAAAGCTTGTTTAACAAGTAATGGCGGTGAGCACCGCCTCCCCACATTTCGTCGGGTAGGCCGTTGAAGCAATAATGCATTCATCATTTCCTTTAAGGTTCGATTTTTTGTTTCGGCAATCCCATTGGATTGTGGGCTATATGGGGGTGTAACTTTGTGAATAATCCCGTGGTCAGCACAAAAGTCTTTGAAGGGAAAAACATATTCGCCTCCTCGATCGGACTTAAGAATTTTTATCTTCTTTGAAAGTTGATTCTCGACTTCTTTTGTAAAGTTTAAAAGCTTGAAGGCTTCAACTTTACTTTTTAAGAGATAGAGATGACAAAACCGGGTACAATCATCAATAAAGGTGATGAAGTATTTGTTTCCGCCATAAGATTCTATGGATTTTAAGTCACATAGATCACTATGAACCAAATCTAATGGTGCTTGTGTCACGCTCGATTGTCTTAAACGGCGTTCTTGTTTGCTTAGCTTCAACGCAAGTATGGCATTTGTTATTTTTATTAATGCGACTTGGAGGAATTAATTCCATTTTCATTAATCGTCTCATAGAGTCATAGTTAACATGACCTAATCGATAATGCCAAAGATCAAAATGCTCAAGCAAGTAAGAAGAAGATGGTCTTTGTAGCACTTTTATTATCAACGTTGTATGCGGTGTTAACCACCATTACATTACATTTAAAAAGGCCCTCATCGAGGTAACCTTTACCAATAAAAACCCCACTCTTACTTAGAATAAACTTGTCCGACTCAAAAGCCAACTTAAACCCATGTTTAACCAAAAGAGAACCGGAGATCAAATTTTTAAGAATGTCGGGAACATGAAGGACATTGGTTAGCACCAACTCCCGCCCACTCGTCAATTTTCAGTCACTTGGCCTTTGCCTTCCACTCAGAAGTAGATGAATTGCCCATGAAAAGCTTCTCCCAGGGCATCACCTTTGTTGTAAGTGAGAACATCTTGGCATCGCCGAGATGTGGCAGCGTCGCACGGTGTCCACGAACCACTCGCGGCAGTGCCAACCATGTTTGTCTCGGAGGCGACACATATCATCTTGATCGCCTCATCAACCATGTTTGCTTCACGCTTGACCCGCTTTTTCCCACGGCATTCAGCAGCTTTGTGGCCGACCTTGTCGCAGTTCAAGCACTTGCCTTTGAACTTGTAGTTCTTGTGCTTTTTGGGCTCTTCGGCCGAGGATTGCTTGTGCTTCTTGGAACTTTCAGCGGCGTGTTTGCGCTTGTTGCCCTCAGGTCTTGCTCAGCAGCGTTGGCCCCGTCCACATTGTGGTTGTTTCCTTTTATCCGCCACCTTGTTGTCTTGTTCAATCCGGCACCTTAGGATCAAGTCTTCGAGACATGTCTTTTCGCTTGTGCTTGAGGTAGTTTTTGAAGTCCTTCCAACCGGGAGGGAGCTTCTCGATTACCGCAACTTTGGAAAGGCTCGGGAGTTGCATACCCTCGGCTTCCAACTCATGCAACAAAACTGAAGGTCTTGAACACGAGAAACAAGGGCTTAGTATCGACCATGGCAAAGTCAAGAAAAGCGAGCAACCACAAATTTCTTATGACCTGGCCGTCCTCGGTTTTGTACTTCTTCTCTAAGGACTCCACAGTTCCTTAGCACTCTTAAATGGGCTATAAATTTTATACAAAGAATTTTCAAGTCCATTTAGAATGTAATTGCGACATAAGAAATTTGAGTGCTTCCACGACTCGGTGGCGACCACTTTGGTCCCTGTCTGTCTCGTTAGGGTCTAGGGCCGGAGTTTCTTTCAAGCATTTGGGACGTATTCAATGTGGTCAAGTAAAAGAGCATTTGTCGTTGCCATCTCTTGAATTCTATGCCGTTGAACTTCTCGGGTCGCTCGCCATGAGTGTGAACGGTGGTATGCATCATTTCTGGCATGGGCGGTTGTACAGCAGCGGGTTCCTTTTCCGAATTGGAAGCCATGCGCAAAACAGGATTATCAAAAGTGCTAAGTTATATGAAACACTTATGTTTCTATACAATTAGCAACCCTGAATTGATAGACTTTCTGTGCGGTCTATTTAGTTTTATTTTGCGGAACGTAATAAAACTCGTAATTAATACGATTAAGTATCAATCAAAATAGCCTTAATTAAGATTTTTAGAACAAGTGAATGTACTTTCATAAACAAGCCGATAGACACTGTTTCGGTTTCAATTAAGGATTACGGCCGATTACTGATCTTAAAACCGGAGCAGAATTCAGAACTTAGGCAAGCTTTAAAGTATGAAGCGTAAACTTTAACTTAAACAGATTATCATGAAGTAGATTCAAGAACTTTGGCGCTTTAAATGAATTTTAATCGGGGTTTATGAAACCGAAAAGAAATGCAATGATGAGTTTTTCAAAGCAAGGCGAATGCGAAATGTAAACAGATCTCTGTAAAATCTGAATGCAGTAAATGTAACATTAATATGTTACAATCGAATGAACTTGAACATATTAATATGGTCTGAATCAAAATCTGTAATACAGTAACCAGGCTGATTAGTATAGCCAGATTTGAATCGTACGTACGCATTTGAATATCGATCCGCGGGTTGTGAAACACAGATTTTAGTAATGTTATAGAATTATCTTGAAGCAGAAACAGAAACAGAAACAAAACCACTTGAGCAATTCAGGTTTCTGAATGTGATTGAAGACCAACAAACAGATTAAACTATGTTCGGAATCTGTTACATGCAGATTTCTGAATTCTGTGCAGAAACAGATGAAGTTCTTTATGAATTTCCAGAATGTGTTAAACATAAATAGCATGCAGAATCAGAAATTTCCGAGAATCAGGTTTGCATGCTTTATGAAACTGAAACTGGAATAGGAAGTGAAACAGAAACAGGTTATGTTTTAAGGCATGAATTTGTAATAATCAGATTAATATTAGATTATTTAGGTAATGAATCTGTAATGTACAGATTAATAACAGATTATTATATGGTCTGTTTATTGCATTTCTCCTTTGCAGTTTATCTATAAGATGTCTGAATGTGTTAGCATGCAGAATCAGAATGGGATCAACATAAGTAGTAGCAGAATCTGAAAGAGTGTGTCTAGAAAGCGACATGCGATGCGAAGATGTTTGTTACGATAAATGCACTAGTAATAGATTGAAGTATTTTCTGATTCTGAATCAGGTTGTAATTGAACAGGTTCAACAGAAAGCAGAATATGTAACAATCACAGATTGATATAGAACCAGATTAAGGCAGAATCTGTTTCACTAAGCATGCAGAATCAGGATGTGACAAGGATCTACAAACAGATTAAAATCTGTTTTGAATCTGTAACATGCAGTTTTGCTGGAAACGAAACCAAGCCAAAATGAACTTTTGTCTTAAGATTGTAGTAAAGGGGTATGCCTGATTTAGGTTTCCAGATTGTAAATGTGTGTAAGGAAGAGAGTGATGAATATCCTCGAGCAATTAAGCTCTTTCCTTAAGACAAAAACTGACCCGTGTATAGACTGGACGGGATATGTCAGTGTGTCTCCCAGGTTTCAGGATACTTACGTGATTGAAGAGGGCAGTCCTCCGATCTTCAGTCACCGGCGAATCAAGAGCACGCTGCTGTAATCTCTGTAGGGTCACACACCAAATGAACCGGTAGCAAAAGGATAGGTTCAGGCAGGCAAGCAAGCCGGGACGGGCAGGCGGCGGCGCGCGTGTGTTTGGACCTACACCTAGGTAGGTCTTCCCTCCTACACAAAAGTGTAGTGGTCCAAGGGCCTAAAACTAAAGCCTCAAAGCTCTACCTTATAAGGTAGAGCTTGTTTCATTTTGTTCCCAATGTGGGATTCCCACATTATACATTACATGACTTAGCTTATTTAAGCTATTGGAAACCAAGTTTCCAACACCAATTATTAGATACGGTCTCTTGTTGTTACTCTCGAATTCACCAATTTTGTTTTCTATGCCGCAGATAATATCTTCGGTTTGGAAGCTTCGATTGGCCGGAACCTGGCTAAAACTCTAAATATTTTATCTCTTTTTCCTATTAATTTTAATAATATTTGTACTTGCATCTGCTGAATTTGTTTGCTTCTCTAGTTCGGTTTCCATTTTTTAATTTGATCTTCATATAAACCATAGAAATCATCGGATTTAGTTAAGTTCGTTTATAGTCTATACATTAATGGAGAGACCATCGTCTTCTTTTTCCTTTTCATTCTTTTTTCCAGAGCGGGTGATTTCATTATCCATGTTGTGTATTTATGGAAATAAAATTCTGTTAATTGATTATTGAGAAACAATTTTATCTCAACGACATAGATTGAGCATACTCCCACTCCACCATCAGAGGTGGAGCCGGGGGCTGATTGATGTTTGGCCTCAGTGAGGTCACCTGTCCAGAAAACATAATCTTCTTTGAGCTCATTGCGGTCGACAGAGGATCCACCAGAGATGACACCAGATGGCGATGGTGGAGAGAAGACATTGAGGAAACGATCGGACGGTGAGCGATGATGACAGTAGCTTGCAACACGCTTTGTGTCCATTGAAGTGAGAGGACTGCATGACACACTCGAACTGTTCACCGGAAAACTCAATGAGAGAGGATGTGTTCTTTATGAGTGAGGGTGGGTGTGTGAGAGAAATCATGATTACAAGGGGATACCCTCTACTTTGAAATTTTATGAAAGAAACATCTATGTCATTACTTTGTTAACGAATTTTGATGGAAATTTAACGAAATTGGTAACATTTTGTCCAAATTATTTGTACACTTCTTTTGAAACATGATTATTTAGGATTTACTTAAAACCATTAAAGAAGGCTTTAAGATCATAAACAACTTGTAAGATAAAAAGGAAACGTTTAATCACACCTCATTTACTAGTTTAAGCACTAAATATTCTTAGGACTTTAAGTAAAATCTGTAGGAGGAGATTGTAAATATCTTGCTTGATTAATTGATATTAGAAGACATTAGTTAGTTGTTATCTAAAATCAAATTGATTAGACTTTAGCAAGTCTAAAGTTATATCTTCTGAACCCTTCAGCAGATAGAATTCAACTATTGTCTTATTCACTTAAGCAAGATTAACGTAGATTAAGTTAAGTAGTTTTCATTAACTAGAATATCCCTTCTGTTTAAGCTTAGTCATCAACAACTAAATAGCTGCTGATACCAGTGCCAACTAACAACCGTCGATAGCTATTAGCCGCTATGCTTTTCTATCGTTTAAATTTCTATCTATTGACACTATGTATATATGATTAAATACTTTCATTTGACTTAAAACACTTAGCTAGACAGACTTTTGTTAATTGATGAACCCATCTACTGTAGCTAAGTTATCAACAGCTAGCAGCTACTGATACTCAGTGTAAGTCACTACTTTAATACTATTCTATATACTTACACTTATTGATTAAAATACTTAAATGATTTCTTATATATATATCAGCTCGATCAAACATTATTTTAAACAATAAATATGAAAAACACTTTCGGTCACACTCACGTATTTAATTCTTGGTCATCATATTTCAAATATTAAAACTATTCATTAGGAGACTTTTTGTCATTTCATTAATTACTCTATAATTTATCATTGTATTAAATATCTCACAGTGTATCATATCTTCTAACTAAGCCACCTTCTTTATTTTTCTATAGTAGAGATATCTACTCTCCGTATTTTATGTAAGAAGATATCTAACTTCTATCTATTAATTTATGATCATATGCTAGGTGATATCTTCTGTCTCTCAAAAATCATCTACAAGATCTCTATGTATTAAAAGATAGATTTTATCATCACTCTTCAAAGATCATCCCTGGTCTTTCAAAACGGCTATTTTTCAAGGATCTCTATATAAAACATTTGAGCAAGGATTGAAAAACAAGAACTGGACCGAGACATTTCTCATATCCCTTCAAGTAATTCTTTTTCTTAAAATGTTTGAGTTCTCATGGTGGAAGATATATACAAAAATAGATGATAGAGTGGTTGAAGCTATCATTCTTTTCTTACATGATATTCTTTCTTTGATCTGCTTCAACCTAGGACTGGACACTCAACTTATTCCTTCAAGCAATTCTTTCCCTGATGTGTTCCAGTCCTTAAACACTTACTAGATAATCTTTGACGCAGCGAAACAATCAAAAGGAACTCTTTCAACGAGAAATTCCTTAGAGCAAGCCTATGACGGCTGAGGGTTCAAGCACAAAGCAAGAAAACTCAAATTTTATTCAAAACTGCCGAAATAATGTTTAATAGGGTATTTATATGCCCTAACAATCCAAACCCTAAAAGGAAAAGACTTAAACAAAAAAGACGAAAAAGCCAGAAAACTTCAAAGGCCCGTAACAGTACTTAAACGGCGTTTTTTGGGCTAAAAACGAATTGTTCATAGGGTAAACCTTTGAAATCTTGTAGATCTAGTCGAGAGCTTCGATTTGATATGCGGTGGGTCCCGTAGTTCATCCGGACGCGAAAGTTATGCTCCGTTAAAGTTCTGCCGATCGTTAGGTGCTCTCGACTATTGTTTAACGGAAACTAACGGAGAAGCCGGACCCAATTTTCGAACCGCCATCGACCCCGAACTTCGAACTCTTCCCAAATGCCTTGCTTAAGTACGTCTCGGCTACTTGTTCTACATCAGTCTCCCCCACTTGAAAAGGACTCGACCGCGAGTCATCAACAGGATAAAGAGGATCGTCGGGGAAGAATTCACTCAAATCAGCCACATTAAAAGTAGGGGAGATGTTCCACCCGTCCGGCAGGTCAACTACATATGCATTGTCATTGATCTTCTTCAGAATCTTGCATGGCCCAATCTTCTACGGATGCAGCTTGCTATAAGTGCCAACTAGGAACCGCTCCTTACGTAGATGGACCATAACCAAATCATCCACAGCAAAGACCTTGGAACGACGTCGTATGTCAGCAGCCTCTTTATACTTCGCATTGGAAGCCTCAATATTCTGCACCACTTCCGCTTGCACAGCTTCAATCTTTTCAGCCATATGTTCAGCAGCTACACTATAACCTGGTAGTTTGGGCAACGGGACCAGATCGAGAGTATGACGTGGAGGCCGCTGATACACAATCTCAAATGGGGTCTTCTTGGTAGTACGGTTGACCATATTGTTGAAAGCGAACTCTGACGGGGCTAAAACCAGATCCCACTACTTTGGTCTGTCACTGCATAAACAACGCACAATCGAGCCCAAAGTGCGATTGACCACCTCAGTTTGGCCATCGGTCTGCGGGTGAAAAGAGCTACTAAACTGCAACTCCGTCTGAAACATGCGCCACAAAGTCTTCCAGAAGTAACTCAAAAACTTTGTGTCACGATCAGAAGTGATGGACTGAGGAACCCCATGCAAACGCACCACTTCACGGAAGAACAAGGCTGCAATATGGGGTGCATCCGAGGTTTTCCGACATGGAATGAGGTGGGCCATCTTGCTAAACCGATCGACCACCACAAAAACAGAATCATTGGATCTTTGTGTGCGCGGTAACCCCAACACAAAATCCATAGAGATATCCTCCCATGGAGCTGCTGGAACTGGGAGTGGTGTATACAAACCGGTATTCTGCGACTGCCCCTTATTTGTCTGACAAACAATACACTTCTGCACAAACTTGTAAGTATCGCGCTTCAATTGAGGCCAATAATATCGTTGTGCTACCAATTCTGCAGTCTTGTCTCGCCCACAATGTCCACCCTTATGCAACTCAGAGATCAAGCTCTCACGCACAGATCCCCTCGGAATACAAAGGCGATCCTTGAAGAATAGGAACCCTTCCTGAATCATAAAAGGACCACTGACACCTCCAGCACTGCACTTACCCCAAACTTCTGCAAAATCTGCATCATCAACATACAACTCCTTCAAACAGTCAAACCCGATCACAACAGTATGCATGGTTACCAATAAACTTGCCCGACGACTCAAGGCATCAGCCACCTTGTTATACTGCCCGCTTTTGTGCTTGATAACAAAAGTGAACTACTGTAAGTAGGCTACCCACCGCGCATGCATACGGTTAAGTGACTTCTGCCCATTCATGTATTTCAAGGCCTCATGGTCAGTATGTAAAACGAACTCCTTCTAAAACAAATCGCCTCCCGATTGCTTAACGCACCGCATAGAACTCAATCTCGTAAGTGGTCCACTTCTGTCGCACCTCGCATAGCTTCTCACTCATAAAAGCTACAGGTCGCCGCTCCTGAATCAAAACTGCTCCAATTCCGATAATAGAGGCGTCTGTCTCGAGCTCAAATGGTTTGTTGAAATCTGGTAAAGCCAAAATCGGTGCACTGGTCAGTTTCTCTTTGATCACTGCGAAGCTTGCATCAGCTTCATCCCCCCATAAAAATTTCCCTTTTTTCATGCACTCAGTGATAGGTGCCATGATACTACTGAAATCTCGCATGAATCGCCGGTAGAAAGTAGCAAGGCCGTGGAAACTACGTACTTCACTCACAGTTTTAGGTCATGGCCGCTCTTTAATTGCACGCACCTTCTCCTCATCCACTTGTATGCCATCTGCAGACACAATATATCCCAAAAACAACAGTTAATCAAGCATGAAACTGCATTTTTTAAGATTAATAAACAATTGATTCTCCCTCAAGGCCTGTAACACAGCCCGTAGATGCCCAATGTGCTCCTCTTCGTTGCGACTAAATATCAGGATATCATCAAAGTAAACAACCAGGAACTTGAACGGCCAGACCTGATTCATAAGTCGCATGAAAGTGCTGGGAGCATTAGATAACCCAAATGGCATGACCAGCCACTCATAAAGCCCCTCTTTTGTCTTGAAAGTTGTCTTCCACTCATCGCCAGGTCTGATCCGAACCTGATGATATCGCTCTTCAAATCAATCTTTGAAAATACTTTAGCACCACGCGGCAAAGATATCCAAAGATATCATCTAAACGGGAATAGGGAACCTATACTTCACAGTAATCTTATTGATGGCCCGGCTATCAACACACATCCTCCAAGTCCCATCCTTCTTTGGCACGAGAAGGGTGGGAACTGCACACGGACTCATGCTCTCCTGAATGGATCCCCGTTTCAGCAATTCTTCAACCTGTTCTCTCAAGATATCATGCTCTGCTGGGCTCATCCTATAGTGGGGAAGGCTAGGAAGTGTAGCACCAGGAACAAGGTCAATGTGATGTTGAATGTCTCGTAATGGCGGTAACCCCGCAGGAAGCTCTTCCGGCATAAGATCATGAAACTCTGCCAACAACGATGTCAGTTGCTCGGGAGGCGAACCGAACTTAATCTACTAACCCCAAAAACTCTTTATCCACCACTGCAAATATAACATCAGAAGCCTCCCTAACCAATTCTTTACCCGTACACAAAGAGATCAAAGTTGTTTTGCCCTTGGCCTTAGGGCGACCACTATCAACCAACGGGCGCGAGAATAAATTTCACGTTATCTTTAGTAAACGTAATCAGATTATCCCTACCCTTGTGCATGGCATCCATATCAAACTGCCACGGTCTACCCAACAACACTTGGCATGCAGACATATCAACAACATCACATAATACTTCATCCTTATATCTACCAATAGAAAAAGGTACAAGACATTGTTGCGTTACCTTGACATTGCCAACTGCATTAATCCAACCAACCTGGTAGGGCGTAGGATGCTTCATCACCTCCAGCTTCAGTTTGTCTACAAGTACACGAGCAACCAGATTCTCGCTGCTATCGCTGTCTATGATCAGCTCGATATTCAGATCGTTCACCTTACCACGAGTACGAAAAATGTTATGCCGCTGAGGTTCGTCATTGTTGACCGGTGTTGTCAGCATTAATCTACGAACCACCAATGACTCATGTACATCATCTTCGTAACCCTCATTAGGGTCCTCCACATACTCCTCCATATCTGCCTCTAGATCATCCTCACCTTGATCATCCCGTTCTGCCATATTCACCTTTCCGCGATTGGGGCAATTATTAGAAATATGCCCAGGTTGCCCACATCGAAAACACTTATCCCCATAGCTCTTGGCGTAGGGATTGTTGTTCGGCTTCCTCGTAGTGGTCTGATTATTACGCCTTTGGAACTGATTGGTAGGAGGGTCCCGTTTTTCTTCCCCACCCTTTGGGGCTGATGTTGGAAGCAGTTGCTTGGAACTTCGACGGCCGCGGAGCGGAAGATGTTTCCCCAAACCTACGAAACGTCGATTGACCCCGAGGCTGCGTGATATGCAACTGTTGTGCCTCCACTTTGGTCGCGCGCATAACAGCTTCATCAACTGTATTGATCGAATAAATCTGCACCTAATTCTTGATCCTAGCCCGTAGTCCTCCTACATATCGTGTAGTCTGATGCCCCTCGGTTTCATTCAGGTTATTACGAGCCGCTAGCCTGTAAAACTCGTTCGTGTATTGACTGACGGTCCTGCCTTCCTGCCGACAATCGTGATATTTTTGGAACAGAATCTGATCAGCCGGTAAAAACTGAAGCCGCAGAGCCTCCTTCATTCGCCTCCACGTTCGTATAGGTTGTTTACCCTGTCTCCTCCTATTATTCTGTAACTGTTCCCACCAAGCAGAAGCTCCACTCCTGAGCTTATATGCTACGTATTTCACCTGCTTGTCCTCGGTGATTCCCATAAGGTCAAAATATTTTTCGACCTCGGAAAGCCAATCAAGAAAATCTTCCAGATCCAGATCACCAGTGAAGAACGGTAGATCAGCCTTGATTTTCGGATACTGATCCACGGCTCTTGCATATACTTCCTCTTTCCCATCTGAATCGGAATCTACCACTGCCCTGGCCGGCGGATCACGAGGAGGGTTCACCCCGCGTCTTACAGGTTCTCCACGAGCCCCTGCCCGTTGCCTAGGGTTTTCACCACCGAACTGCAGGTTGCGCACTCCTTCAGCGATAGCTTGATTTGAAACAACCAAATTGTCTATCGTAGTTTGTAGCCGTTCAAGAAGAGCCACCAGTACAACGTTGGTGTCGTTGTTGTTGCCAACGTTAGCCGCCATCTTCACAGGATTTAACTCCGCTCTGATACCAACTGACGCAGCGAAACAATCAAAAGGAACTCTTTCAACAAGAAATTCCTTAGAACAAGCCTATGACGGCTTAGGGTTCAAGCACAAAGCAAGAAAACTCAAATTTTATTCAAAACTGCCGAAATAATGTTTAATAGGGTATTCATATGTCCTAACAATCCAAACCCTAAAAGGAAAAGACTTAAACAAAAAAGACGAAAAAGCCCGAAAACTTCAAAGGCCCGTAACAGTACTTAAACGGCATTTTTTGGGCTAAAAACGAACTGTTCACAGGGTAAACCATGTAAGTCTTGTAGATCTCGTCGAGAGCTTTGATTTGATATGCGGTGGGTCCCGTAGTTCATCCGGACACGAAAGTTATGCTCCGTTAAAGTTCTGCCGACCGTTAGGTGCTCTCTACTATTGATTAACGGAAACTAACGGAGAAGCTGCCAGACCCAATTTTCAGAAACTGCCACTAGACCCCCTGAACTTCGAACTCTTCCCAAATGTCTTGCTTAAGTACGTCTCGGCTACTTGTTCTACATCAATCTTTCACATATCATTCTTTTCTAGTACTTGTTTAGACAATTATGGTATTCATCCTTGCTTCTTTCTAATCTTAAAGGAATACTTGATTGTTGCACGAGTTTGATCTTTAATAGATCAATCTCATCAAACACTGGTTTTTGTTGTATACAAATCCGTTAGTGATCACTTAGAATTTCAATATATTTAGTGCACTTTAAAATCCAAGTTTGACTAACTTGGTAGTGGACGTAGCAGTTTATACTATGAACCACTCCAATTATAGTGTCTTGTATCTTCCAGCTGATAGAAATGTTTCTCACAATTAAGCAGCCTTAATCTACTTAAGTGTAAGTCAGTTACATTCTTGAATCCTTTACTTAATTGTAGTATATATTGTCTTTCAATTTAGTCTCTATATCTTAATGATCAAAAGAAAACCAAACCAAACTATTTTATGTTCAGCAGCTGCTACCTGCTGATTTTACATAAGCTGCTGAAAACATACTTTTTCTGCTCCAATTTTTGAAGGCTTTCAAAATAACCCTTAAAGTTTTTAAAAGGCTATTCACCCCCCCCCCTCTATCCTTATTTCGTTACTCTACTTTATCCTCCTTCCATACGAAAATTATTAGTCATGTTGTAATACCATCAATCCCACATCGGATAGATGTGGGACTTATATGTCGTTTATATGATGGCCACACACTACCTCTAGGCACCAACATCATCCATGGACTTTTTGGTCAGCTTGTGGTGGGTCTGATGACCCAAGGTGCTGCATGCTCACTGGGCTAGTGTGTGGGCTACACGTAGCAAACCGGGCTTTCGGGCTCAGGGCGTTACAAATGGTATCAGAACGGGTCCCGTTTGGAAATGTGGGAACAAAGTGTTGTGCGGGCCAAAGTGCTACACCGCAGAAAGTGGCAACCACCTCTTAATCCTCGTACGAGTCATCTCTTGAATCCTACATTGCCTGGGGTACGGTTCGGCCTTGATGAGGACGTCAAGAATTTAAGTGAGGGAAATTGTAATACCCCCAATCCCACATCAGGTAGATGTGGGAGTTATGTGGTTTATATGGTGGCCACACACTACCTCTGGGCACCAACATCATCCATAGACTTTTGGGTTGACTTGTGGTGGGTCTGATGACCCAAGGTGCTGCGTGTTCAGTGGGCCAGTGTGTGGGCTACACGTAGCAGACTAAGCTTTCGGGCTCGGGGCGTTACACATGCTTTATAATTTCTTTCTACCATTTCATTTTTAATTTTTCTCCCTCATTTCCTTTTGAGTGACATGTACATGTGCTTTAAAAGAAACAACAAATTATATCAATATTAATAATCAAGTAAATTGTATTTCTTAATCCATGTGCCCAGTCAAACATAACAATAATTTTGGGACAGATGGAGTATATTTTTTGTATGTTATATAAATATTGCAGTTGAAAATGTAAGTTTTATCATCCTAATTAAATTTATTACGCTTTAAAATATATTTTTTAAAGAGAAATACATCATTTTGTTATAACTTGAAAATTAAAAAGACATTGAGTTGTTACTACAAGTTGATAGGTATATTTATGTTATCAATTTCCAAATTGAGATGATTTTTGTGAAATAAAAATGGTAGATATTACTATTTTTTTTTAGATATTCAAGTGAACCAATGACATATGATTTGGTTGGTTCAAAACATCAGATGATTTAGCTCGGTAATTGAGATGGACATTATTATGATGTCAATGATTAATTATATTTCTCGTGATTGTTGACTTGAGACGATGTAGACACCCAAATTTCGTACCCCTGGTATGTGACATGACATAAAATATCAAGACCTGTTAAAAGGACTAACGAATGTCAAGTTACAGGGTTGAAAATGCAAAGGAACAAACAGGATACATAAACAATGAATTGCAGGGGGCCAAAATGCCAAAAATCAGAGCAAAAAAGGCCCTAGGCGCTGCCCCAAGCCACTCTGGGTGCCGTACCCAAGACCCCCTTAGGCGGCGCCCAATAGTCCCCAAACCACTGTTGCAATTAGCCTAAAGTGCAATCTCCTCAGCGCACGGTACAAGCCGATGAAGCACGAAAGGAAAAACTTAATGACGAAGGAAGCCCTCCTCCCAGTCTATAAATAAAGGCATCCGACGTCAGAATTAAAAGAATAGAAAGAGTTCACACATAGTTCACGCAGTGAGAATTTCTTTCACCTCGCAGCGCTCCCGAGAGAACGCTTAAAAAATTTCCCCTCTAGCCCTGAAGCTCTGCCAAATCTCCCCTAAACAATAAAACTCTCAGGCCAAAGTGAAACATATTTGCCCTGCTAGGATTCCGCCCTATTCTACCGGTTCAAAAGTGCCAAAAAGAGCAGTTTCCCTGCCCGAATCCAAACGTCAAATCCAGTCAAAGCAAGTAGTTGCTCTGCTCGATTCCAGACGCCAGCAAATCCAGCGAAAGCAAGTAGTTGCGCCGCCTTGATAAAGAGGCGAAAAGCAACCAAACAGAGCAGTCACGCTGCCTGAAATCAATCAAAAGAAAAAAGACTCCCTCTCCCTGAAGGACAGAGCGAGCACACCCTAGGGCCTACCGGAAAGGAGCTTGGTACGAGATAAAACCCCCACGCTTCAAGAGGTAGGTCCATTAAAGTTTTATTTCACCTTTTATGTATAAAAATGCTATTTAAAATAGTCCTATGTAAACGAAATAAGCAGTTGTGCGGCCTGAAACTCTATAGAAAATAGCACTAAAAAGAACCATTATTATGACCAAATTTTTATAAGTATATATATAACTCCAGAAAGGAGGCTGCTGTAAGTTTGTAATTATTTCCTTATATATATGCAAATATATATTTAAAGTGCTTTATTTAAACTGTTAAATAAATTTTGAAAAGCATATTTACCCAAAAATCTTGTTTTGAGACCGAAAGGACGAGTTGGGTACCTAACCCCTTCCCACCTCGTAAATTAGCCTCCGAACCCTTTTACAAGTCTGGTTATTTTTTGTTTTTTCTTTGTTTTCCTTAAAATAAAGATGGCGATCCTGTTGATCACATTTTGATTCCACAAAATGAGGTCGAGCGTATTCCCATGCGCTTTACAAGATTTTAAAACCACCCGCTTCTTGGTAGCAAGGGGAATAGATCGAAAATCGGGGCAGTCACAGACGATTGTCAAAACCGTCACCGATAAGGGAGAGGTTATCGACGATGTTGTGCTCTGCCATGTTGAAGGGGATGGATGAAGCGAGAATGGAGGTGTAGCAACCTTCGATGAGGCAGAGCGTCAACAGCGGTGGTTGAGGAAGAATGTAGCTTCAATGACAATGATGGGTTATTGTGTGTGATTGTGTGATTTTTAGCGAGAGAGGGAGAGAGAGAAAGAGAGAGAGAGAAGCAAGAGTAGAAATAAAGATTGGATGGGGAGTTTCCAGAAGAGAGCAGAGATAGGTGTGGAAAAAATTAAGGAGGAAAGAGGGAGAAAAGGTCGCTGGAAGAGGGGGGAATGGCATAGAGAGGGAGCTGGGTTTCATTGGGTAGAGGAGGAAGGAGAGGCTATTACAATTAGGTCCTTGAAATAAGATTTTTGCTAAGTGGAAATGACGAATTTTCCCCTGCTGAAAATCATGTGAGATGCACGCGATTGGACTTAATGGTAGAAAATTAACAGAATTTGACGGAAGGACCAATCCTTCGAAAAAAATTAGTACAGGGAGCAAAAGTTTTAAAATTTTAACTCAATGATGTAGCGGACGGTAATTAAAAGTAGCCGATAAATATCAAAGTTGTTGAGATAGCGCACGACTACCAGCAATGATCTTCTAAATCCTGTTGAGGTTCGCAAACCTACCACGATCTAGGCATCCAAATCCTATTGAGGATCGCAAACCTACCACGATTTAGGCATCAATTTCGTTGATTCACAAAGAATACCGACAACTGGAAGGAAACAAATCAATTCTTAAAATTCAAGCTAAATTCGGAATTACATCGAGTCCTATATTTATATGACTCATAAAACTTGGAAAACAAGCTAAAACTTTCTAAAAACTTGCCTAACATATATAGTAACCTAATGGAACTTAAATATATCAATTAAATGCTTAAATCTACTCCTAAATATAAAAATACTACCCTAATAAATATAAATCCGAAAATTACAATATAATCACAATCAACTAGATATAATAAAGTATATCTTAAAATCAATTTGACTTGCTCCTGCATCATTCTCCTCGGCTTCGAAAAAATTCGTCCTCGAATTTGAAGTATGGTGAAAAGAGTATGTTTCTTGCATGTCCTTCCACTTTCCCTTCACACTAGAATCTGAAAAACTTTGTATCCTTGTCGGGTTCTGAACTTGCCGATGTGAGTGATGACATCCATCCAATCAGTCCAATAGATCTTTATAAAGCCGTGGAGTAAAAATTTGTGAATGAAACACGAAGAAGGTGTTTGTGGATGGGGGATATCAAATGGATCTGTGTAATTTGTTTTAATTCCAGAATCTACAATAAATTCTTCATCGTAGACTGGCGGTTTACTCCAATCGACAATGGGTTGAGGAGTGGGGAATTGTGATTCAGAAAAGGGCCAGAAGATATCAAGTAATGCAATTGACATCGTTCAGAAGGAATGATGATGAACAGAAAAAACAAAAAAAGAAAAGTAGAATAAATGAGTAAATTGATATCAGGTTTCGGCTCTGATACCAACTGATGTAGCGGACGGTAATTAAAAGTAACTGATAAATATCAAAGTTGTTGAGATCGCGCACGACTACCAGCAATAATCTTCTAAATCCTGTTGAGGTTCGCAAACCTACCACGATCTAGGCATCCAAATCCTGTTGAGGTTCGCAAACCTACCACGATTTAGGCATCAATTTCATTGATTCACAAAGAATACCGAAAACTGGAAGGAAACAAATCAATTCTTAAAATTCAAGCTAAATTCGGAATTACATCGAGTCCTATATTTATATGACTCATAAAGCTTGGAAAACAAGCTAAAACTTTCTAAAAACTTGTCTAACATATATAGTAACTTAATGGAACTTAAATATATCAATTAAATGTTTAAATCTACTTCTAAATATAAAAATACTACCCTAATAAATATAAATCCGAAAATTACAATATAATTACAATCAACTAGATATAATAAAGTATATCTTAAAATCAAGAGGTGGTCTCCTGTAAGACGGTCTTACAGATCCTTATCCGTAAGACGGAGCCCCATTTAGGAATTGGCGGGTTAATAATTAAATATGTTACCAAAAATCATAATGATAAGTTTGGTAAGATGGATGGAAGTGATGCTTGAGGATTTTGTCGGTCAGAGGTCGCGGGTTCAAAACTCCTTACCTACGTAATTTGGTTTTAATTCTTCTTAAAGAGAATTATAAATTTGTGGGTCATAATAAATTAATAATACGTTATAAATATTAATAAAAACCAATTTGGTGAGATGGTTCACATGAATCTCATAAGTTGTTGGAATTAGCATGCTCGGTCTAAAGTTTGAAACCTCTTGGGATTGTTTTTAAGTTTTATTACGAGGGATGTGTCATTTTGACATTGTTTACATTTAGGATCAATCAGAGTGTTACTTTTAAACTTGGCGTGTGTCACTTTGAGAACAAAAGTGTGTCACTTTTGGATAATTGTTGTCTTAGATCTGATTAAGTTTTACTTAGTTACTTTAAATCAGAGTGTCAATTTTAAACATAGAATGTGTCGCTTTTAAGTTTTACGTGTGTCACTTTTGGCAAAAAAAATCACTTTTCATCTTTAAATTTTTATTCATAAGTGTCACGTTTAGTATGCCACTTTTATGTATTAATTGTGTCACTTTTAGGCATTAGGTGTGTCACTTTTGGTAAAACAACTCATTTTTATAATCATACAATTTGTATCAATAAGAGTGTCACTTTTAGGCTTGGAGTGTGTTACTTTTAGGACTAAAGTGTGTCACTTTTGAGCTAGTGATTTTAATAGCAATAATCAATTGAACACTACTGAAATATATCTTCTCATTCATAGAAATGTATATAATCCTAAGTATCAATCGTTAAAAACACAAAACCATAACTTTTTCAAGGTAAAGTATATGTTTCTTACTCAAACATACAAAATTTACTGAAAATATGTCTAAAATAATCGGTCTAAAATGTTCGGTCTAAGGTTTGAAACCTCTTAGGATTGTTTTTAAGTTTTATTACAAGGGATGTGTCATTTTGACATTGTTTACATTTACGATCAATCAGAGTGTTACTTTTAGGCAGTGTTCTAAAACTCCCCGCTTAGCTCCGCTTAGGCCCCGCCTAGGCGCTAGGCCCCTCTCTACTGCCGCAACTTTCTTAGTCGCCGCCTAATCGTCCAAGTCGGTGTCTACACCAAACCTCGCCGACCTTAATTTATTTTTGTAGCTTTGATTTTATGGCATGTGGTGACCGGAGAAGGAAGGGGGGGCGAACTGGAGAAGGAAGGGGGAGTGGTAATGCTGAGGCAGAGAGGGAGATAATGGGGGGCGAATTGGAGTAAAATCTTTTTTGTTTTTAGTTCTAAACTTGGCTGGTTTATTGCTTTGAGATTGTTGAGAATTGAGATTAATGGTAGGTTTGTATATTTTTGTTCATTTTACAAATATAGACAAATGTTTGATAAAATGACAAATATAAAAAAAATTCAATTTGTATTCAATGTGTTTGATATTTGATGTAAATTATCAAAAAAATGGTAATTATGCCTTAATTCTAGGCCCCGCCTAGGCCCCGATTACTCCTCGACTAGTCCCCTAGGCGCTAAGCGCTAGTGTGCCGCCTAACGACCTCCTAACAATTTTTAGAACATTGCTTTTAGGCTTGGCGTGTGTCACTTTGAGAACAAAAGTGTGTCACTTCTGGATAATTGTTGTCTTAGGTCTGATTAAGTTTTACTTAGTTACTTTAAATCAGAATGTCACTTTTAAACATAGAATGTGTCGCTTTTAAGTTCTACGTGTGTCACTTTTGACAAAAAAATCACTTTTCATCTTTAAATTTTTATTCATAAGTGTCACGTTTAGTATGTCACTTTTATGTATTAATTGTGTCACTTTTAGGCATTAGGTGTGTCACTTTTGGTAAAACAACTCATTTTTATAATCATACAATCTGTATCAATAAGAGTGTTACTTTTAGGCTTGGAGTGTGTTACTTTTAGGACTAAAGTGTGTCACTTTTGAGCTAGTGATTTTAATAGTAATAATCAATTGAACACTACTGAAATATATCTTCCCATTCATAGAAATGTATATAATCTCAAGTGTCAATCGTTAAAAACACAAAACCATAATTTTTTCAAGGTAAAGTATATGTTTCTTACTCAAACTTACAAAATTTACTGAAAATATGTCTAAAATAATCGAGCATTGGGAGTCTTGGAACCAAATTCCTTGGCTTGATGGGAATCAGAAAAATTAGTAGTCTTTTTCTTGTCCTTTTCCATACTTCCCTTAATTATTTTTCTCTTTCCCTTCGTAACAGAGCAAGCAGGATCTAGGCATGTAGAAGATGAACTTGAAACACGAGATGATTCATTTTGTGGTCCGGTAAATTATTTAAGGAAGAGTGTCACTTTTTAATATTAAGAGTGTCACTTTTTAGTATTAAGAGTGTCACTTTTTAGTATTAAATGTGTTACTTTTTGTATTAAAAGTGTCACTTTTTAGTATTAAGAGTGTCACTTTTTAGTATTAATAGTGTTACTTTGTATTTTAATAAAAATTATAATAAATTTTCATTTATAGTGTCACTTTTAACATTAAAATGTGTCATTTTTTGTGTTTTTAATGTGTCACTTTTGGTTTTAAATGTGTCATTTAGCATTTCGTCAAAGTCCGTTAGGATCTGTCAAGTATCCCAATGCAATTGATGCTAATAGAGCTAACAAACATTGAAAGTGGAGGGGCAGGTTTAGTTATTAACCCGCGAATTTCTAAATGGGGCTCCGTCTTACGGATCTGGGATCCGTAAGACCGTCCTATACAAGTCTTTGCCTAAAATCAATTTGACTTGCTCCTGCATCACTCAAGGACCAAAAATCGAGAACCCCTATTTTATAGGGACTATTAGGGTAGTTCGCCATATTTTTTATAAAAAAATTTCATTATTTAATATGGGCATTTATTGACTTCATTTGCGTAGCGAAAATGTCATTCGATTTCAACATAATTCCAAATTATGAACAAATGTATAAATTGACCATTTTCATTCCCATTATTAATAAATTAATATAGTCTCAATTGTAAACCTAATTAGGCATTGAAAGGTTTAATTTCTCAAATCACCTCCAAGTACTAAGTACTCGCCAAGCAATGTTAATATCTATTATCAACCAGTAAAAGTAAGTAGGTGTACTCATGTAGTTCCTTGCAAAACATCAACAATCTTAACACTACAACTCCTAAACACATAAAAGAAACCTATAACTCACCTTAGACTCTTTGTTTAAGGTAGGTGGAATAACAAATAATGGAGAGATAATTTAGTCAAAAAATGGAACTTTCTTTAGCTCTTCAACATACATAGAAATTCAATATTTCAATAAAAGAACCACTCTACTCAAATCAACTGTACAATTTTCAAATGGGGTATATTTTACCATCTTTAGATCAAGGCAAATTGAAAAATTTATAAAAGAACCAAAAATTAGAATCAAAGGAGATGAATATGACGTTAATCACTGACTGACGAACGCAAATAAGCATTGGATCTCTTGGAAAATTATAGAAGTAAAGTGCCTAATGGAGGAATAGAAGTTACAATTTGGTTCATGGAATGATATATCCGGCCCAGGCCGGGTCACGAGCAATGAACGAGTTAGCATCACGTGTCAATCACGAGTACAGGGCGAATGGGGCCCACAGCCCAACGAGCAAAATGATAGAGCCAGCGAGCACCGAGCACCGAGCAGCGCCACTCTCACTCAAACCTGGGCGGGCAACGGCCTTGCCTGTCCGACCAGGGGCCATGCCCGGGCATCATACGTGCTTAGCAAAAGAATCAGACCCATCTTGTCAAAACCTGGTCGAGCATCTGGCCTTGCCTGCACGACCAGGGGTCGTACTTCGGATCTACAAGTTCAGAGAGCAATGTAGAATAGCCGGGCAGAGCCCTACTCGCCCGGACACGCACTGCACTAGGAATGCCGTCGACTTGCCCTCCAAGACAAGTCGAAGGTTTCCGTGTTTAGGCAGAACACTTGCCTAATCTACTCCTACATCTACGCGGTCAGCCGCCTGTTTCGCCTAAAATCAAGGGATTTCCTCCTGAATTGACTAGGCAGTTATGGAAACTGAATCCTAGACGGATTCAATCACCTTGGAGGCCTATAAATACCTCTCCATAACCATCAACAAGGTACACACACTTTCTTGAGCCTCGTTATTCTGTCAAATTGCTTTCAAACTTAAGCACGAGACTTACTCTCACGCCGGAGGGGTTTCGTGAGGCCTTGCCTTGCACTTCCACTCAGGTGTTCTGGTGTTATTGACAGGCTCAGGGAAGACGATTTAGAAGCCCAGATATCCTACCCATCTCAAGGACGGCCCAAGCTGTGTTTTTGCCACATCAGTTTGGTTCCGTTGCCGGGAAACGAAGTTTCATCACTTCCCTCTAAATTTTTCCGGTAAAAACTTTCAACTTTTTTCTATTGCAATGGCTGGAAAAGGTAGCAAGCACCATGCCACCACAAGCAATCAACAGGCCGACAGCCACCAAGTTGGAAACAACCCTCCACCGAGAGCCCCGCACGGGGTGCAAACCCGAAACCAAAAAGTGACTGCTGGGCATGCAATCCATGGCAATGAGGTGCCATCTGTGGAGGGGCAAATCTCCCAACGCGATGCCAGGCTGGTCATTAATGAGAGACGCGATGCTCGCTCACAAGATCTCAGGATGCAACTCAATCGCCACGGAGAATGGGCCGTGAGGGCAGCTAGCCACATTAATCTGCTCGACAAAATCCCGACAACAGTACGCCGCAAGTTCAGCGGAATATTACAAGAAGATGTATGCCTCAATCGCCAAATGCCGCTGGGCCATGCCCCTGCAATTGCAGATATGGCAATGCTCGCACTTAGCAATCCTGCACCTATGGAGATGGCCATGCTCTCCAACAAATGCCCGCCTCCAAGCAAAGCGCATGCCCTCTCGCCGTCCACATACCGCTCGGTAGGTGGGGCGACAGCAAAGTTGATGACCGTGCCGAAAGCATACAACCGTCAACACCAGTCTCACCGACACCATCATCGACGCGAGCACCATACGCGGGAAGAGAGTTATGGCCGCCGTAGGGCCCGTGAGTGCATGGAAGTAGAAGCACAACGGCCAAAGTACAAAGCCCGCGTCACACAGGAGGTCGGATCCTCATGCGAGCCCACTTTCTGCCCGCATGTACGTGGCGACCAATCCGACCCCGCCCACTCTTCGAGGCTAACGGTGGACGTGGAGAAACGGCTGTCCGAAAAGATGGAGGCCATGAAGAAGGACATGGCAAAGCAAATGGCCGATTTAGCCGTGGCCAAGCCCGGCTATGGGGCCACTAAGCCACTGGAGGGCAGCCCGTTCACTCCAGAGATCGAGAACGCGCCACCCGCGCAAGGAGTCATCTTCCCCCAGTTCGAGAAATACTTCGGGAAGACACGGGCAAGCGATTGGCTCAGATCATTCGAGGCGCAAATCCGAATGGTCACAGATGTGGAAGCCCTTAAGATGCGGGCATTCGAGGGAGCTCTCCAGGGAAAGGCGCAAGCCTGGTTGGGTAGAATTCCCCGGGGATCCATTGGGAGCTGGACGATGCTCCGAGAAAAGTTCCTGGAGGAATTCGGCAATGCGGGCCCGACCCCCAAAAACCGATTTGACCTTGCCAAGATCAAGCAGGGTGATAATGAATCATACGACAGTTATTTGAAAAGGTTCGAGGAGATGCTCGAGCAAGTGACTGCGACCAGTGACCCAGAGATTACTTTTTGCTATCTCAACAACATGAGGGCAGGGCCACTGAAGACTATGCTAGCGATGAACCCGGGGGCCTCCAAGGCAGAACTGCTGGCAAGTTCACACCTCTTCTGCTCAACCGAAAGTGTCAAGGCCGACAAGGCCAAGCATAAAGACAAGGCTCAAGGCAGCTCGGCCACGCCGACTGCAGCCCTGAGGGCAACAACCGCCGAAAGTAGATAGAGGAAAACCTCCAACCCCGGCAAAGAAGCTCGCTTACCCCGTTAAACACTACGCGGGAAGAGATCATGCTCCAGGTGGGAGATGCTCTGCCTATCCCTTATCCTCTTGACCCCGAGCTCGATTATACTCGGGACAACACAAAGTACTGTGAATACCACCACGGCACTGGCCACACCACTGAGAATTGTAAGGTGTTGAAGAGAGAAATTCAAAAGCTGATCAATGCGGGCAAGCTAGACCGCTTCAAAAAGGATCAGGGCGAAGGAAACAACGCCAACAATGATCAAGGAAGACCCCCAAGAGGAAGAGGTGGCCAGGCCCCTCGATTCTGGGGTGATAAACATGATTCAGAGGAGCTCCCGCCCAACACACACTGGGAAACATATATACTCCTTATCTAGGTCAATGCTCCAAAGAATACAAGCGTGGAGCAGAGCATATGCTTTTCTCGCAGCGAGCTGGCGAGCACTCCATTGGCATCCGAGCAGCCTCTAGTTATTTCTTGCCTAGTCAACAACTGGCAGGTTCACAGAGTTTTGCTAGATACGGGAGCATGTAGGGACATCATGTACTACTCCTGCTTCAAGGGATTGGAGTTTCCAGACACCATGCTCAAGCCGTATTTGGGAAAGCTTGAAGGCTTCACCAATCACCAGGTGGGGGTTAAAGGCACGATCGAGTTGGAGGTATTCATGGGTGATGGAGCCCAAACACGGATTGAGATGATCACATTCTTGGTGATCGACCTACAATTGCATTTTAGGTGCTCCGGCAATGGCCAAATTTCAGATGGTCACCTCCATTCCCCACCAAAAGCCAAGTTTTACACTGAAAATGGAGTGGGGATCCTCAATAGCAAGCCCCGAGCAATGTGGGAGTATGTCCGGGAAACTCAGAGGAAGAAACAGAAACTGATTGTGGACATTCCCGATCAGACAGATGCAGTCCCAAAACCGATTGTGGACCTTCCCGATCAGGCTGCAATAGCTTCCGCTGAACCTACCCCCTGGCCAACCTCCATCAATAACATTGAGCTCGGGAGACATGAAGTGGGCGAACCCATGGAGATAGAGCCTCCCGAACAAGCTCCAATAGAGCCTCCCGAGCAAGTTCCGGCCCCAGGCTCTTCTAGACGCAAGGAAAAACGCCCCAAGTCACAAGACATTGAGATGGACACCTTGCAAGTCCGGGACGAGCCCGACATCCGACCAGAGGGCGAGTTAGAAGAGATCCTTATCAATCCAGCCTACCCCGAGCAGAAAATAAAAATCGGGAAGGCCATGCCTCCTGAAGCTCGGGAAAGACTGATTGAGTTGTTGAAGAACAGCTTGGATGTGTTCGCTTGGACGGTCGAGGACATGCGGGGTATAAGTGAGAACATTGCCCGCCATGACCTCAACGTTGATCCTACTTTTCGGCCTATCCAACAGCGGCCAAGACAATATTCGCCCGAAAAGAATGTCGCGATCAAAGCAGAGGTCGAGAAACTCCTAAAGGCAGACATCATTGAGGAGATTCAGTACCCGACCTGGCTAGCTAATGTGGTGATGGTCAAAAAGGCAAATGACAAATGGCGGATGTGCGTGGACTTCACCAGCCTAAACAAAGCTTGCCCGAAAGACTGCTATCCACTGCCCCGCATAGATGTGCTTGTCGACTCTATAGCCGGGTTCGAGATGCTCGCCTCGGACGCTGCATCGTGGTATCACCAGGTCAAAATGAACGAGCAAGATAAGGCGAAGACAGCCTTCCGGGCAGCTGGCGGCCTCTATTGCTATAAGATGATGCCCTTCGGGCTGAAAAATGCCGGAGCCACTTACCAGCGTATGGTCAACAAGGTTTTTGGTTCTCAAATCGGCAGAAACATGGAGGCTTACATAGATGACATGGTCATCAAAACAAGGGGCCGCGACCATACTCTTGACTTGGCCGAGACATTTGCCAACCTGCGCAAGCACAACATGAAGCTGAACCCGAGTAAGTGCGCTTTCGGGGTCCGAGCAGGGAAGTTTCTGGGGTTCATGGTCAACCAGCGCGGCATAGAGGCCAACCCGGAGAAGATACAAGCCCTGCTCGACATGGAGCAGCCTTACTGCATCAAGCACATCCAGCAGTTAAACGGCAGAGTCATTGCCTTAGGCCGCTTCATCTCTCGGTCAGCCGAAAAATGCCTCCCTTTCTTCAAGGTTCTGCGCGGCAACAAGGGTTTCGAGTGGAATGCGATCGTGCCAAGGCCCTCGAGCGAGTGGAATACCTTGGCAAACCACCTCTCCTCAAGAGCCCCCGGTGAGCCTTTATTTGTGATTTAGCAGCCACGGACCAGGCCGTGGCCGCTGTTTTGGTTAGGGAGGAACTAGATATTCAAAAACCTGTGTACTATGTATCTAAGGCCCTCAGTCCTGTTGAGGGTCGTTATTTTAATGTTGAAAAATTAGCCTACTCGCTTGTCATAGCTGCCCGAAAATTAAGGGCTTATTTTTCTGCACATGTAATCATAGTATACACAGATGCACCATCACTGCAAGAAAGTCCTACACAAACTCGATACATCGTAGATCGCTCAACCGGTCGATCGAGCTCACATAATTCCACATAGATTACTTGCCCAGACGAGCAATAAAGGCACAAGCATTAGCTGATTTCTTGGTTGAAACAAGTTTCACCCAACACGAGGAACCGGAGGCCAAACAGCCGGTAGAGCCCGAGCAAAAACAGTTGCCACAACCCCGACCAGCTTACTGTTGGGATCTTTACGTGGATGGCACAGCGAGCAAAGTCGGGAGCGGAGCTGGCATCCTTCTCATAGCTTCCGACGAAATCACAGAGTTTGAGCTAGCTCTTCGGTTCAAATTTCGCTTCCAACAATGTTGCCAGTATGAAGCAATGATTGCTCGGGCTCGAGCTCGCAATGCATATGGGCGTAGAAGTCGTCACGGTTGTACTCGGATTCACAACTAGTTGTGAACCAAGTCCGTGGGGAATATATGGTACACCACCCTACCCCGGTTAAATATCATGAGCTAGTCAAGGAAATCTTGAAAAATTTCAAGTTAAATTCGGGAAATAATCAGATTGATCGAGAGCGAGACAACATGCGAAAGGCACTACTTATCCAAGATCGCCGATTGAGAAAACCTCGGCTTTACTAAATCCTTCTCAGAATGATCGAGCACATGGAAATCCCAGCCATCGATAGACCGCCCATTATGGACCTCGAGCCGGCCGAAGTTTGATTGATGACTACAAGGATTACATCGGCGAGCAGGAATTCTCGCCGCGGTGAGACAAGGTCAAGGCCACAACAATCCAACCGGCCAAGCTCGCCGCTACTACTCGGTAGTTGGGGGAATCTTGTACAAGCGATCTAAGGTCGACCTAAGCTGGCCATTTGTGTACCCCAGGCGTAACTAACCGATGGCGCTCATATGAGGTACATGAAGGGGAATGTGGCGGCCACCCGGGCACAAGAGCTCTAGCGAGAAAGGGTCCTCGCGAAAGCAGATGATATTCTTACGGATTACCCTTAGAAAGGACGCGGAAAAATATGTTCGTGAATGTGACAAGTGCCAGAGATACGCGGACATACCAAGGCTTCCTTCCACAATGCAAACCCCAGTCGTAGCGGCCTGGCCCTTCGACATGTGGGGAATTGATCTGATTGGCCCATTCACGGCACAATACAAGTACGAATCTGTACGCCGTAGTCACCATAGACTACTTCACTAAATGGATCGAGGCAAAACCCTCGCCAAAATTTCTAAGCAAATATTATCAAATTTGTACACGACCAGGTGTGGTGCAGGTTCGGCCTTCCTCGGGCAGTCATATCTGACCATGGCACTCAGTTTTCTGACAAGTTCACAGCGGAATGCGCTCGCTTGGGTGTGAAACACCGGGCCGTCCAAATCGCCTACCCTCAAGGCAATGGCTGCTGAGGCCGCAAACAAACAAGTTTTACACGCTTAAGCGAAACTTAGAGGGGCGAGCAGGGAAGTGGGCAGAAGAATTACAATCAGCTCTATGGGCAGTCAGAACCACGGTTCGAGGACCAATCGGGGAGACTCCGTTTGCTCTCACATACGGATCGGAGGCTATGATTCCGGTGGAGATGGCCTTGCCTAGCTATCGTGTTTCACATTACAGCGAGCAAAACAATCAACTTGCTCGGGCCATAGACCTAGACCTGCTCGAAGAAAGGAGATTGGATGCCCGGCTCAGAATGGTCAACTACAACCAGAGAGCAAAAGCTCACCATGACAAAAGAGTTCGAGGCGAGCCTTCTCTATCGAGGGACTTAGTACTCGTAAAGATTGAGGTAACCTGACATCGGGAGTAATGGGGAAGATTTCGCCTCCTAATTGGGAAGGTCCTTTCCGAGTTCTTGGGATAATAAGAGAAGGAACTTACACACCTGCAGGATCTGTAGGAAAAGACTTGAAGCACCCTTGGCATGCAGACCACCTCAAAAAGTACTACCCCTAAGTCAAAGAAATAAATGGGCAAGACCTCACCGTTGAGGGTCATTGATCATCTATCAATAAAAGGCAAGTGGTTGTCAATTTTGGGCCGTAATTTTCAAATTAACCGCTAATTGTCAACTGTAATTGTTTGGACTTGTTTATATCCTCGCCGCCAGGCGAATAGAAACCATGCAGGTCAACAATTCTAAAACTCCCTAGTATCGGTGAATTTATCCTCTAGGTGAGATGCGGCCATGCCGAGGGTTCACATACTAGGATGCTCACTAGGCGAGGAGGCCATGCCTACCAGATAGCGGTTAACTACCTCGGGTTCCTCAGGTGGCCAGAGCAGCAGTTGACCGCATATCTCCTACTGGAAGATATACTAGCAACCGCTTGAACTACCCACATCGAGCAGGAGGCCATGCCGGTTGTTGGTTGCGTCGAGGCGGGCCTTGCAGCTTGGCAATCTTACGGAAGCCCGTTCACTCAAAGCCTTGGCCAGGATTCAAGCGACCACACTCGGAGTTTGTTCGGGTAACATTTTAACTTAAAAAATAAGCGTGCTTCATTAATCTTGTTATTTTTT
>CM028377.1:144174489-144268446 GCA_013146195.2 Codonopsis lanceolata
ACCAAAATTTCAAGCGAGATCATACCCTTTTCCAAATCTCTTCTCTTTCATCATCTCTCTTGTACCTTCATCTAAAAACTCTCAATGGCTTCTTCTTCATCTGTTCATGAATCCCAAAAACCCAATCCTAAGCTACCGATGTAGCTTTCAATGAAGCTACATCGACCCTCTTTCTTCACCGGGAAAATCCGATCTGCAATTGTCATAGCTCAATCTCTTCGGAACCTCCGACCATAATTCTTCACGGAGAAAAGGGCAATGCCATTGATGTGGATAATACGGAGATTTTGTCCTGTTACCAACCCTAGCACGAGGAAAAAAACAATTTTCGTGGGCTAATTATGAAAATCCAAGTCTTCGATGTTCAAGCTACTAAGAAACACAAGGTTGGACGGAATTTTTGAGGAATCGTTGATTATTGAGAAGCGACAAGATGAAGATTTCATTCCAACAACAGTCCGACAAATGTGGTTCCAACAAACCCATCAATCTCGCTTCTCCCCAAAATTGTTCCAGCCTGCAGCAACCGAGAGATGACTCACCCAATTTCCCCGCGTGGTTTTTCCGACGGATTCTTCAACAAGCTAAAGAATCATCTGGCTAGCTCTCCTCCGAGTCAAATGCCGATATAAATTTTTCGACGAAGACAACACCGGCCGAATATCTGGTCAAATTGAAGAATGTGACTCCCCAACTCCAAGCAGACGACTTGCCCGGACAGCCGACTTGACGATAGTTCTACGATAAAACTTTGAAAGCAGAGAGGCAACTCCGAAGCTAGTGAAGATACGCCGAGATCCCTGTTCTCATTCACTGAAGCGCCGCTCTTCATCCAATGTAGCTACATCCAACGCTCTAAGGCAATCGCCGTTGTTGGTAATCCCTTTTCTTTTTAAATTTGTGTCCAAACCTCGCTCCATTCGATACTTCTCGAAAGATTGTTGATGAAAGAACTATTCCATCTCGCCGAAGCCACGGCAATCTCACTCCATTTTTTTTCTCTCGATAGAGGTTTACTAGGCACACTCTCTCTTCGCCTACCCCTTATTTTCGTGATATTATATATGAATTCTATGCAAACATTGAAAAACGAATCTGTTCACCTTCTGATGCCCGGTTTGAAAAAGTTTTTGTAAGAGGCAAATGGTATGAATTTTCTTCCTCTATCATAAATTCCATGATGAACACTCCTGCATCGCCTTTGAGATGAATTTTGATTTGAACAATTGTGTTTTTGAGCTTCTTGGTGGCACTATGTCTAAATGGCCTGCTCCGCAAGGCACATCTCTTAGCACCTCACAATTGTCCTCTCTCTATGCCTTCATGCATAAAGTGTGTTGTGCAAGCTGGTCACCCACTGAAACAAACTCTAACACACTTCGAAGAAGAACATGCTAAGGTGCTCTACTAGATTGGGACAAATGGGCCATTTGATTTTGGTTACTTTGTTTTGAGAAAAATCTCCTCTTTGGCTGAATCTGAAGGAGATAAGAGGTCTTTAATTTTCCCATCTTTGATATATAAAATCCTAGTTTCCCAAGGCTATACTCCTCCTCCTTCCACTAGGTTGTCTCCTCTTCTTGAACCCTCCACATTTCGGCAAAACCGTAAGGGGAGATAGGGTTGTGAATGCCTCTTATACATCCATATGCACTGTATCTTACGTTTCTGGTTCTTCTCTCCCAAGCGCCTCCACTTACGTCAATGTTCCATCCAATGTAGCTACATCGGCCACTACGCACACCCTCTGCACCAATGTCTGTTGCTTTTGTTTCTAAACAAATTTGACTAGCCATGGTACACTCTCGGTTAAATCTTGGCTACGGACTACTGTTTGCTCACATCCTTGGTGTTCGATTATCTGGCGGTTGGCCTTACATTACGGCCAAATAGGGGTGGTGCAAGTGTTCCGGATGTTCACGATGTTCTGAAGGCTGCTGCAGGACACGTGATCCACGAATTTGCATGCGAGGCGAGTCTTTAAATCTGTGGTTTTTAAAAATTTGTGGTTGAAAACTTATGAGGTTGAAATTTGGGTTGTTGGTTGTTTCTAAACATTTACATTGTTCCATGATTCGGTTTGTAACCCTGGTCTGTAACTCCTAAACATTTACATTGCTCCATGGTTGGTTGGTTATACTTGGTTGATATGCCATGCCATTATGTATGATTTGTACACATACTTAGGGGTGATTGTTTGGATCATTTTCTCTAACCTGCGAGGAAATCATATGATTTGGTCTTGGAACACTTGGTTTGGATTTGACCGAAATGTTCCAAAGGGGTGATTGTAAGGGTAAAATAGGCAAGGCCTATTTTTACTTGTTTTCACCTTTCTTGGTCAATATAAGATTTTTGGGAAGTTTGTATTAACCTAGGAATTAGTTCTTTTTATTAGATTTAGTTTTGGTAGTTTTTGGTATCATAATCTTAACCTAGATTTCGAATGCACATATTTGGTAACTAAATCTTGACAAAAATCCTAGTCAAATCAAGTCTCTTGACTTCTTTCATATTTGGTAACAAAATCTTACAAGATTGGTAGGTTGTTGATTTTTCCTTAATAACTAATCCTTTTCCTTGTAGTAGATGGTCTCTTTTGCGTGTTGTGTAGGGATCGAACAGCTATATATTACGAGCAGGAAGCGGGTCAGACATGAGCTTTAGAGAGAGAATAAAGGCAATATGTCTGCAAGTAGATTTCGGCCGTTTTCCGCACTGGCACACTCGTTCGTGAAGAGGCGCCAATGTTACAACATTCGCGATAACATCGAAATTCGCTGTTTGTGCTTCTGCTTTTGTTTAAAAAAGCTGATTTTGTTTCTTCCCATATTTTGTTTAACCTTTGTTTATGGGGTTTTTGTTCTCCAAGATTCATTGTCTTGTGAGAATTTTTGGTAGTGATTTCACAAATATTTTTCGTGTAAAACAATTATTCTTTTTAGTGAAATCTTTGTGGCCTTGAGGCTAGGTCTACAAGTATTAACTTGTAGATTGTTTTTGGTAAAAACTTGAGTTCAGTTTTCTATTTTGTGTTATTTTAAAATAATTCTTCCGCTGCTACTATTATTTGCTGTTTCATTGTGATTCCCATTGTAGCTACAATCACAGCTACATTGGTAATCACTTTGACTTCTCTTGAGAATCCGAGCTAGAGTGTTCTTTCAGAAGTAAAATTTGCAAAGAATCCCTTTAAATCAATTGAAAGACCTAGCCAACTGTTGGGTTTAATTCATAGCGATTTATGAGACTTAAAGCTTGTCCCAACTCGAGGCAGTAAGAAATACTTTATTATTTTCATTGACGATCAAAGTAGATATTGTTATGTCTATTTGTTAAGTAGTAAAAATGAAGCAATGGATGCTTTTATCACTTACAAAATGAAGTTGAAAATCAACTTGGAAAGTCAATTAAAGTATTAAGGTCCGATAGGGGTGGTGAATATGAATCGATGGAGTCTAGCGACTTATGTTCCAAATTTGGAATCATTCATCAAACCACCACACCCTATACTCCGCAACAAAATGGTATTGCTGAGAGGAAAAATAGAACTTTAAATGACATGGTCAATTGCATGGTTGTTAGTTCTGGTTTACCACAAAACTTGTGGGGGGAAGCAGTGTTACATGCTAACTTTGTGTTGAATAGAATTCCACACAAGAAAACTGGTTCCATACTATATGAATTGTGGAAAGGAAGAAAGCTTTCATACAAATTCCTCAAAGTGTGGGGGTGCTTAGCAAAAGTTATCGTTCCACCTCCTAAACGGTCAAAGTTAGGACCTAAGACCGTTGATTGTATATTCATTGGGTATGCAATGAATAGTAGTGCGTACAGATTCTTAGTACACAAATATGAGATAAATGACATTCATGTCAATACAATAATTGAATCTCGTGACACTAAATTTTTCAAGGACGTGTTCCCTATGAAAAAAAGATATTTTTGAAAATACTCCTAAGAGACCATGTGAAAGTACTTCTAAAAATAATAAGGATGCTGAACCAAGAAGAAGCAAAAGAGCAAAAACTGCTAAAATTTTTTGTCTAGATTTTATCTCTAATTTTATGATTGAAGACAAGCCTTAATCATTTAAAGAAGCCATGAGCAACTTAGAATCTACATTCTGGAAACAAGTTTTAAATAGTGAAATTGAATCCATTTTGGGTAACAACACTTGGCGCCCCTAAGGGGGTGGCCCAGTGGTAGACATAGGGCTTCACAAAGTGTGAGGTCTCAGGTTCGATCCCTTCCCATGCCCCCCTTAGGAGAAAAAAAAAGTAAAAAAAAAAAGGGTGACAACACTTGGCAAGTGGTTGATCTTCCAAAAGGTTCTAAACCAATTGGATGCAAATGGATTTTTAAGAAGAAACTATGACCGGATGGCTTTGGGAATAAATATAAGACTCGTCTTGTTGCCAAATGATATCGTCAAAAGGAAGGGTTTGATTTCTTTGACACATATTCTCCTTTTACCAGAATAACTTCAATTTGAATCTTAATAGCCATTGCAGCCCTGTATAATCTACAGATACATCAAATGGACGCAAAAATTGCATTTTAAAATGGTGATTTGAATGAAGAAATTGACATGGAACAACCCGAAGGCTTCAAAGTAAAAGGACAAGAGCACAAGGTATGCAAACTTGTTAAGTCTTAGTACGGTTTGAAGCAAGCTCCTAAACAATGGTATGAGAAATTTGACAATGTCATAACTAGGAATAGTTTTTTCACAAATGAATGTGATAAGTGAGTATACTCAAAGAAATTTGGTAACACATATGTATTTGTTTGTTTATAAGTAGATGACATGCTCATATTTGGTCATGCCATTGAGGTTATAAACAAAACAAAGAAATTTTTTGCCAATAACTTTGATATGATTTTGGGAATGAAAGTCTCTAGAACTTCAAATTGAATTAATTTATCTCAAACACATCATGTGGATAAAATGATTGAGAGATTTAATTCTCATGGTATTAAAGAGACTAATAATCTTTTTTTGCCCCATGTAGTTCTTCACAAGAATACTGGAAATGCGAAACACCAATTAGATTATTCCCAAATTATTGGAAGCCTAATGTACTTGATGCAGTGCACAAGGCCGGATATAGCCTACGCTGTAAGTAAGCTAAGTCGTTTTACTAGTAATCCTAATAATGAGCATTGAAATGCATTATTAAGATTATTAGGATACATAAAACGAACTAGAGAGTAGAGGGTATTCATTGCATTATAGCAATTATCCTCTGGTAGTTGAAGGATATAGTGATGTAAATTGAATATTTGATACAGATGAATCCAAGTCTATTAGTGGCTATGTATTTACTCTCGGTGGAGGTGTCATATCATGAAAATCTTCTAAGCAAACTTGTATAGCTCGATCAACGATGGAATCTGAGTTTATTGCTTTAGATAAAGCTGGAGAAGAAGCCGAATGGCTTAGACACATCTTAGAAGATGTTCCTCTATGGCCAAAACCCGTGCCTGCTAAATGTATACATTGTGATAATCAAGCAGCTATAGCTAGGGCAAAAAAATTTATATATAACGGCAAATCTCGACACATACGTCGTAAACATAATACCATTAGACAGTTACTCTCAAACAGAACAATTTCAATTGATTTCATGCGATCAAACGATAACCTTGCGGATCCATTTAGTAAAGGTTCATCAAAGGAGAGAATAAACTGTGCATCGAAAGAAATGGGGCTAAAGCCTAAAAAAATCTAATTCAACTTGACAGAAACCTAACCTAGCAACTGGAGATCCCAGAGACTAGGTTCAATAGGAAAAACAAGTCATGATTGATTTGAGTCATGATTGATTTGAGAGAAGAATTTGGAAGTTTATCTTCATCCAATTTCGATAATGCAAAAGTGTTGCCTACAATATGGTAGAGGTTAAGCTATTGTTGTTAATGATGACTATATCTTGTAAATAAGTACAATTGGGGGTAATGTAGGATACTCTTTATAGCACATCACCTATGTAAGTGTGAATGTGGCCGGTTCGTTGAGAATTTTCTTGGGCAAATTCTCTAAAGCACTCGTAGAACTAAGAATGTCCAGGGCCGAAATAATGAACACAATAGACAACCAAAATCTGATATGAGAATTAATGTGTTTGGTCTATTGTTTAAACTTACAATAACACCTGACAATTTAATACGTTACGTACACTGATCAGCCAAGTAAGTTCGATAGATTCTTACTAAAGAAGGTTCAAAGTGAAAGCCACCTATCTTGATGCATTGATTTTTCAGCCATGCTCTTCTTCGTCTTTCTTTTCCATGTCGACTTCTTCCATTCGTGTGGGGGATTGTTAGAATATTGGGGTCAATATATATGGGTGAATGGTTAAGTCACCACAAACCCACATTGTAAATATACTAGAAAGTATACTAGTTGATATAGTGGGATGCCATGGAAAGTAACATTTAAGTTACAAGCCATATAGCCATGCCTTGCGCACTAGTTAGCTTTGCTAGGAGCTGTTGGTTAGACAAACGCTCTAGCTCTAGCTCTAGCTCATGCACACACATTCGCTTGTGCCCGTGTATGTCACAAAGTTCACATTGGGCGTTTTCGAGGCGCACTTTGCACTTGAGCGATTGGAGCCATTCTATTTTTATAATAACCAAAAAGGAGCTCGGTGCATGCATGTTTAGTGGCATGGTCTGAAGAGACACACCATTTCGAGTTGTGGGCGGTAGTTTGAGGTGTCTCACGAATAGGCACAATGTTTCAAAGTTGTGTGCATGGCAGTAGGTAGGTATTACTTAAACCTGGTGGGCAGCCGTTGTAGGTGCCCTGGAATCGCTCTTGGACCCCGCGCGTCCTTTTCTAGGGGAGCGCGGCGTGCAGAAGGACATCACGCTTTCCATTCCATCCTCCCTTGGTTAGGGAAGACGAAATTAAAAGTGCAGAAAGAGTGTTGTCAAAAATCGCGTTGAATACGTCTCGGTCACCTAGTGAGCTTTGGTTTATTATGAGAGCTTTGGATTATTCTATATCTCACCCTCCCTTTTTTAGGGGAAAATAAGATACAGAAAATGCATCACTCTTTTCAGTCTCATCTTCCTTTGTTTAGGGGAAAACGAAAAAGTGCAAAAAAAAGATGTTGCGAAGGCGCGTGGGAAAATGCCCTACCTCCCTATGGACTTTTGAAAATTGCCCTAGGTCATTATGAGTGTATTGGATTTCTCCATATCTCACCCTCCCTTGTTTAGGGGAAAACAAGATACAGAAAATACATCATCCTTTTCATTCTCATCGTCCCTTGTTTAGGGGAAAACGAGAAAGTACAAAAGAAGGATGTTGCGAGCCTCACCATGACCTTAGTCTTATTTTGGATCACTATGAATGCATTGGGCTTCCCCGTATCTCATCCTCCCTTTTTTAGGGGAAAATAAGATACAGGAAATGCATCACCCTTTTCATTCTCATCGTCCCTTGTTTAGAGGAAAACAGAAAAGTGCAAAAAAAGGATGTTGCGGGCCTCACTGTGATCCAAAATTTTATAATAGAGTCGCCATCTTTATTTTAAGGAGAAATAAAGAAAAACCACAAATAACCAGAGTTTGTAAAAGGGGTTCGGAAGCTAATTTACGATGTGGGAAGGTGTTAGGCACCCAACTAGCCCTTTTTGGTCTCAAAAATGGTTTTTGGCTAAAATATTCTCTTATTATATTTATCTAGCAAATGAAATAAAACATTAAAAGCAGATATATCTGTATCTACATTATTTACAGACTTGCATCCGCCTCCTTCCAATAATTACAAATACATTTAAAAATATTTGGTCATAATAATGGCTCTTTTTAATGTTATTTTCTATAGAAATCCGGGCAGTACAACTGCTTATATTTTTTACATTGGGCCGGATGAAAATAGCATTTTTATATAAAAACTCTTAAAGGCTTACCTTTAAGAGCGTAGGGTGTGCTCGCTCTGTCCTTTCGGTAGAGGGAGTCTTTTGCTGCTGTTGCAATTCAGACAGAATAACTGCTTCCGAAAGTTGCTTTAAGGCACTGTAAAACAGGCGGAGCAACTGCTTGCGTTTTTGCTGCTGTTTGGTTGCTGCTGGAAGAAATCGGGCAGAGCAACTGCTCTTTTTGTGATTTTTGGACCAGGAAAATAGGGTGGAATCCTAGCTGGAAGGTTAAGGCTCACTTTGACCGGTTGGATTTGTGTTTGGGGGAGATTTGACAGAGCTTTGAGGTTTTTTGGAGGAGGAACTCTCAGGACGATCGCTCTCTGCGTAAGGTGAACTCGGTGTGTGCAGTGTGTGAAATTTTTTCATCCTTAATTCTGAAGCCTAGCACCTTTATTTATAGGTGGGAATGGGGATCCCTTCGTCATTAAGTTTTTTCTTTCTGTGCTTCATCGGCTTGTACCGCACACTTGAGAGATTGTACCGAAAGCATAACGCAACAGTGCAGGGGAACTATTTGGGCACCGCACCCATAGGAAGTGGGCGCGGCTCCCATTTGGAGTATGGGTGGAGCCAGTTGCTTTTTGTTTGAATTTCTGACACTTTTCCCCCTGTCATTCACTATTCATGCCTCCTTTTATTTCTTTTGCATTTTTTGCAATCTAAACCCTGTAACTTGGCATTTGTTAGTGTTTAACAGATCTTGATATCTCATGTCAAGATTACATATCAGAGGTACGAAATCGGGGTGTCTACAGAACCCCTCAACGATGGAGTTTACGGGTAACCCGAAGCTTACTAAGTAAACGAACATCATTGATAAGAAATAGACTCCCAATTTCGTGTGATTAAAATGGGGAGAGATGCAAATGCAGTAGTTTGTGATGCAACAGTTTATAATGCAACAGTTTATCGTAGTTTTTAAGCAGATATGCAAATTAAGTACTCTGATGGTCGGACCTACCGAAGTATGTTGCCTTCGTATCCCTTAATAAAAGGAATCAGACCAAACGTAGTTCGGCCTCAAGCAAACAAACAACAACACTGGGTGGGATGGATGGTGCGTTTTTCCCAGCATAGGCAAAACTGGCGGGACCTTTTCAAAACACGCTTTCCCCAGCATAGGGAAAGCGATGCCACTTTTTAAAATGCGATTTCCCCAACATAGGGAAAGCGATGCAATCTTTTAAAACGAGCTTTCCCCAGCATAGGGAAAGCGATGTCGCTTTTGAAAACGAGCTTTCCCCAGCATAGGGAAAGCGATGGAACTTTTCAAAACGCGCTTTCCCCATCATAGGGAAAGCGATGCCACATTTTAAAACGCGTTTTCCCCAGCATAGGGAAAGCGATGCAATTTTTTAAAACAAGCTTTCCCCAGCATAGGGAAAGCGATGCCGCTTTGAAAACGGTCTTTCCCCAGCATAGGGAAAGCAATGTTGTTTTTTAAAACGGGCTTTCCCCAGCATAGGGAAAGCGATGCTGCTTTTGAAAACGGGCTTTCCCCAGCATAGGGAAAGCGATGTTGCTTTTGAAAACGGGCTTTCCCCAGCATAGGGAAAGCGATGTTGCATTTGAAAGCGGGTTTTTCAAAGATAGGAAGCGTCTTTGCTTTTGAAAACGCTTTCCCAGCAAAGATAGGAAAGCGATCTTTTTTTTCAAAATGCGGGGATGATGACAAGGTAAGTAATATGTGGGAAAAGTTTCAAGATCAGATATGGTGGCGCGAAACAATGTCGCTGACATACTTACTTCAACATTTTGCAATTTAGTCTACTTGCAGACACTAGTTAATAGTACCTGTACATGATTGATCTTGAAGCAAAACTAATTTTGTTAAACAATGTACTTCTTGGTTGGTGAGCTGAGGTTGTAGCTGTATTGTGGTTTATTCGAAGCTTTGGCTACAAACATAGGAGGTATGATGTATATGCCATTTGGTTTCTGGCATCTGATGGGGTTTCTTAATGAGGAAAGGTAATGGAGAGCTTCTGTTTCTTTCTTTTGACTTGATAAAAAAATATCATGGTTTTGGCAAAGAAGGTAAGGAGGGGTTTCAAAACCCAGACCCATAGGACGAGATAACATGGCAGTCAAGTAGCACGATTTGGCGGGACTTAGAGAAATCAGCACGATGTTTGAGCGAAACAAATGGCTCAACCTTATAAATGAGGTTCCCAACCTTTGGTATTTTGGACAGACCGGAAAGTAGGGGCAAAATATATCCGAAATAAACTACCTGGCTTGCAGAAATCATGAGGGACCTTATAGTAGTGTATCAGTTCTGTAACATGTTATCTTCTGATAACCTTGGATTTCAGGTGAGGATTAGGCATAATCAGTGATCTTGTCATTCAATCCTAAATAGTCCTTGCCCAATAAGACCGAGGCAAAACTTTCTCGGTTGATATATGTTTCCAAAATGCCTCTTTCCAAAATGACCAACAATTCACGACCTAGGGAATTTGAGGCAGGGGACTGCACAGATAAGACTCATGATTTTGGTTGGAAAAGCCCCAGGGTGGCTCAATTAACAAAATTTTCAAAATAGGATAGAAAATCCCTAGTATAATTGATATTTTTTATGGATATGAATGACCTTAGAAGGAAGTCCATCTTAGACTCAGATCACATTATAACCGATTGAAGTAGAGCTATCGATCGTGACTAGTTCAAGGTGTTCTACTTAAACTTTTGGGGATAGATTGGCTTTGAGGTTAGAAGGTCTCTTTATGTATTTGGTTTCTATTAAAAGGTGATCAATAATTTGATCATTGGTTGACTTTTCTGGCTATGGATTTTAGATGGATAATTGACTTTTTGGCTTTGATTTTTGACTTTGGGTATAGCTTTGGCTTTGGCTATGGCTTTTTGTTTCTGATCCACCTCTGAAGAAGTGTATATGTGTTGTTTTTCCCGAGAAGCCCCAAAATTAGTCTAGGCAAAAGGGAGAGATGGACGAATGATGGTCTCTGCTCCAGAGAGACTTTTTTTTTTCTTTCTCTCTCTTTTTTTTTCTTTCTTTTTTTTTTCCACAACTCGGCCGCAATGTGTCGAAGGTGATTCCGGTCAAGACGACTTACCTGCTTTGAATTTCATGTGTTTTTAATAGTTTGCGGGTCCATATCTTCTGGATGAATCATTATCAACTCGTATAGATGTAGGTGTTTTAAGGGAGTCAACTTATCATCCATCAGAAGAAAACTTTTCCAGGGATACTCGGAAATGGGTGACCTGAAAAAGAAAAGATATATAGACAATCTACGAAAACTGACACTGAGTTGAAAAAGAGTTGTTTCCTGAAGATTTTATTTGGCAAAAGGAGATTCAAAGGTAAAAAGGGTTTTTGGAGGTGTATACACAAGGGTATTCTAGGGTTTGACGAGTCTTAATGGATTTTCCTTGTCCTTCCCTGAGTGGCCAACAACTTCTTGTACTAAGTTCTGTCCTATCCTAATTCTTTTCTCAATGTTGCTCCTTTGGACGATGCTTGATATCTTTTTATCAGAAACAATCATGGGTGTGGCTTCTCAATGATTTTATCATCGATAAGGTCTTGGATATCATTCCTGAGTGAGAAGCATTTGTTGGTGATATGACCACTGGATTGGTGGTATTCACAATACTTGTTGTGGCTCCATTTGGCAGGTAATGGGTTTAGAGGTTTGTAGTTTTCAAGGGGCTTAAGGACTTTTTGTGCTGTTAACCCTTGTAGTATCTGTGACATTGGGGCATACAATTCATCGAAATGCCTTCTGTTTCCTTTGTAAGGTCTTATGCAGCTTCTGTTAGTGCTACTGCTTCCCTCAATAGAATTGGTAGATTTGTTTGTCCCATATGACCATGGCACACTATTGTATTTTTCACCCGAGATTCTTTCTACAATGTTGCCTTCTTCCGTAGATTCTTCCTCTGATCCAAAATAGCAGAACGAACTTGGAGGTGTACCAATTTCTAGGTATCCTTTGCGCATATCTTCATCAATATGGACTCCTATCTTCACTATTTCTTTGAAATTGCTATAGGGGAAGATACCGCACGTGTTCCAGGTAAATGAGTTGAAGGTTTTTGATGAACATTCTGCATGACTCAGCCGGATCAGGTCTGTCGAGTGTCTAGGCTAATTATCTTTTCCACCTTGCTGCAAACTCAACACATGTTTCTTTTTCCCTTTGGGTGCACGATTCAAGATCTCTTTTATTTTCGAGGGTAGTATTATCTTTGTACCTTTCTAAAAACCCCTCAGCTATTTGGTCCCAAGTACCCATGGTGCTGTTGTCTGCTAGCATTAACCATTGCTTGGCAGCCCTTATCAAGGTAAGATGGAAATTGGAGGCCATGGCTTCGAAGCTAGCCCCTCTTGACTGCATGCCAGTAGCATAAGATTTTAGGTGAGAGATAGGGCATCTAGTCCCATCGAATTTTTCTATATCGGGCATTTTGAATTTTGAAGGTAGTATGGCTGAAGGTTGTAGCATTAATGCCCACGTAGAAAATTCCCCTTTGTTCAAGATTTTGTGTATCATACTTTTTAGGTTCTCCATATCTGCTTCTAATTTCGTGGGAGGAGGTGATGGGTTTTAGTATATGTTGGAAGGATTTGGAGCGGCTGGGTTTATTTCTGGCTGTGGTATTTGGTATAGATTCTGAAGAGGTATTTGGTAAGGATTCTGGAGAGGTGGGTTATTTGCGGCTTCTGTCAGGCGACCGGGGTCATTAAATGGTAAATAGGTTGTTACTTGGCCTGCTGGAGTATAGCTTCTGGGATCCACGTGTGGGCTATTTTGGAGTGGATTGGCAATGGGAAATGGAAGTCCACTTGGATTTTAGGGTATATGGGTGTTTAGGAAAGGGTATGGCGGGTATAGTGAGAAAGGATTAAAATTTTGGTAATAAGTATTTGGTAAGAAATTGGTGATTGGAGTACCGGCGGTTGGTGGAAGGTTAGTGTTTGGTCGAGGATTTGGATTTAGAGGAGCATGAGAAGTAAATGCTTCTTGAGGGGCTACAGGGAAAGAGTTTCCCTCACCACTGGGTTTTGGACATTGCATGAGTTTTTCCATTTGGCTCATTATGTGATCATTCTGTACATCCAGCTTTTGATCTAACCATTGCTGCATGGCTGGAGTATGAACGAACCGGGGAGCCCTTGTAACAGTACCCACTGTAGACTGCTCATTTTCGGTGGCCATTATGTCCAAATCTGTATTTTCTGAACCGATTCTGATATTTTCTGATCTGACCTCTGTGCCTGTTTCCCGTATCAAACGACCGGTACTATCTCTATCTTTCCAAACTTTGGCCAGGTTTCTGAGGAAAAGGGTTTGGAGGTATCAGAAAGGGTTGGCTGAAGGCTTTCTGAGTTTAAAGTACATTGTGCCTTTATTAGTATTTTTTATTATTATTCATTTTTCCTACAATTGATCGGGCAAGCACCCGCTTTGTTTTGATGGTCTTAGGACTATTCCTGGAATGGTTGATTCTTTCTCCAGAGTATAGGACCTTCGTATTTCACATGCCCTTCGACTCTCCAAGATCGAACTAATCTCAGGCGAATGTCCTATACTCTTTCCGGGATCCACCATTCAAAATGGTCTAAGTCGAATATCAGAAAATCATTGGTCAGCCCATGTGCATATTCATTCATCATTTTTTTTTTCTTTTTTGCTTCTTTTTTTGTTTGCACAAGGACTTGTCAATAACTTAGAGATATAAAAACCGATCGGTCCATGAAGTGTCCTGAGAAACTATATGCAATTTAACATTGGTTGATGCAGGGGGTAGACTGGCCATGATGTAGGGTAACAGTTCGGAATATTTTTACGTGCGTGCGCGTGTGTGCGGTATCTAGAAAGCAGTAGAATTTTTTTCGGATATAATGCAGTAAATAAACATATATGGCATGTCTTGTTGTTCTTTGTGGATTTTCTCGGCTTTTTTTTTTAGTTTGAGGCGAGCAAGCAACCATTCAGATCAAGAAATAGAAAGAAAAGTGGGGAATCTATATATTCCTATTAATTACATATTGGTTCTAATCCCCAAAATAAAATGACAGAATGAAATAATATTTACATATTTTTGTGCGATAAAAATAAAGCAAGCAAAATAAAAGTAGAATAAAGCAATAATAAAATAAAGCCCCAACCATTTTGTTATACTGCCCGGAAATCTACTTTATTCTTTTGTTTTTTTGTTTTTTTTAGAAATATATCTGTAATGGTAACTGGAACGAAACTGTTGCAAGATGGAGGATCATATCCATAAATATATACATATATATATAAGAATGCAATATTTAAAATGCTAAAAAAATATAATAAGCATATTTTAGCTAGAAACTAAAGAAAACTGAATTTGTTTTCTTGTGAAAACTAAGTCTAGCCCTCCATTTTTATTTTCTTTAAAATAAAAACGACGTTCCCAGCAGAGTCGCCACTGTGGGTGCCTCAGAATCGCTCCCGGACCCCGCGCACCCTTTTCTTGGGGAGCGCGGCGTGCGAAAGGACATCACGCTTTTCATTCCATCCTCCCTTATTTAGAGGAAGACGAAATTAAAAGTACAGAAAGAGTGTTGTCAAAAAGCGCGTTGAATACGCCTCGGTCACCGAGTGAGCTTTGGTCCATTATGAGAGCTTTGGATTTTTTCGTATCTCACCCTCCCTTTTTTAGAGGAAAATAAGATACATAAAACGCATCACCTTTTTCAGTCTCATCTTCCCTTGTTTATGGGAAAACGGAAAAGTGAAAAAAAAAAAAAAAAAAAAAAAAAAAAAGATGTTGTAAAGACGCGTGAGAACACGCCCTGCCTCACTGTGGACTTTTGAAAATTGTCATAGGTCATTATGAGTGCATTGGTTTTCTCCATATCTCACTCTCCTTTGTTTAGGGGAAAACAAGATACAGAAAATGCATCACCCTTTTCATTCTCATCGTCCCTAGCTTATTTAGGGGAAAACGGGAATGTACAACAGAAGGATGTTGCGAGCCTCACCATGACCTTAGGCTTATTTTGGATCGCTATGAGTGCATTGGGCTTCCCCGTATCTCATCCTCCATTTTTTATGAGAAAATAAGATACATGAAATGCATCACCATTTCTATTCCTATCGTTCCATGTTTATGGGAAAACGAAAAAATGTAAAAAAAGGATGTTGCGGGCCCCACTGTGATCCAAAATGTGATAACATAGTCGTCATCTTTATTTTAAGGAGAAATAAAGAAAAACCACAAATAACCAGTGTTTGTAAAAAGGGGTTTGGAGGCTAAGTTACGAGGTGAGAAGGTGTTAGGCACCCAACTCGCTCTTTTTGGTCTCAAAAAATAGTTTTTGGCTAAAATATGCTCTTATTATATTTATCTAGCAAATGAAATAACGCATTAAAATCAGATATATCTGTATCTACATTATTTACAGACTTGCAGCCGCCTCCTTCCAATAATTACAAATACATTTAAAAATATTTGGCCATAATAATGGCTCTTTTTAATGCTATTTTCTATAGAAATTCGGGCAGCACAACTGCTTATATTTTTTACATTGGGCCGGATGAAAATATCATTTTTATATAAAAAAACTCTTAAAAGCTTATCTTTAAATGTGTAAGGTGTGTTCGCTCTGTCTTTTCGGGAGAGGGAGTCTTTTGCTGCTGTTGCGATTCGGGCAAAATAACTGCTTCCGAAAGTTGCTTTCAGGCACCATAAAACGGGCGGAGCAACTGCTTGCGTTTTTGCTGTTGTTTGCTTGCTGTTGGCAAAAATCGGGCAGAGCAACTGCTTGCTTCTGGCGGATTTGGCCTCTGGATTCAGGCAGAGCAATTGATCTTTTTGAGATTTTTGGACCGGGAAAATAGGGTGGAATCCTAGCTGGAAGGCTAAGGCTCACTTTGACCGATTAGATTTATGTTTGGGGGAGATTTGACGGAGTTTTGAGGTTTTTTGGAGGAGGAACTCTCAGGATGATCGCTCTTTGCATAAGGTGAACGCGATGTGTGCATTGTGTGAAATTTTTTCATCCTCAATTCTGAAGCTGAGCACCTTTATTTATAGGTAGGAGTGGGGATCCCTTCGTCATTAAGTTTTTTTTTTTCTTTATGTGCTTCATCGGCTTGTTCCGCACGCTTGAGAGATTGTACCAAAAGCATAACGCAACAGTAGTAGGGGAACTATTTGGGTGTCGTACCCATAGGAAGTGGGCGCGGCTCCCATTTGGAGTATGGGTGGTGCCTGGAAGTATTATGGGTGGCGTCAGTTGCTTTTTGTTTCGATTTCTGACACTTTGCCCCATGTCATTCACTATTTATGCATCATTTCATTTCTTTTGCATTCTTTGCAATCTAAACCATATAACTTGACATTTGTTAGTATTTAACAGGTCTTGATATCTCATGTCAAGATTACATATCAGAGGTACGAAATTGGGGTGTCTACAGCCGTCTCTCACGAAGAGGCGTAACTCGTCAGAAACAGTCACAACATTTCGGTTGGCAGGCCATGGGTTGCACCCGTTTTGGACAGTCTCAATCCATGCTATATAAAGAGCTCGTCTTCCAATCATTTAGTCATCGAAGGAACAAACGAATTCTCTCAGTCCGAAAATCATAAGTTTTGTTTCCAAAAGAAATCAGTTTATTTTCTTCATCATTCGTCCTCTAGTTTTAGAAGATCAAAGAGCCAGTCAGATTATTTGGTTCACATGTCAAGGTTAGTTCAAGTGCAGTCTAATTTTGGAAGAAGCATTGTATCTTGGAAGACATTCGCCACAATTCTGTTTGCACATTACTGAGGCGAAATATTGTCTTAAGGAGATTTGCCTACGGCATACTTCGCTTCCTATTTCATTCCTTCTGTTTTCGTCCATTAATTATGTGATGAAAATACTAAGACATACAATAAACAACAGTCTTATGACCTTATGTGATGTTAGTTACAAATTGGGACGTAGACCCTTCCTTAAGGTTATTCTGGAGGGGCGTAGACCCTTCCTTAAGGTCATTCTGGAGAGAGTCAGACCCTTCCATGATAGCTACATCGAACCTTTTCAAAATACTAATTTTGTCCCAAATTAAATGTTTCCTTTTTTTTTAAGTAATTCTCCTATGAGATCGTCTTAGAAATCTTAATTCGTAAGATGAAGTCTCACTCTCTCACAACTCAACCCATAAATACTAGGGGTGTAAATCGGAACCACCGAACCATGGAACCGAACCAAACCAGTCGGTTTGGTTCGGTTTTGGTCGAAGATGGTTCGGTTTCGGTTTCGGTTTCAAAAATTGAAAAACCCACGTGGTTCGGTTCGGTTCACGGTTTTTGGTATCGAACCAAACTACCATATATATTTTTATTTATTTATTATATAATATATATCATATTACATTTATTAACTATTTTGAACCTTTGATTTATTCATAATATATATATAGATACTAAACCAAACAAAATTTTGATTGTTGGAGAACTATTATTTCTTCAATTGTTTGTGTTTATTTTAGAATTTGTTATGATAATTTGTTATTAGTAGGTTATTTCCTAATTTTGATGTTAATTCCAAATTAAAATATTATTTTCATTGTTATTTGTTATTTTTAATGTTGGTTAATGTCATTAAAAATAATTTATATAAACCATAAAACCGAACCAAACCAAACCAAACCGAGTGGTTCGGTTCGATTCGGTTCCAAGTCTTACTCGGTTCGGTTCGGTTTGAGATTTTTTGAACCACTTAGAGGCAGTTCGGTTTGTGGTTTTAGCATAAACCAAACCAAATCGAACCACTTACACCCCTAATAAACACACGGTAGGTTGGATCAACATAATCCGTCTTACATAAAATAATATAAGATCGTCTTACCGAAGTTTTTATCTTTTTTTTTTCAAAAAGTAAGAAATAACTTTTAGATCATTTAGGTTATATATGCTCATGAATGTCTTTAACGTTCAAACTATGGTATTGTAAGTGCACATTGGAATATGATTCATAGAAAGGTGATCATTTAATAACATTACACTAAAAAGAGATCATGACTAACTTTGGAACCAAAACTTTTCAGAAAAGAGACGCTTAATTAAAAACGATGTTACGAGTTACGACCATGAATTTAAGACTTTACTTTCGATAATGATTAAAAACGATAATGTAATCTTGATTAATAGATCCCAATCGAGATAATATTGTATTTAAAGTTTGATTATATTATGTGTTAACTTATTATATTAGTAGGCTTACTGCCTGCAAATCTAATCTCCTGATCATAGGATAGGATGACTCGTATTGTTATCCCCACTTATACTATGCAAGTCTGGGTGATAGTCTTGATTGCTTATTTAAAAAAAAAAAGAAACTTCCTTTGAGGCTATGTGTATCCCCATGATATAAAAGCTCATCTGGGACGTTGTTTGTGGTTCCAAAGATTCGTAAGGTTAGACTTCATATTCATCAGTGGTAGGTTAAGTATCCTAAAGGCCATAATATTTCAAAAATGGAAAATGACTTCCAACAGTTTTAACTAGGTTATTATCCATGTGATGTACGGTCTACGTAGTGTTTTTTTTTAAACTTAATTTTATAGATATAATTAGTTATTTAGCCCGTGCGATGCACGGGTACAATATAAGATATATATATATTTTTGTAATAATTATATAATTTTTAGACATTATAATTAGATTGTTAATCTCTTTCATGGTTATAATTTTTTTTATATATTGTTACTAATATTAAACGATTTTTTTACCTAAATACTTTTAAAATTAATATAAGTTTCTAGCTAACGTGAGATATACATCTTCTATTGGTAATAATAGTATACGTTTTTTTATCAAAAAACTTTGAAAACTAACATCACTTTATAGCAAATGTATAATTCGTCTTTTCAATTAGTAATTAATAATAATATTTTTAATACAAACATCAATTTCTAACCAATGTGTGATACATATATTCTATTGGTAATAATAGTAGAATATTTTGTAACCATGTGAGATATATCTCTTGTAAAAGTGAGAGTCTTTACTCTAAAGACTTTAAAATCTAACATTTTCTTTTTAAACAATATGTTATACATCTCTTTTATTGGTAATAAAATAAAATAATTTAAAATCAACATCATTTTCTAGCCAATGTGAGATATACATCTTCTATTGGTAATAATAGTAAAAATCTTTTATCAAATATATATGTATATATATATATGTTCGTGAGGAGCGCTATGGTTGTGTCACCTCACCACCTTTGGATAAATCTTCATTCTAAAGCATTCATATGGAATCTTTAAAAACTTTTGGTTTTCATGTGACTTTGAAAATCAACATCACTTTCCAACCAATCTATGATGCATTTCTTCTATTGGTACTTAATAATAGAATTTTTAAAATCAAGATCAATTTCTAACCAATGTGGGATGCATCTCTTCTATTATTGAAAAATTCGTGTTTTTAGTGAAAGAAAATATGCAACTTGAGGCACAAATTTCTTTACGTGTCATTTGTTTGTTAACGAATGTAATTGCGCAAATGTGTTCTACTCGGTGAGAACATCAAAATGATATATTTATTTGTTCAAATCAAGTTTTGGATAATAAGATATCAAGACTTAAAGTATAATACTTGTTAAAACAATTAGTGTTTTTAGTGAGAGAAATTGTGTAACTTAAGGAACAAATTTCTTTGCGTGTCATTTGTTTATTGGCGAAGGTAATTGCGCAAATGTGTTCTATTCGGTGAGAGCATCGAAATGATATATTTATTTGTCCAAATTGAGTTTTGGATTAATAAAATATCAAGAGTTAAAGTATAATACTTATTAAAAAATTAGTGTTTTTAGTGAAATAAATTGTTCAACTTAAGGCACAAATTTCATTATGTGTCATTTGTTTGTTGACAAAAGTAATTGTGCAAATGTGTTCTACTATATAAGAACATCGAAATGATATATTTATTTGTCCAAATCAAGTTTTAGATGAATAAGATATCAAAGCTTAAAATATGATGTTAAAAGTGAGTCATTAGAAGTAATATCTAACCTTGAAGAGTTTTATCCCACATTGGTTAGAAGTAATGGTAGTTGTAATTTTTTTTAAATATAAGTCTTCTACTATTGACAATTGAAGAAGTTATATATATACTAATACTAATACCTCTTATCATATTGATTATTATTAGTTAATGGTTAGAAACCCAAAAGTATATATATCTTATATTGCTAATAATAGTAAGTCTTTTATATAATCTAAAATAATTAAAAATCAATATCATTTTTTAACCAATGTGAGATATACATCTTCTATTGGTAATAATGGTATAAGTTTTTTATCAAAAAATTTTGAAACCCAACATCACTTTATAACAAATGTATGATACATCTTTTCAATTAGTAATTAATAATAGTATTTTTAATACAAACATCAATTTCTTACCAATGTTTGATACATCTCTTCTATTGATAATAATAGAAGAATATTTTGTAACTATGTGAGAATTGAGATACATCTCTTGTAAAAGTAAAAGTCTTTAGTCTAAAGATTTTAAAATCTATTTTCTTTTTAAACAATGTGTTATACATATCTTTTATTGGTAATTATATAAAATAATTTAAACTCAACATCATTTTCTAGCCAATGTGAGATATACATCTTCTATTGGTAATAATGCTAAAAATATTTTATTATATATATATATATATATATATATATATATATATATATATATATATATATATAAAGTTAGTAAGAAGCACTATGGTTGTGTCACCTCACCACCTTTGGATAAATCTTCATTCTAAAGCATCCATGTGGAAGCTTTAAAAAATTTTGGTTTTCTAGTTTAGTGACTTTAAAAATCAACATCACTTTCCAACCAATGTATGATGGATGATGCATTTCTTCTATTGGTACTTAATAATAGAATTTTTCAAACCAATATCAACTTCTAATCAATGTGGGATACATCTCTTCTATTGTTGAAAAATTAGTGTTCTTTATGAAAGAAATTGTGCAACTTGAGGCACAATTTTTTTTACTTGTCATTTGTTTGTTAACGAATGTAATTGCGCAAATGTATTCTACTCGGTGAGAACATCAAAATGATATATTTATTTGTCCAAACCGAGTTTTGGATAATAAAATATCAAGACTTAAAGTATAATACTTGTTAAAAAAATTAGTGTTTTTAGTGAGAGAAATTGTGCAACTTGAGGCACGAATTTCTTTACGTGTCATTTTTTTGTTGGTAAAGGTAATTGCGCAAATGTATTCTACTCGGTGAGAGCATCGAAATGATATATTTATTTGTCCAAATCGAGTTTTGGATGAATAAGATATCAAGAATTAACGTATAATACTTATTAAAAAATTATTGTTTTTAGTAAAAGAAATTGTGCAACTTGAGGCACAAATTTCTTTACGTGTCATTTGTTTGTTGACAAAAGTAATTGTGCAAATGTGTTCTACTCGGCAAGAACATCGAAATGATATATTTATTTGTCCAAATCAAGTTTTAGATGAAAAAGATATCAAAGCTTAAAGTATGATGTTAAAAGTGAGTCATTAGAAGTAATATCTAACCTTGAAGAGTTTTATCCCACATTCGTTAGAAGTAATGTTAGTTGTAAAAGTTTTTAAATATAAGTCTTCTACTATTGACAATAGAAGAGGTTATATATACTAATACTAATAACCCCTTATCATATTGATTATTATTATGTATTATTATTAGCTAATGGCTAGAAAACCAAAAGTTTTTAAAACTTCCACATGTATGCATTAGAATGAAGATTTATCTAAAGGTGGTGAGGTGGCACAACCATAGTGCTCCTCACCAACTTTAAATATATATATATATATATATATATATATATATATATATTTGTAAGATATTTGAATAAACCAACGATAGTAAGATGTCCACATAATTAATAAATAAATAAATAAACATGAAATCACACTGAATCATCAAACCGAAAATTCATGCGAATTTTTTAGATATAATTTACAAGCTATTTTGTAGTGGTGTTGGTGGAACACCTTTAATCAAATTAGATAAAATCTATTTTAAATTGACCGAGTTTTGGTAAAATAATAAAAATGAAAAAACTTCTACCATGAGAATTGAGGACTCCTAATCAAATTAAACTTATCTAAATCAAATGTGATAAAATCGATCGGGTACAAACTGATTTTGTAAACAAAAAATGGTAAATAAAAAAACTTTTACCATGAGAATCGATGAGTTTTAATCAATTGAAACACGTCTAAATCAAATGTGATAATATATATCCACAAATAAAAAACTTTTACCATGAAAATTTAGAGTACTAAATGTGATAAAATCTATCTGATATTAACTGATTTTGACAACAAAAAATGGTAAAAAAAAAACTTTTCCGATGTATAAAGGAGGCGCTAGTTTGAAAATCTATTAGATTTTAATTTTTGGCAGGAAAAAAATTATATAGATATATTTAGTATCATATACATGGTTTTAATAGTTTTTTTTATTTATAAAAATTGTTTATAATAAGATGATTTTCTAAACTTGTAATAAATAATTAATTTTTTTAATTAGAATAATTTGAAAAAAAAGGTAAATATTCAAAATTGATCAGATAGTTAGGTAATTGAAATATTAAAATCTATGAGAATTGATAAAATATATCCGTAAAAAAAATTACCATAAAAATTGGAGTTCTAATCAAGTGAAACGGATTTAAATCAAATGTTATAAAATATATCAGGTATTAACCGATTTTAACAACAAAAAATGGTAAAAAAATAAAAAAAAATAAAAAAAAAACTTTTACCATATATAAATGAGGCTCACGGTTTTAAATCAAATGTTACAAAAAACTTTGGTTCGACCAAGACCACCACCTACATCCACCTTCAGTTTAATTCATTTGTGGCTTATGTAATTGGGGAAGAAGGCCTTTGAGTCTTTTTTTCAAACCATAGGGATTCGATTGAAAAACGCGATATAAGTTAGGTTTGAAAAATTTTCATTTTAGCCCTTACTTAAAACACGTACGAAGCATATGACAACTTAATCGTATTTTTTTAACAACATCCATTAAAAGGATTATAATTATGAAAATTTAATATTCATAGAATCCAAATTTAATAAAAAAAATATTAAATAACTATTATTGTGACCGACGTAGTATTAGCCCTAGAATAAAAATGTGATTCATTGAAGTCATCATTCCCTGATCCCTAGCACAGCCGCAAGAGGGTTATTCTAACAGTAGTAAATGAAAAGATATTAATGTTGCTCTAAACAAGGTTGCAATTACATTTGTTGGCATCAACAACAGCTGGAAAGTGGAAAGTGATGATCATTTGGAGAATATTTTCCTACTCAAATTCATATATGGTTGCAACTTGCAAGTTGAAGTTATTATCAAAACAAAGAGAAAGAGGACATCATTAATGATCAGATAAGGCTACATTTGATTTCTTTATTTTATAATGTTTTTATATAATCAACGAATATATATATATATATATATATTATGTGCCCTTTTCCTCCCTTAAATGATTGCACGATAGCTTATGTAAGTCATTCTCCACGCAAACACCACTCCCTTCATGATCATCTTCATATTAACACCTCTCCGCTACATTTATTTCCTTTTCAAATTTTCTTACGCATCTCAATCTTTATTAATAGGTTTTTATAGTGACAAACTATCTAAAGACTAACCAATCAACTTTCTAGCTCACTTTCTTTTTCTTTTTTTCCCTTCCCAAAGGCATCGTATAGCCATAATTGTCATGTTATCCTATCTATATAAAAAGTGAAAAAGTTGAGTTTGATATTCATATCAAAAACAATTAGGAGTCATTTGTTAGTCAGATTTAAAGTTCCATAGGATTAATAAACAAAAAAATTGAATTATTTGCATTCTATAGGCATTATGGAGTAATAATTCAAATTATCCGGATTAGGCTCTTAACCCTAGCTAATTATAACAAAGGAAATTGTGCTATTATTAGCACTCACGCTAAAAAATTACGAGATTAACATATTTAATTCTAAAACTATCCTGATATATAATATCAGGGTTAATAATGAGAGTGCTAATAGTACTCAGATTAATAATAGTGTTTGTCCTTACCAAACAAGCCCTAAGAGAATACCTATTGAAGAACTGTTGGTGGCTCTAATTTAGTTTACTACTAGGTTATTACCCATGCGATGCATAGTTGACTTAGTGTTATTTCTAAAATTTAATTTTGTAGATAGAATCTATAAGCTATTTGAATGGACTAACAACAACAAGTTTCCACATAGTTAATAAATAAATAAATAAGCGTGAGATCACACAAAATCATTACATCAAAAATTCATGCGAATTATAAAATCAAACAAATATTATTATTATGAGTGTGAGAAGAAGGGAGGTGAGGGGAATTACCACGAAGACAAACTCGTCAAGGAGGTGTTTGACAGAAGGGAAGTATTTTGCAGTGGTTTTTGTCCTATTGCTTTGAGCTAATCCTTACTTGATTTTCTGATGCAGGAATTGGTCAAAGGTCAGATGAGCACAAGAGCAATGTTGGAGCTCCCCATAACCTGGATGAGCCAAAAGATCAAAGCTCATCTAGACAAGAAGCTATGGTATATGCTTTGGCTGGTCATAGGCGGAATATGCAAGTATAAAAATCTTTGGAGCAGTTAATCCATCTTCTCAGTTGGATGACCCAAAAATTCGAGGTTCATCGACACAAGATAATCAATTACACGCTCCAAAAGAGAGAAAGAAAGAGAGAGTACGTATAAAAAAAAGAGTGGCAAAATTACCTGAACAAGCCTTGTTCTTGCCGCTTCAATTATTGACTCAAATGATTAAGAAGCCCGGGGTTGCTTGAAAAAATAATAGCAATAATTCGTATGGAGAGAAAAGAGAGAGAGAAAGAGAGAGTACGTATAAAAAAAACTGTGAAAAAGGGTTAACTATTTCATAATTAAAAATATGATAAAATCTACTTGAAAACAACAAATGTGATAAAATTTATCCTAACCTACTTGATAATGTGATAAAATCTACTTGATAATGTGATAAAATCTACTTGATAACTACAAATGTGATAAAATTTATCAAGAAATTTTATCAAAATTAAGATTAGAATATTTTTTGAAAATATTTTAAAATTTAGAAATTTATCACATTTGTAGTTATCAAAAAGTAAAATTTTAAAATATTTTAAAATTTAGTTATCACATTTGACGGCAATTTTGTGAAATCTACTTTACGGCAATTTTGATTAGAAATTTTTTATCACAATTGTAGTTATTAAAAAGTAAGATTAGAATATTTTTTGAAAATATTTTAAAATTTAGTTATCACATTTGTAGTTATCAAAAAGTAAAATTATGTGAAATCTACTTTACGACAATTTTGATTAGAAATTTTTTATCACAATTGTAGTTATCAAAAAGTAAGATTAGAATATTTTTTGAAAATATCTTAAAATTTAGTTATCACATTTGTAGTTATCAAAAAGTAAAATTTTAAAATTTATCACATTTTTTAAAATTAAGATTAGAATATTTTTTTTTAATTGCAAAAACGGTAATTTTTATCAAAAATTTTTTTTTAATAATTCATAGATAGTGATACATTGCAGTACCAAATTACTTAAAAAAATTAAACACTTAACAGAAAGTTGTCACGTAGCAGGAGCGACTTCTATTTTAGTTATAGTTAATAGATAGATAGGTTCAGCGTGTTTAACTAATAATTGAAGGAGATGAAGATTTTATTATATACTCTCTGTATTTAGATTATTAATTCTTTTGTTTGGCTATTTTGAGTTAAACGAGATATTTTTTAAATACACATTTATTTTTATTAAACATAACTATATTTATTAAATCTTAATTTCTAGGATTAAATCTCAGTTTCCACAAACGCATCATACTCATTTCATATACTGATGATCTCCATACTAATACCGTGTCATAAACACGTATACAGAAATCTAGTATGTATATATATATATATATATATATATATACACGTTAATTTTGTATTTAAAAAATACTTTGTTTGATTCAAGAAGTCAACAAAACATATTTAGGGACGGAGAGCGTAAAAGATTGTATTAAATATTAAAATTGCTTATGTTTTGACAAACCGAAAAGTTGATCAAAGTTACATATATAGAGAGAAAATTATGTGATCAAATGACATTTTATATGTTATGAATATGAATCTTAGATACCCTATAATCTTGACTTTTCTTAAAAGTACAGTAAATGTGTAATACCCAAAGTTGGAAATTTGGAATGCTTCTAGACTTTATATGCAGCCACCTACTACCGTCTAACAAGTAGCACCAACAATTGTCTATGAAGTTTTGGGTGGCCCGGGGTGGCTTGTGGCACGTCTAGTTAACCTAGGTGCTGGTTAGTTCAGTAGGTGGGCACGCTTTGCAAGGTGGGCTTTGAGCTTGGATCGTGATAGAATGGGTCAAAATCTAGAATGGATCGCGATAGAATGGGTCAAAAATATAGGAACAACTTGTTATATAAGACAGTGCTACACTGCGAGAGATGTGTTAAGAGTTATATTACGAGGCACCTCTTGAGTCTTTGCAACGCCAGAGGTATAATCGTGGGGAGCAACCTGCTTAACCTATATGATCTACTACTAGAAAATTATTTTTACGTAATGGCCGAAAGCATTTGTCATACTAAAAAACCATTGTCTTAGACTAAATGCGATGGTCAAAACAATCACCAGATTCATAACATAAAGCCAAGTCATGGAAACTTTAAGTAATTGTAAAAATCGTTGCATTATCTTATAGATTTTAGGTGATGATATAAATAATCACTAAACACGAAAAATAATACTCCCTCCGTCCCTAAATTATCGTCTTCTTTTCCTTTTTCGTTTGTCCCAAAATAATTGTCCAGTTTGAAACTTACCTTTTTAGAACATCACTTTTACCACTTTACTCTTACTTTTTCACCCTACTTTAATTATGGACCACATACACATGGGCTTTAAAGGAAACTACACATTAAACTAATATAAATAATCAAGTCAATTGTTTTTTCTTAAATTGTGCGCCGGGTCAACCAGGACGATTATTTAGGGGCGGAGGGAGTAGTATTTTTTTAATTCATAAAAATATAAAGATATCGCATAATCCATGAAAAAACGATTGTTAAATCATCACGTTAGTACTAAACAAGTGATTGTTAAAGCAATCGTCTTATTCACAATATGCTATTGTTTTTGCCATCACCTAGTGTGGAATAGGTGATTGCTTGTTGTGATAACCCTGTTTCGACTCTCCGTCGTTATGTGAAAAACGACGTGTTTCAAAACTTAAAACGCGTGGAATACACGCAGGTCTCGTTGTGGACTCTAAAAAATGTATATGTATGTGTATAGAGTCGTCAGCTCCATTTAAATGGTAAACTGAGAAAAATAAAAAATATGAGTTCAAAGGCTAAGTTACGAGTTTGGAAGGGGTTAAACACCTAATTCGTCCTTTTGGTTTCAAAATAAGTTTGATAATATGTTCATTTTATTTCTTTACATATTTAGCCTAGAAATTTTTTGTATATATACGGGAAAGAAAATAACAAATATATATTTTCTATTTTACAAGGAAAAAAGAAATAATAACCAGGCGGAACAGAAGTAAATAAAATAAAGGAAAAAGAAACATAAAAATGGTATATACAAATCTAACACAAACTAGACATAAATAAAGTAAAATGGAGCAAAAACTTAATCGATAAATAATTTACATTATACGTAAGGAAAATGAACTAAAAAGGATAACTAATTATTTTACACCGAAAATACCAACTGAAAATAAAACAAACTTTAACAATATGTACTACGGTAGAGAATATGTACATATCCACAATGTATGTATATTTACATTTATTTACAGACTAGAAGAAATAGCTAGAGGGACAGAATATCAGAGATTCCTTACCTCTTGGAGCGTGATAGTCTGTACCCGGTACGCCTAAGCTTAGACGATCTCCATGTGCTCCCCTTGTCATCCGGAGATAAGTATTTTTTGTTTGTTATTATTGTTGTTGTTGTTGTTGTTATTATGGCAAGGTTTGTCATCTTCCAGTTGAAATTGAACATAGAACCTATTGGGCTGTCAAAGAACTTAACTTAGACTTAACTTTGGCCGGTAAAGAAAGACTGTTCCAGTTGAACGAACTAGAAGAACATAGGTTAAATTCGTATGAGAATGCTAAAATTTATAAAGAAAAGACCAAAAAATACCATGATATTGGATTAGCTGACAAAATGTTTCGTCCAGGACTAAAGGTACTACTTTTCAATTCTAGACTCAGGTTATTTCCCAGAAAATTAAAATCTAAATGGTCGGGTCCTTTCATCATAATCCGAATTTATCCGCATGGGGCAATAGATATTAAAAACCCAAGGACCAATTAAGTATTTAAAGTTAATGGTCACCGACTCAAGCCATATCTTGAACACATGTCAGTAGAAAGAACAATTGAACTTATTCGTCTAGCTGACAATGAACCACAAAATGATTAAGTTTGCAGTTGGGTCGAGCCAAAGACGTTAAACAAGTAGGCTAGGTGGGAGGCAACCCACTTTGATTAATTTTATTTACTTTCGTAGAGTAATTTAAATATGTTATTCTCTGTCTTATTTAATTTAAAATTAAATATGCTAAAACTCAAGTTTGGGGGAGAAAAGCATTGTAGTGTTGTATTTATATGTTGCTAATATTTTAGTTTATGGTTTGTGTAGAATTTTTAGAGTGCATGAAAGAAACAGACCTAACGGAACGTAACGGAACATAATAGAAGGACTAAACTGCAAAACTGCGAAAAAGCTGGAAGCAGAAAACAATCCAAATCTTCTGGTGACCTTGTGGACGCAAGGCCTAATCACCTTGCGGCCGCAAGGCCCTAATAAATGCCCGAAGTGTGACCGCCGACCTCCAATGTAACTGCGTGCTATTCATTGTGTGATCGCCGACTCCGACCTGCGGATTCACGGCGCAGCCCCTTATAAGCCAAAACCGGCAACCCTAGCGCCGCAAAGGCCCCTTTTAAGAAAACTCTCTCTCTCTCAAAAAGGGCGGCCTCAAAGAAGAAATCACTAAAAACTTCTATCTCTCTCTCAAAAACAACAAAGAATGCATCTCCCTCTCATAAATTGGCGGCTCTTCCGCATTCCTAACGCGCCAAGGTTATCCGTTAGGTGAGTGATCTCAAGCTACATCATCTCCCTCCACTCTCATTCCATTCCATCAAAGCTTGAAAATGGTGACCTCAATTTTTTCCGGCGAAAGCTTCATAAAATCCGGCCAAACATCCTTCACCAACTAAAGCTCGCAAATCCAAGTATCTTCTCACCTCTCAATTAAACTTTTGACGTGTCAAAAATATCTGCATGCTAGGGTGTTAGATTTATTTTACGTAAAATTTTATTTTTGCATGCTTTAGTTGGGTTGTGATAATTTGTTAAAAGAGAGTAGAATTTTGTTGATTTTTGCGCTTAAATTTAAAATGGCCCCCAAGCGTAGAAACACTGGCCCGTCCATGTCCCGCTCCCAAGAGGAGGAGCAAGATTTTGATATCCACCGCTTTATTTCATTGGGAGCGCTTAGCTACTCTAGAAGCTCTCTAAGAGCATAATCCCCCTAGTGGATTTAAAGCTCGACAATTTGCCCTCCCCGACCACTTCTATTAGTTCTATAACCGTAGGTGGGCTTCTCTTATTTCTCCCATGCCAAGCCGTCGCAGGCCATAGTCCGTGAATTTTATGCCAATGGGCAAGTTTCTATGCCAACAAGTGTTCTAGAGACTGGCGTCATAATGTTAGGGAACGTAAATGCGTTAGTAGTTTTCTTCCCAAAACATTAACCTTTTTATGGCACTTCCAACTTCGCGAGTGGTGCCGACCAATACAGCCGCCACCTTTCTGACCCTATTTCTCTCGAGGCGGTTTAATGCGACTATCGCAACGCCTGGTGTGGTTTGGACCTACAACCAAAACCCACCATTCCGTGCCCGCACTATGGAGGAGTCCTTTCTCACGAACACGGCCAAGGTCGTGTTCAAATTTATCTGTGCACGACTCATGCCTTCCAGTCACCAACATACGGTGACTTGGGCTAAGGCTATCTTGATCTACACCATCCTTACGGATGGGTCTGTCGATGTTGGCCGCCTGATCAATCGGCCAAATTCAAACCCTCATTAGAGGTACCACAAACTCGGGATTCACGTTCCCGAATTTGATTACTGGACTGTGTGATCAGGCTGGAGTCGAGTAGGTTCCAAATTCGGAGAGAGTTAAGAAGGCGCCCTACATTACTCGGGCTTTATTGTTTGAGCACGCTCACCAGCCGCGAGAGAGAGGCCCTCGTGAGGAGGAGCCCGAGGAGGAGGATCCGTTTGAGGCGATCTCCAACAGGCAGAAGGAGATTGTCCTCCAAAATGATATGTTGAGTCAGCAGTTGGCACAAATGCGTGCCGACCAGACTGACCTCTTTGATTGGGTTAACCAGCGCGTATGTCTTCACATATTTTGGGATGCCACGGCACAATCCCCGAAGTTTCGTCCTCGCTCATTATTTCCTCCCGACTCACATGAGTCGAGGCCCAAGTTTCTTCCTCTTCGTTAGGTGGGCCTCGCCTATGTCCTTTTGATATTTGTCCTTCTCCATCAATCCTCTCATATGTTCCTCAATTTTGGGACAAAATAGAAATTAAGTTTTGGGGGATTCTAAGCCCGTAGTCCTAGCGCAGTGTCCCAGTCCTAAGGAGGAGTGGAGTTGGGCTACGTTTTTAGGGTGGGGAAAAATTTATTTTCCCTCTATCATGTCTTCTCCTCACCCGCCTTTCTTGCTTTTTAATTTTTATTATTTTCGGAAATATTGCCTTGGCCAGAATACTATAATATTTGGTTCTTACAGGTACCCGTTATGGGGACCCATCATCAATTGTGTCATCATCATCTCCAAATTTTTTATAAAATTTTGAAAAAAAATAAAAAATATTATAATTCAAAATTTTCATCCTCGAGTCTTTGTGTGGTCATACTAGTCGATGAGGAGTTAATGCAATGAACCACATAACTTTTCCATAGATCCTTCTGGAATTTACTTGATTCTGCAAAATTCTTGATTTTTCTCCAAATTCTTCATGCACCTACACCAGTCATAATTATGGATTGATTAGAATATTTTTATAAAGTTTATAGCACACATTTCATTTCAACAAGATATGCACAAGAATATGATGAATAGCTGTCCTAACATGATGTTGCATTGAATTGTAACTTAGGGTCAATTGCATGATAAGTTAGATCCCTTGGATTTTTCTCACTAATATATCTCAAGCACACTTTCGAACCGTGTCTGCATGTTAGTCTCGATTGTCCCTACCATCTGTTTTAGCGAATGCTTATGTGAAATCCAGTGATGCTTAACATTCAACTCCATAATTCCCACAGTTGATATGATATTTTATGTGTCTTACTTGCTTTAAAAACTGCATGAGTATTTGGCATTAAGATATGATTTAGGCCATCTTTGGATCGTTTGAGCCTAAATATTCACTGACCTTTACTAAAAATATCCCTAGTGTCCCCTTTTGAGCCTAATTAAAAAGAATGGAGTGTGCTAAGCACACATTAAACCCCCATTCGACATCGTTTCTATTACCCACACTAACTTAACCCTAAAAGCCTATACACTTTTAGCCTACCCTTTGAGAGAGTAGGATGTGGGTGGGGCATTTATTTTATGGGACCATCTTTCAGTCAAGCAAGTTTTCTGAAGACTTCTTTCTTCCTATTATTCAAAAAAAAAAACGGAAGAAGAAAAGTGCAAGAAGATTCAAATGAAAGCATAGCTTTCAAAAGAAAATATGTTAGAAAAAAAAATTCCAGCTGAGAAAGATGATGAGATATTTTTAGCTTGATATATTGTACAAAACAAGTTTGGGGGTGGAAAATAGAAAAAGGAAAAGTAAAAGAAAAAGAAAAACACCCCCCACTTGTGGTCTTTGCAGGTCCTAGCCTAATTGGGAAAAACTTCCTTTTGCTTGGAAGTATTAGGGGTAAAGGGTAGTCTTGCTCTCTCACTTTGAATTCTAATCCATTTCCATCATATCCCCCAACACCATGGCCTTACATTACAAGCTATTAAAGACCTAATGATCTTCTTGCCAATGCTTGTGTTTGTTATTTCGATAAGTAAGGCATGTAAAATTGATCTAACACTTCATATTCACATTATTCGCAACCTCACTGTGTTAGCATAATCTTAGCTATTACAAGTAATTGGGATAGGAGAGCATTGTATGTCATACATAAGAGTGCATGGGATGGATGCATAAGTTTTTAAAATCCTTGGTGATCTCTCTTTCTGTAATAGACCGGGTTTGGATGGTAGGTCTCATACTCTATGATGCATTTGCTTTATTTAAACTTTGATTTTCATATGAATGTGGTGCTTAACTTAATAAAACAATTTTAGTTAAGATATTTTCTATGAATGGTGATCACACACACACACACGGAGAAATTAAGACTAGTAGCAGTTTTGAGTATAAGTCAGTTGGTTTATGTATTTAGTCTGCACATATGTGGTGAGCATCTGACTGAGACTACTCTGTTATGCCATGTGATTATGACTTGAGGTTGAATCCAAAAAGATTTTTGTTTTATTTCTAGTTTAATTTTTAATCTGCTTTTGTATTTATCAGTTTTTGTGTTTATATGCATAGTCGAGTCACTTGTAAGAGTCTCCTTGAGTTGTGGGTTTCTAGAGGAGTGTAAATAGTGTCACCCTCCAAAAAGATTTTTGTTATTTTTTATTTAATTGCTTTTGTTGATCGATGTATTTTATACGTCGATATCAGGTACTTTTATGACTTAAATTGAGCGATTCCACGAGGTTTTTGGCTACTGATATGTGTTTTTCAGTTATTTTATGAGTTTTAGGGTTTTAGGTGAAATTATATGATTTATAAGGCTTTTTGGTAAAGATTTCAAGAAGGGGCCAAAGCGTAAATTGATGAAGAAACGGCAAAGGGACATTCTGATGACCTTGCGGCCGCAAGGTATTTTTACCTTGCCTTCGCAAGGTAGGCAGTAACTCAGCCCCGGAGATTGAAGACCCTTGCGGACGCAAGGGGTAATGACCTTGCGGCCGCAAGGTAGCCAGAACCGACTTTCGGAGGTTTTCAAGCCAGACTAAAACTCCTAAACCCCCTACAACTTCATGGTATAAATAAATGACGGTAGCCAGAGCTCAAGGACGGCCAGGAAGTAGTTTTCTATAGCTTTAGCATAGGATCTAGCGTGTATAAAATAGTTTAGTTATTGTGATTATAGTTTTGAAGATCGATCCATGTATTCAATCATCTCCATGTGCTGTTCATCTTCAAGGATGAACTAAACATCCATTAATCTAGGAGTTGGGAGGTAACTTGTATCGAATCTATGCTTTAATCTATTTTTATTCATTTTATTCTTGTTGATTATGGTGATTATCAATCCCTTTATTATTTCACTTTGAACAAATGAATGTAATCGTGAATAATAAAGGCCTAGAGGTGCGGATAACTGCATGATCAATGTGCATATGTCGTACACATGCTCACCACCATGATAAATTGAACCTATCGATGCACAAGAGTGATAAGTTAGGGTCAGGTTCCATATATGACCTAAGTGACAGTTAGGATTCATATGTTCTTGTGCCTAAGATATAGAATGGACGAATTATTTGGAGATGGAGACTGAACGGTAATTCGACGGGCTATATCTATATTTTGTGAATGAACCCAAGAAATTGAATGATACTTCATCAAAATAAGCCATAGAAGAGATACAAGTGAAACCCTAATCCTAGATTTCCCTCCACCATAAGATCTTCATAACCTGTGATTACTGCAAATTTAGTTAACTTTAGAATAATAATTAGTTTAAATAAAATCAATATAAAACCCCCGTAGTTTAATAAATTGCTATCGATAATCGTGCTATTTGTGATCTTCTTGTCTCTGTGGTTCGACCCTTGCTTCCCAAGCTATTCTACAATAGTCTTGTCCACTTGCAAGGAAAATAAGTAAGATAAGACATCGATCAGTGAGAAACTGACATTACCGGAAAGAAAACTATAGCCTTCGGAGATATGGTCCCACTAAACATGCTCCGAAAAATGAATTATATGCCTGGTCTAGGTCTCGGTAGAAATCAGCATGGGCTTATTAACCTAGTCCAAGATGAACTTAAGGAATGTATCCCTCCATTTGGTCTAGGATACAAACCTACACCAGCCGAGCTAGCTGCAGTCATGAAACAGAAACGTGAGAAAAGCAAGGCAGAACGAGAAAATCGTCTTTACATAGATCCCCCACTACAACCATATAGATAAACACTAAATCGTTACTTTGTAAGGAAAGGAGAAACAGATGTCTATCTCATGTTTCCCGAACACTGGTTAGACCAAAATTGGAAGAGACGCCCTGATTGGGAAATCTTCGAAGATGTCAGTCTCGCCACTAATGAAATGGAACACGTTACCCTGGAGCCCCGTAGCCTCGCATATAAAACTGTAACAGTCGAAAATACCTGGACTATAGATCAAGATGACTGTGCCCTGGCCCTATTAGGTGATGACTTCATAGGAGATAGCTTCCTGGGAATGATCGACGGAGGAGCTAGATATGAAAAGCTCCTGGCCGAATTCGAGTCCATTGCTGATAACCCCCTGCAGAATTGGTATACCACGACCGGCCCGCTCTTAACGACCGCAAACTTGGTAGATCATTTCGGATATACTATTCCCCTTCTTTCCTTTAGCCTTACGAACTGGTCATCTACCGATCCGCTCCCTGAAATTGAGGACCTTAAACCCCAGGGCCTCAATAATGTAACCAACCCTGTACAGTCTGCTATTAATAATGAAAATCTTGATGTCTTCGTGTATTCCTTAGTTGCACTTACGTTAAAAGACGAATTAATTAGCATTAATAATGAGTCATTTAACGAAATGGACCCAAACGATAAAGGTTACTTACTTGAGCTCGCCAAGTCAGTCAAGCACCAAGAAAAGCACCGATCAACAACATCAGAAAAAGACTTGTCTATTATCAATCTGGGGCTGAACAGTGAAATCAAAGAGGTCAGAATCGGCAGTTACCTGCAAGGGTCGGAAAGGGCAACATTGATCAATTTACTCAGAGAATTTGTAGACATCTTCGCATGGTCCTACAAAGATATGCCTAAATTGGATCTAGCCATAGTAGAGCACCAAATCCCAACATACCTCGATGCAAGGCCAGTCAAGTAGAAACTCTGCTGAATCAATCCAGAATGATCACTGAAAGTAAAAGAAGAAATCATGAAGCAGTTGCGCGTCAAATTCATCCGGGTACTTGAATACCCAATTTGGCTGTCAAATATAGTGACTGTTCTGAAACCCAATGAAAAGGTTCGGATCTATGTAGACTTCCGCGACCTCAACAAGGCATCGCCCAAAGATTATTTCCATCTACCCAACATTGATATTGTGGTAGACGTTGTGGACTCTCACAAGATAAGATCCTTTGTTGACAGCATGCTGGGCTACAACCAAATCAAAATGGCAGCAGAAGACCAAGAAAATACTTCATTCATCACCCCCTGGGGAGCCTACTGCTATATTGTCATGCCATTTGGACTGAAAAACGCTGGGGCTACATACCAGAGGGCTTCCACTACCCTCTTCCACGATATGATACATAAAGAAGTTGAGGTATACATGGACGATATGATTATGCATTCTGACGATACAGATGGTGCCCATGTCAAGGACCTTCAAAATTCTTCGAAAGGTTAAGAAAGCACCAAATGAAGCTTAACCCGACCAAATGCATATTCGGAGTCACCAAGGGCAAAGTCCTAGGGTTCCTAGTAACCGAGCAGGGCATCGAAATAGAACCAGCCAAAATAAAAGCCATCATGGACATGCCGCAGCCAAAAACCCCAACGGAAGTCAAGGGTTTCCTGGGCTGATTGCAGTATATCAGTCGCTTCATCAGGCAGCTAACCTCCATATGTGAGCCATTATTCAAACTCCTAAAGAAGGACACTGACCGAGTCTGGGACGAAGAATGTCAACTAGCCTTCAAAAAATCAAAAAATACCTTGCCAGCCCACCTGTGCTAGTTCCTCCCCATATGCATAAACCCCTCCTCCTATACCTAACCGTCACAGACACGTCAGTAGGGGCTATGCTCGCACAAGAGAAAGAAGATTCCTACATTGAAAATGCCATCTACTTCATAAGTAGGAAATTACAAGGAAGTGAGCTGAACTACTCGGCCTTAGAGAAAAGCTGCACCGGTCTAGTTTGGGCAACATAAAGGCTTAAAAGCTATTTGCAAGCCCGGTCCATCAAACTCATCTCCAGAGTAGACCTCATAAAATACATCTTCGAAAAGCCATCACTTTCCAACCGATTAGCTAAATGGTCATTTCTCCTCAACGAATTTGACATCACCTATGTCACGCTTAAATCTATCAAAGGTAGCGTGATCGCAAACCATTTAGTTGATTTACCACTAGAATCAGAAGAAGTATCGGAGCCAAGTTTCCCAGACGAAGGTGTCTTGGAAATTACTGATCATGACACCAAATGGCAAATGTTCTTCGATGGGGCCGCCAACAAGAGAGGTTTCGGCATAGGAATCATGCTAATTGATCCAGCAGATTCCCACACTCCTTTGGCCATAAGACTGGAATTCAAATGCTCGAATAACACTGATGAGTATGAAGCTTGCATTGCTGGTCTAGAGGAGGCTCTCCGAAAAAGAGCCAAAGACTTGGAAGTCTTCGTTGACTCTGCCCTGATTATAAACCAGGTTGAAGGGAAGTAGAAAACCCAAGATCCCCGGCTACAACTATATCATTCCATATTAACAGCCTTAGCAAGTGAATTCGATAATATCTCATTCCATTATCTACCGTGAGATAGAAATCAATTGCAAGGGTTTAGGGTTTAGGCTGCCGTGATATTCTCTCTGCCGCTTTGGGTTCTCTGCCGTCCTTGTATGGCTTCGGCCATAGCTGGGATGGAGGCCGCGGAGCCGGCACCGCCATCTCCCACACTTCAAAAATCGTTTGCCTCTTTGTTTTCTAGCGCTGCATCTCAGAATAACACCCTCACGTTCATTCCCCTTCAACTTATAAGAGTGAACATGCCCTTTGCCTCACCCCAGAGCAAGTTTCTGTTTTTGCTAAACCCTTCCAGCTGTCTTTGGTGGGCAAGTTCTCCCATGGCCGTCCTTCCATAGAAGTTATGCGAAAAGAGTTCCTTACCTTTGGACTCAAAAGTTCTGTTACATTGGGTCATCTGGACTCAAAACATGTCTTGATTCAGACTAATCATGAGGCAGATTTTCAGAGATTATGGATTAAAGACCAATGGTTTGTAGGTGCCTTTCCTATGAGAGTTTTTAAGTGGACTCCAGATTTTTGTTCTGACATTGAAAGCCCCATTGTTCCGGTTTGGTATTCCCTTCCAAGCCTCCCTATCCACTGTTTAACAAGCATGCCCTTTTTTCCATTGGAAACATGATAGGTAACCCTTTAATCATTGACTCTCCCACAGCCAATCTATCACGACCTAGCGTTGCTAGGATCTGTATTGAGGTCGACTTGACTAAGAAAATCCCCAGTCGTATGTGGATTGATAGTGGTGCTATGGCTGGATTCTGGCAAGCCATTGAGGCTGAACGTCTGCCCTTGTACTGCCCTTGCTGCCATCGACAGGGTCATGATGGCACCACTTGCAAGGCCAACAATTTGAGTAAGGAGAAAACCAAAGCGAATGACCAGCTGCCTGACCAAACTGATTCTCAATTCCCAAAGGATAATTTATCTTCTAAGGATAAAGGAAAGGCGAAGGAGGATGGCAACCTTCCTAAGATTATCCAAACACCTGTTCATATAGAAAGTACTACCACCTGGAAACTCAAAGAGCCGATTAATCCTATTCAAGAAGGGAACAACATGCATGACCAATCTACCATTAATGCTTCGTCCAAAGTTGACAAGGTGATTCCCCAACATGATCCCTCAAGTTCTACTTTAAATATCAATCCTAACGATATCCCGGACAGTACCTATCTCTTCTATATTTAAAACACACTCTCTTCATTTTTCACTTATCTCTCTCTCACTAAACATCTTTTCTCTTTCAAAACTCTCTCTTCTTCAAACCCTAAATACAAACTCTTCTGGTAACTAAATTTTCCTTTTTCTTTCTCATCTTCTTTTGCTATATCTCTTCTCTAACCATTATGTGAATGCGAGAAAAATGGCTTCTAACACAACAATCGGATGTCTTCTGGATGTCGTCTCACTGAATGAAGAACCATTAGGGCTTGAGCTTATCCACCTTGTTACTGCATCTGGGTTAATGCCTCTACTCTCCTTCAACATTCGCACTTACAGTTGCCAACTGACTGAAGAGTTTTTCATGGCCATGGAAGAGAACCCAGCCGATCATTTCTCTCTCACCGGCACTATCAGAGGAATCCCCATTATCTTTGACTTTGAATCCATCACAACCGCCTTTCCAGATCTGTACGATGATGGCTCAACAACTTACACCATTCTAGAAGACACTCAAAGAGCAGGATGGATAACCATGAGAGGTGAAGTACTAGTTAAACTTGCATTTGACATGCACAAGCATCGATTTGCACCACTTCATTATGCCTTGGCTACTATTTTGGACAAGTGCCTCATTATTAAATCTGGAGGGCACGACAAAATCACGGAAGGTCAGCTATTTCTTATGGAAGGTATAGTGGAAAACTGTGAAATGAACTGGGGAGCAGTTCTAGTTGAATGTGTAAAGGTGAATATAGCCAAGTACAAGGAGAATATGGCTACGGGGAACCCAAGGCTTACCCACCATTTAATCATCAATCAATTTCTTCGTTCACTCCCTGCTCTTCAGCATCAACTCATCAAGATTGGTGACCTGGAAGCTATTAAATTCAAGAAGTATGTTGCAGCTGACATCAGGCGGGCCAATGTTTCAAGTCGCTTTGGTCAGGAAATTTCCACAGCCTAGCCAAGCAGAAGACCAAGAAGAACCAGGACCCAAGCTCTTATAGTTGTTTCATCTAGTCAGCCAGTTGACGTTGCTCAGCAACCTGAAATCGATCAGCCAAGTGGTCAGCCAGCAAGAGGTCAGCCAGTCAGAGGTCAGTCAAGAACTGGTCAGCCAGCGCGAGGTCAGCCAGCTGAGGATGTTCCACCAACTGATGTTGGTCAGCCGGCTGATGTGCAAGCAGCTGAAATACCTGAAAGGAGGCAAACTAGAAGGAGAAGACAGACATTAGCAGCTGATACTGCTCCTAAGAGGCAAAGAAGAAATCATGAATTGAATCCAGGTACATTTGTTCCTTTTTCCCCAACTCATGTTGTTCCTGTCACTGATCCTGTACCAGTCTCTCCCCCCTCCAATCCAAGGTCTCCCAACACTGCACCAATCAAGTTCTTCCCACCTATTAGGAATCCAACTTTCCATCCTAGACACTCCTACTACCATGCCAATCCAGTTTACATTCCTCCTAACTGGGTATTCCCAATAGACCATCTTCCATACTTCGTTCAGTTTCTCCTTTCTTTCCATGAGGAGAAGAAATCTGAGAAACCTCATGTCAATCCCATAAAGTACATTGACCACAATCTTAATAGAAGACCTTGTGTCTTGTATCCTGTCACCCCAAACCTGAGTCAAGAAGACCTTGTGGCCAATTATGGCAAATACTTTGACCCTCTACCACTGCTCTGGAATAGATTCTATCTCTCAAATGATAGATTTGTTCAAGATGAGCTCATTTTCCTAGCTTGGACCATATACAACAAGTTGCATGAACTGCCAGCCCTTCCCCACAATGATCCATTCCTTGTAGGCAGACTTGCCTTGCCTGAAGATGATGGAATAAACCAGGATTGGGAACAACCTACTGTAGAGCCAGCCAAGCTAGCTAGAATCCAACGGGCGGCAAATAAATATGTCCAAGATGCGGTAAATGCTGCAAATCAAGCCTATATAGAGCTACACAGATAGATGGCCTCCATGCCAGGAGGAGCTTCTATGAGTACAACTTTCCTAGATGCATTATCTAGTCATCCTGCCCCCTTAATCTCTGAATCCATTCCTACCATCCCTCATATAATTCCATCTTCAGTTCCATTTGTTGTCTCATCCACAACTTTACCTGTCTCTACCACAGCTGAACCAATACCAACTTTCATGCACTCTCCAACCCATCTCTCTACTTTCATTCACTCCTACTGTTGTAGCCTCCACCTCCATTCTCCCAGTCACTGTTCCTCTCTCTACACCAGTTATTCCAGTGTTAGTTCCACCAACATCAGTCCCAGTCAGAGTTATTCCTGTGTCTATCACTTCAGCATCTGCCCCAGTTGTGTCAGCCATACCCACTACAGCCCCAGTTGTGTCAGCCATTCCTATCATTCCAACTCCCCCTTTGACTGATATTGTTCCTCTACCTATCCTATTCCTCAAGCCCGATCCTTCTACCATCATTCTTTCTTCTTGGTGACCGTGGCTGCTTCTCCCACTCCTCTTGAGACTAACATACCTTCTCATCCAGACCAGGCCTCCCCTCTAATTATCATGCCTGATCTATCTCTTCATACTTCTCTCCATCTATCTGTCAGTCCCCTAAATGCTCATAAACCTACCCTACCTGATCCTTCTTCAGATGATGACTCTGATCAACATTCTTCTGAGGAATCAGTGGAACAATCCTCTGTTAACTCCTCTTCTGATTCTTCTAAATCCACTTCTGAAGATGAGTCCCTCCTTAGTCCTTCACAACTAGCCTATAGAAAGGCAAGAAAACAAAGACAAATCATCTCCAAAGCTCTGCTTCACCCCACAGGCACCAAAATTGTTTTCCCTGAAGAAATGCTTATCCCTGAACCTGTACTTGACCCTAAAGCCCAAGTCCCAGCCTACCCCATGGATGTCTTCTTCCCTCCTGACCCTGAGGATGCTGACATTCACATCTTTTAGTTGTTCTCCAGTGATCCTGGAACCTCACATCCACCTGCTCCAGAACCTATTCCACCATGATCTCTCTCTCTCTCTCTGTCTGCCAAGCTAGACATGCTTTATGTTCATCATCTTCAGATGAAATCAGCCTTTACTCATCACACCAATCAACTTGCTACCCTTCAACAGCAAGTTGCCTCTTTGCTTTCTAACCTTACCCAGATCATCACAACTGAGGTGCAAGTGCCATTGCTGCTGGTGCTCCTCGAGAAGCCCACATGGATGATTGGAGGACCATACTGCTCTATCAGCAAGAATGGGCCAACAGGGCTTTCAATGCTGAAGCTACACTGCTTCAAACCATTCAGGAGGAGAGGAAGCAAAAAGCAAGGGCTGATACTTATCTAGCTGAGAACATGATTCTTAGACAACAATTAAAACTTCTGCCTGATCAACCAGTGACTGAAGCAGCCAAAGAGCATGAAATTAAAGCTAAACAAGAGACAGAAGTTGAACCACAAGCAACGCAAGGCTGAAGGCGAAGGCGGACAACAAGTCGAGCAACAAGGCCGAACAGGATGCTGGACATGAAGCTGAGGTTGGTCCATCAGTTGGAGTAGAATAGCCAACTGAAGGATCCACATCAGCAAACTGAACATCTCACTCTCTCAAAAACTTTGAACTATCTAGAACTTTTGTTTTACTTGTAGCATACTACAATCATATGCTTTTAATTTCCAGCTACTTTCCTTCATATGTTATCTGTTTGCTGTACTAACATCTTTCTTGCAAGAACTTAAGCATTTTTTGGCTTTCTGCTTTCAAGTGAATGGTTTCAAGCAAATAGGAGGAGATTGTTGAATCTTGCATTAAATTAAATTTGCTTAAAATCATTCCACTTGATTGTCAGCCAAAAGTTTAAAGATATTTTTGTCAGCTTGTAATTATTTGTCAGTTACTTGTTCAGCTGACCATAACGTTTTAAGTGTCAGCTTGCTTTCCTCATTTGCCCGAACTTATACTTGTACTAACACTTTCTCATTTTATGTTTTTGGTAGATATTCTGTTAGATATTCTTTCCCATGATCTTTTGTGAACTTGTGAAGATATGTTACTCTGCCAAACACATTTTCAAATTCAAATGTGTTTCTAACGGGTTATTCTTGAAGATCATCTATAAATACCCACCAGAAGCATTTTTGAAGATATAGAAGTCTGAAGCCATTTACTCTCAAGAAATTCTCTCTGTGCCTTAGTCTTCTTAAAACTTTAGCTAGATAAACTCTCTTGAATATTTCTTTCTAGTTACTGTTTAGGCAAACACTGAGTGATCCAGTTCATACTTTTAGAAATCAGTCAGTTTGTCTCACGAGTTTGATTGTTACTCAATCATTCTCCCTAAACACTGGTCTTTTGTTGTACACTGATCCATTAGAGATCAATTAGATTTTTAATAAAATTAGTGCACTTCAAAAGTCCAAGTCTGACCAGCTTGGTAGTGGACGTAGCAGTTTTATTGTGAACCACTTCAATTGTTTTGTCAGTTATTGTCCATACTCTTGCAAACTGACCTAACACTTAAGAAGTTTTTCAACTGATTAAGTGTCAGTCAGTTACTAACATAATTGTTTACTTAATTGTTCTGATAAATTGTTTTTCAGTTTCTTCTTTGTATACAGTGATCTACTTTAAAAGCCAACCTCTTTAAAAACTATTGTATCAGCTAGCTGACCAACTTTCTTCAGCTTAAGGCATTTTAAAAGTATCAGCCAGCTGACCAATATCAGCTGACTGACAAAACCAATTTTCCGCTGCTAACTTAAATTTTTTACAAATCAACCCTCTAGTTTTAAAAGGCTATTCACCCCCCCTCTAGCCTTGTTTGTTGCCATCTGGACTTACAAATTCTTTTTCAGTTGTTGTGTAGTTCAACTGAGCATCATTAAGTGTCCGGTTAGCATAGTTAATCACATGTGGCTTATTATCAATCTTTTGACCTAGAACACCTCCTATAACAAAGTCCGATGCATCACACATAATTTCAAAAGGTAATGACCAATTAGGGCTAGACAAAATAGGAGCAGTTGTCAACCTTTCTTTTAAAAGATTAAAAGAATCAAGACAATCTTTGTCAAAAATAAATTCGGTGTCCTTGGCAAGCAAGTTACATAAGGGCTTACAATTTTTTTTAAAAATCCTGAATAAAACACCTGTAAAAACCAACATGCTCAAGAAAACTTCGAACACCTTTTATAGAAACAGGAGGAGGTAGTTTTGAAATAACTTCCACTTTGGCTGGATCAACCTTAATTCCTCTCTTTGACACTATGTGTCCTAAATCAATTCCTTGGTTTACCATAAATGACATTTTTACCAACTAAGGGTTAAATTTGCTTTACAGCAGTGTTTGAGTACTAATGTCAAATTATCAAGACGCTTATAAAATGATTCACCAAAAACAGAGAACTCATCCATAAAACCTCAACACATTTTTTAACTAAATCAGAAAAAATAGAAATCGTGCATCTTTGAAAAGTAGTTGGAGCATTACACAAGCCAAAAGACATCCTTCTATAAGCAAAAGTACCAAAAGGGCATGTGAAGGTTGTCTTTTCTTGATCTTCTAGGGTGATAGGGATTTGGTTATATCCAGAAAATCCATCTAAGAAACAATAAAACTCATAACCAGCTAATCTTTCTAAAATCTGCTCAATAAATGGTAACAGAAAGTGATCTTTCTTAGTAGCAGCATTGAGCTTTCTTAAATCGAAACACATCCTATATCTGGTGACGGTTCTAGTTGGCACTAACTCATCCTTATCATTCTTAACTACTGTAATCCCAGACTTTTTAGGGACTACCTGAACAGGACTTACCCATTTACTATCGGAGATGGGATAAATAATACACGCATCGAGAAGTTTAAGAACTTCCTTTCTCACAGCTTCCTCCATATGAGGATTTAATATCCTTTGATGCTCTCTAGAAGGTTTAGCTCCTTCTTCGAGATAAATTCTATGCATACATTTAGTGTGACTTATCCCTTTTAAATCGGCTAAGGTCCATCCTATAGCCTCTTTATGTTCTTGTAAAACTTTAATTAACTTTTCCTTTTGCTCTACTGTCAAATTAGAAGAAATAATTACAGGCAATGTTTCATTTTTTTCCTAAGAAAACATACTTTAAATTTGACGGTAAGGGTTTCAATTCCAAAATAGGTGGTGATTCAATTGAAGGAACCAATTTTTCATTAAAATCTCCTAACGGCTCACGAACAATTTTTTTGGTTGTTATTTCTTCTTTTTCCTCAAAAAGTTTGGTTAATTCAATCATTTCATCATTTTCACTATCGCCTTAACCAGTTAAAACTTCCTCTAATTTATCAGACTTAACTTCTTTAACTAAATCTTTAGTTGCTAGATTTTATATTTCATCGACATAAAAACAATCACTCATATCAACAGGCTTTTTCGAGGCATTAAACACCGAAATTTCAACTGTCTCACCCATAGCAATCATAGATAATTTTCCATTCTTAGCATTAATCACTGTGTTAGCAGTAGCCATAAAAGGTTGCCCAAGAAAAGGGGTGCTTCATGTATATTGGTAGCTTGATTTTCCATTTCTAGCACTACAAAATCTACAGGCATAATTAATTTTTCAACTTGCACTAAAATATCTTCAACAATGCCTAAAGGGTGTTTCACATATCGATCAACCAACTGCAAAGTCATAGATGTAGGTTTTAGCGCACATAAACCTAATTGTTTATACATAGAAAAAGGCACCAGATTAATACTTGCACCAAGATCCAACATTGCTTTGACTTTCTCTTAGAATTTCCTAAAGTTATACCAACATTAAAACTACCAGGATTTTTTAGTTTTGGTGGAAGATTCTGTTGGAGAACAAAACTAACATTTTTAGACATGATTATCTTTTCATTTTTCGGGAACTTTTGTTTTCTAGAACTTAAATCCTTGAAATTTTTTGCATAAGCAGGAATATTCTTAATCACATTCAGCAATGGCAAATTGATATTCACTTTAGAAAGCATATTGTAAATTTCAGCAAACTGTTTATCCATTTTGTTTCTCATAAGACGACCAGGAAAAGGAATAGGGGGCACATAAGCTTTGGGAGCAACATTTGGTTCTTCTTCTTCTTCTTCAGGGATATCTTTTTTTTCTTTGTCATTATTTAAATTATCGTCTTTATTTTTATCTTTTTCATCATTTAACACATTAGAAGAAGTAGAAGGAATAGATGTACTTACCTCCTCGCCGATAGTTTTACCACTCTTTAGAGTAGTAATAGCCTTGGCCTGCTCATTTTGAGTGGGAAACTTCTCATAATCTCGTCCCTTAATTTCTTTTACCTCATCATACAATTGCCCATATTGATCGATCAATTTTTGCATTGTCGCATTCAGAGCTATAATAGAACTTTGGAATTCTTGACGAAATCCATTGTTTTCATTTTGTTGATTGTTCTGCATACGACCAGCATTATTTTGATTTCCTTGCTCAAACACTTGCGGTTCTTGTTGTTGTGGATGTAAAGGTTTGTTCCCTCCCCAACCGAATATCGGGTGGTTCCTCCAACCAGGATTGTAAGTGTTGGAAAATGGGTCATTCCTCTGACGCGGTAACATATTTCCACTAGAAGGGCAACTATTAGTAATATGCGAATTATTACCACAAATTGAACATACTTCAAAAGTAAAATTTAAATTTGCAACAGCCATCATTGCTTCATAGGTTTCAATTTTAGCATTAGCAGTTACTAATGCACTAGATTCATTTTGATTAAAATTTGAGTTCACTTCATACACAACTTTGGCTTTTCCTCTCACACTGTTTTATTGAGAGTTTGATCCTAACATTTCAAATAAGTCATGTGCTTGTTCTGGGGGTCAATCCGTGAATTGACCCTCCAGCTGCATTATCTACCATAGTTTGAAGATGATTAAAAAGTGAGTCATAAAACTGATTTATTAAAACATCTTGAGGAATATTATAGCGTGGACATTCTATTAGTAAAGACTTAAAACGATCTCAAGCCTCGTGAAAAGATTCACCTTGTACCATTGCAAAACACACGATTTTTTTCCGATGATTTGAAAGTGAGGAGTGTTGGTAAAATTTAGAGATAAACAAATCATAAAGTTGCTTCCATGTATAAATGCTCTAGGTGCTAGTGTCATAAACCATCTTTTGGCAGCATCCTTTAAGGTGCATTGAAGAAAACACACTTTAAATTCATCCCCAGTTAGTCCTCCTTTAGGAAAGGTTTCAACCATATGAACAAAAGCTTGCATAAAAGATAATGCATTTTCTGAGGGTAGACCATGAAAAGTTGGAAACATATTATAAACATGCCCTTTCAATTCAAAATTTTTAATTCGGTCAGGTAAGACAAAACACGAAGGTGTAAAAGTCTATGTTAGGATGAGTATAATCTCTCATCATCATGGGAGCTTCATTACTATCCCTTGTAGCTACAACTGCTTCAACAGGCGCAAGTGGATCAGCCATTTGATTTCTTTGATTATCAGGATTGTCCTGATTGACTTGGTCAACTGGGGAATTTCTTCCATAAATTATTAATTCGATCGTTAAAATCAGCCAGGGTGGGATTCAACGACCGTCGACCGTGCATAAACTGCACAATCAATCGAAACTAACACATAATTTTATTTTTTTATTATTTAATTTTTTTATTTTTAAGATTAATTTTAAAACACAATAAAATGATTAAAAACTTAAATTACTAATTCTCTCCAGCAACGGCACAAAAAACTTGATGTGTTATAAATTGACCTCACAAGTGCACGAGTCTATTGCAGAATATGTGTACGGTAGCAAGGGTTGAACCACAGATAGAAAAGTAATTAAAAAGGTTTGAATCAGACAATATTTAAAAGCAATTAAATTAACAGGGGTTTTTGTTTGTGAATTAATTAAAACTAATGAATTGACTATTTAAACTAATTTAAGAGTAATAAAAATAATCATTGCAGAAATCAGATAATTATCGAAGATTGATGAATAAGAAGAATCTAAGAATTGAGATTCACTTGTATCACCTTTTATGTGTATTTGTCTTATGTATCTATCAATTATGGGTTTGTTCACTAGTGTAAAGGATTGAGACTTACGAAGCGAGATTTGTAACCCTTAGTACTCCGCCTTAACTGTGCTTTCTTGGTCCGTCCACACAGACAATTAAGAGTCCATTAAGCACTCTAAAAACTAATTAAACTAATTAAGAGTTCAATCAGTACTCTTAAAAACACAAGTGAACCTAGATCTAACCTTAGCCCAATCAGGAAATCAGAGAGATCTATTCATCATTTAGGTTGGCCAATATATAACTCACGGATGATCATGCAGCTTATTATACCCACAAGCTTACAGATTCATTAACGCAGTCATTATGCGATAATTTCACTATAAACCAAAGATAATCTAAATTGATAAACGAATCATTGATATAGTGAAAAATATATTTAACACATAAAATTTGATACAAAGTTACTTCCAATCCCTAGAAAGATACGATTAGTTCATCACATGCGATGAACAAATCATTATGAATGAAGAATACATCATCAGTCTTCAATAATCGGCAATAAAAATGAATTACACAGTGTTTTTCATCTCGAGAGTGGCTCAAGAACGACCTAATTTCAGATCCCTAAAGTTGTACTACTAGGGTTTTATTTATACTAGATTAGGAATTTTGAGAAATAACAAAACGGCCCAGAGCTGAAAATAGGACCAAGCGGTCACTTGGTCCTTATGTTGAGCGATCGCTCAACGCCTTTCCTTCAGAGACGTCCTACTGGATTTTGTGTGGTGGCTCAGCCTTCAGGTTGAGCGAGCGCTTAAGGCATTTTTCCGCTTTTCTGCTTTGATCTTCCAGCATTTTGCAACCAGGTCCCTGGAATCTTCATTTTATGGATTAATGACCCAAAATTCAGCAATCTTCTCAAATTTAACTTGAAACTCATAAAATACTTAAAACCCATATCAGTAGCTTTAGAAACTCGTAAAAAATATAATCCAAGTAGGAATATATACACAATAGATGCGTATAAAACACATCTATCAAGTACTCCATCCGTCCTTAAATTATCGTCTTGGTAGACTTAGCGCATGGTTTTAAAAAACACATTTGACTAGATTATTAATATTAGTTTGATGTGTAGTTTACTTTAAAGCTCATGTGTATGTGGCTCATAATTAAAGTGTGATAAAAAAGTATGGGTAAAGTGGTAAAAGTGTTGCCCTAAAAAGAAAAGTTTTAAACAAGACAATTATTTTGGGACGGACAAAAAAGGAAAGCATGACAATAATTTGGGGACGAAGGGAGTAATTCTTAAACGTTCATATTCCAACAAGTATAATTATCAAACTGTGAAAATTTATAGTAGAGTAACATCAACGGATTTTTCACAATAGTAGGATATATATATATATATATATATATATATATATATATATATATATATATATATATATATATATATATATATATATATATATATATATATATAGAAATTTTGTAATAAAAGTAATAAAATTCCGTCAAATTTTGCTTTCCTAAAATAGAAATTAATTTTTATGTAATAAAAGTGGTGGGTCATGTATTGAAAGCATAAATCCAATTATATTTTAATTGATTACGTGTGTCATAATTAATCAAATACTACCTTAAAATATAAAAATCAAATACTCCCTTGGAATATGAAACCAAATACTACCTTGGAATATGAACAAGGTTCTAATGATTTGAAAATACAATTAACAAAATATTCAATACCATCAATATCTTAATTTTATTGTCTATTTTACATGTTAACAAAATTGAGATCTGATTTTTTAATAATATTTTATAAGTTAAAAATTTGTGGTCATATAGAAGATAAAAGATGACGAACTTAATTAAACAACCGGCTTCAACCAACATATATTATAAAAATCTTAAAATGTTTACTTTTATGTTAAAGCAAGATAGTCCCTACAAAAATGTGTTTAATCAACTAATAGAAACAAAAAAATAATAATAAACCATTATTTAAACTAAACCCGAGCATGTAGGTCAAACAAAAAAAATCTTGAACATTAACCAACGAACCAAGTTTCAACAAATCCAAATTAGATTTTTTGTAAAAATATTACTCCTACTATTTGTTCGGTTTTTAATGCTCAATCCCCAAAATCTAATTATTTTTGTATTTAAATATTCAACTAATATTTTATTTTTATTTTTTTACCAACTAATAAGTAAAAAGTTTGGACATCACATTGTAGGGGCTAAATTTTAAATGTAAGCAATGTTGTAAACAAAGTCTTTAATCTTTATCCCAAATGTGACATTGTCTCCATCAATATACATGAGATAATCATATCTAGATGACGGGAAAATCACAAAAAAAAAAAATATATATATATAATTCATAATGAAATACTACTTAACGTATGTAAATCCTCATCACAATTGTAGAATCGACTTATTGGTATATTTGAAACTAAATTATACATCTAATGAAATTGACAAAAGTAAAAGCAACGCGTTAACAAATCTATAAAAAATATAAAGAAACATAAATAGACAGATGTTTTTCCATTTCCATTGGACATGAATTTAATATAACAAAATATTTCAATACCATCGAGATCTTTTATTGTCCATTTTATATGTTAATAAACCGAGATCAATTTTTTTAATAATATTTTATACGTTAAAAATTTGTGGTCTATAGAAGATAAAAGATAATGAATTTAAACAACTGGCTTCGTCAACACACATTTCAAAAATCTTATAGTTTTACTTTTTTTGTAAAAACAAAATAATCCCTTTTAAAGTATATTTATTTAAATACTATAAACATTTAAAAAAAATACCAAACCATTACTTATTATTTCAACCCATGCAGGCCAAACAAAAGTTAAGGTAAATCATTAGTAGGATCATATACAATTGCGATTAACAAAAATTAAGGATAATCATTGTTGCATGTATGGCACATCCTGAAATATGGTTAAGAGCATATCACGATTTTTAGGTTAACAAATCGTTCTGGTATAAAGATATTGATTGATATGAGATAAAGAAGGAAAACCAACAAAATAATACAATAATTGTTTTGTGTAAAATGAATTCAGAGTATCATATTAACGATACAATGATATATTTTTATTTAAATAGTTGATGGTTGAAATTCGTTATTTTAATTTTATTTGTTGTGTTTTTTCGCTCAAATAAAATTTAATTTTAAAAAATATATGTTTATACGTTTGAGGCACACGTGTAAAACTAGTTATGAATTAAGTCTAAAGTTAATTAATACAATTTGGTTTTTATTAAAATGTTCTGGCATACGCTTTGGCCTTTGGGGTTCTATGGTGAAGTGGTAAGCACTGGTGTTTGAATCCAGCGGATCAGGTTATTTTATTTTCAGTGTCCCGGTAGCACCTTTTTATTTTATTTTTCATGTTCCACCTTTTCTTAGTTTGAACTTTGAATCCACCGGCCTGCGCTCGTTTGCTGAAGGCGGCTAAATTGTTTAGCTCTTTTTGTGTTTTTTTTTTTTAAATACGTTAAAATCTTCAGAGTTCAGATTTACTAAATAATCATGTCAATGGAGAAATACACGACTCTCGAGATCGTACGGAAAACCCCCAATTCGTCAGTTGTTTATTTAAACCTCAATCGCCCCTCCGTCCGAAATGCTTTATCGCCAGCCTTCTGGACAGAATTCCCCGACGCTCTATCTTCTCTTGACCAGAACCCTGACGTCGGCGTTATAATTCTCTCCGGCAACGGTAGCCACTTCTGCGCCGGAATAGACCTCAAGTCGCTCAAATTACTGACTGAGGATGTCAGGTCGTCTGACCCGGGGCGAACCGGGGAGCGTTTGCGGCGAGAAATTAAGGCCTTGCAGTATGCGATCACTTCCGTTGAAAAGTGTCGGAAACCGGTGATTGCGGCGGTCCAAGGTGCTTGTATTGGCGCTGGAGTTGATATAATTACTGCTTGTGATATTAGGTATTGTACGGAGGATGCGTTTTTTTCGGTGAAGGAGGTTGATTTGGCGATGGCGGCGGACGTCGGGACGCTCCAGAGGTTGCCGGCGATTATTGGATTTGGTAACGCGATGGAGTTGGCTTTGACGGCGAGGTGGGTTTCGGGTTCCGAGGCGAAGGAATTGGGGCTCGTTTCCAAGGTTTTTGCTTCTAAGACTGCAATGGATGAAGCTGTTGGAGTTGTTGCTGAGGGTAAGTTGGTAATGTATTGTCGTTTACTCATTTCTGATTACTGGTTATGATTTTATACTTACGTAAATGAGCTGAGCTGAGTCGAAAACACTAATCTCAAATGATTTTATACTTACGTAAATGAGCTGAGCTGGGTAATGTTCTTGTTTGATAATTTTAGCAAACTTGAAAAGGCGCTCAAGTACTAGGTTTGTTTTCAACTAATCTCAAATGAGTTTTTAATTGAGCTAGTAGCTTGATATTTTCAATAAAAATATTGTGTTATAGGCTTACCGAATCGAGCTTAATTGTCTGAGGAGCTTGAAATTTGTTTAAGATTGGTTTAATTATCTTAAGAACCAATCTCAAACGAGCGTTTTATCGAAACAAAACTCGAGCAGCTATATTTGTTATTCAGCCCTATCTCTGCTCTCTGTAATTTGTACCTAGAGATTGTTGTGTTCAATCTCAATGCTTGGGTAATTGTGTTAGCGTTGCGCCACGAATCATGCAAGAGCTTAGTCAATTTAGTCAACTAAACCAGGTAATTCGCTTTCATTTGAATTGCCAAGATCCTAAAGAACCAAACACATCCTATGATTTATGCCAATGGGTTTCTTTCTATTGGTGGTTTGTAGTGGAATTTAACCCTTTGAGCCAAATAATGTAGTTATGTTTAAGACAAATATGTTTTTAATACTGATGCAAGTCTTAAGTCACAGTGATGTGATGTTAAAGTGTAGATGTAGAGAAGTGTAGTCTCGAGACTCGAGTGAGAACATCTGGTGTCAAATGATTTGATGGCTTGTCTTATTTGCTTATTGCTTGTTAACATCTTTGCTATTTTATACTCCCTCCGTCCCTTAATAATTGTCCTGCATGATCCGGCGCACAGTTTAAGAAAAAACAATTGACTTGATTATTTATATTGGTTTAATGTGTAATTTCCTTTAAAGCCCATGTGTATGTGGCCCATAATTAAAGTAGAGTGAAAAAGTAAGGGTAAAGTGGTAAAAGGGATGTTCTAAAAAGGTAAGTTTCAAACTGGACAATTATTTTGGGACTGACGAAAAAGGAAAAGAAGACGATAATTTAGGGACGGAGGGAGTATTACACAATCATCTAGGGATTCTTAGAAGCGAAGGCATACGTGTGTTGAGGAAGAAGCAAAGGGAAGTGATCATTTCTAACATTAATATTTGGTTTTGGAATTTTATTTATGATGAATAAGTGGAAGGATGTGAGAATGTTGGTAATCTCTTGCAAGAAATACCCAGTACACCAATAATAATGATTGCATGTTATCTTTAGACAATGTTGCCATGGTTCCATTTAACTCCTGTAAGTGGTGCCATCTGTTGTAGTGATGGGTGATGGCACATGTCATCGTCATACAGAAGTAGAATAAGAAAAGAATGGAATCTGTTAAGGAATATTATGATCCTTTTTTTCTTTTTCAAGAGTGAGATCACTTCTTAGTTAAAACAAATACTCCCATAGTTCGACTGCAACTTTCTAATTTGGGATGTTTCATTGGAAAATTATGTTTCTTTTTGATTAATTTGGGATGTGCCATTGAATATTATGGTGAACGATTTCAATCTTTGAAATGTTTTACTTTAAACCGGAGCTCTTTAAGTTGAATGAAGACAGCCGTGTCATTAACATAGTTTCCTTCTAAACCTACCATTTCTGAAGCAGAGGTGTTGGGGGATCTTTTAATACTTACATTTTTTCGTTTCTCTCCTCCTAAAAGCTATTTAAAGGGGATGATAACTCTTTTTCCTTTTCTGTTGCCTCCCTATTTCTCTCCATCCAAACAAGTTGCTAATCATAAGGCAAAGGGAAAGGGTACATGCAATTCTTGTTTGTCAACGTTCTTCAATCTCTTAAGCATGTGGGCATGAACTTCCTACATCAAATTGATCATAGCGCGACTTCATGGTTTCAATTCCTTCTCCATTACACTTTTTTTCTGTTTATTGGTCAGAAAGCATAGGTTTGACTTGGTAAATGAATTCATCAAACTCCTTTGGGTTGCCATGACAATATCTCCATCATAGTTATTAAATCGGGACTTGTATCGTGTATCAGAATCTAATGTTCATGGTACGTATCGCATCGGGATACATTGTGTATCGTAGGATATGCTATTAATATAATACACAAAAACTTTAGATATTCGATTTGAAATTCTGAAATATTTATTTAGGAAGTAGGAATTATAAGGACTCCAAGGTGTGGGAGAGATGGCGAAGGCACTCAGACAAAGATCTAAGGTCGTTGGTTCCAATCCCCATACCAACAAAGGGTCACACTACCTATCAAAAAAAAAGTAGATTCAAATGTACTAATTAAAATTTTGACTAAGCTATAATTATTAGAACCATAATATTTGTTAATTAAGATTCAAAAATTGTGTTTTCACGATTTACACCGACACTCTTTATATCTTGATGTTGTAAGAAAAAGGTTTTAATTTTTTTATAAAATAGTTTTATTTATTTGTAAAAGTCTTAATTATAAAAGAACAACATTTGTATCGTGAGATTATATGCACATGAGATATGTATCGATTACCCTCATTTTTGTATCGTATTGTAGGAAACGTATCGTGTGTTATAAGATACTGATAACTATATTCTCCCTGCTATGTTACCTGGACTCGGCTAGTAGGATTGGCTGCGGGTGTGGATCCAGGTGTCGGATCCACCAAAGTTTGCGATTTTGCACTTATTTAATGTAAAATAGCCACACCCATGTGGTGTCGTGTCGTGTCGACGGGGTACTTTGGCAAAAATGAAGGGTCTAGGTAACAAAGTCTCCATAGCTTGCTGGTTGGTGACTTGGTTCAGTCATCTTCCAAACTATCGGAACTTTGGGGAGATTTCCTTGGTGTGTGTGTTTTGGGGTTGGGACCGTTGGTGTGGGAGTCGTCTAGTGGTGTAATTGCAGAAAATCTATGTAACTGGTAAAAGAGAATATACATATTCTTTTTACATGTTTTTGAACCTGATATTTTGTCTGGTTTTGACGACCTGATATGCCTGTATTTGGTTCATCTACTAATAACTAGCAAGGTGATTTCTGTCCCTGCATTTATTGCATTTTACTTGTACTCTGATTGAAAAATGCCTCTTATTTTGGTAGGGGGTAATAGCTGTATAATAACAATGTTATCATGGCGAGTTCAAAAAGGCTTTTTCCATTTTGCTTTCTGTGTTTAAGTACGAAGTTTAGTGATAATTTTTATTTTTTATGTGGCTGCTTCTGCTCCTCCAGTCTCCATCTTTCTTTTTCAACTTTACAAATGAATGCTATCCTATAATATTCATCATTGCACTTACTGGCGCCTGTATTTGTCAAACAGATTAGTTTGTGTTGTTTTGATCAGGCTAGCCTGTCATCGTATTTAATGTGAATTGATGCAATTCTGATTGAGTGGTATATTTCTCGTGATATTAGCAAATATGGCTAGCGTTTCTGACTGCATAATTGTGTTTAATGGGGTCTGGTTGGTCTGGTGTACTTAGCCTGTAATAAATCCCAAGTATGATATATCTCCATCAAACAGCTATTAAGTTTGATCTATTGCTGTGGTAGTAGGGAATCAATCAAGGCGTGTTAGAAGTTTTTGTTTGGCACGTTTACTCCAATTTAACTGAACCCCAACTTTATCTATATTGGGGTCGAAATGATTGGTCTATTGGCTAATTCAATAGCTTATTTCATTGTAGACCTCGTTCACCTTCATTTGCATTTTCGGATTGATAGATGATAGTTAAAGGATTTAAGAAACAAAGGATGCTGAGAATGTGAAACTGACCGTGACCCTGATGGTTCAAATTCCAGTACCCCCTTGTGGTTTGGAGTTGTTTCTGTGCCCACCCTTCTGTCAGTAATAGCTAGATTTTATGGTTAGTTTGAAGCGCAGATATATCAATTCACCCCCCAAAAGGAATGAACCCAAACCTCTTCAGGTACGACCTCCATTTCTTTTTGGGCCGCGGTAAGGAATAGTTCAGAACTTCAGAAACAAATTAAACAGAGAACATAAGTGTGATCTTATATTCCGATGTCTCTGGTATGAAGCTGTAACAATTACCGAAGCTTCTATCCATTTGTCTTTTTCTAACTTGATTCTTTATAGCAGTTAATATACTGGGGAATTACTCTGTACTGCTCAAGCAAACTTATGTATCATCAGTTTTGTTTTATCTTTCTTCGTTTTCATGCTTTTACAATGTACTTATTGTTGATGGAATGAAGTCAAATTATACTGTGTTAATCATGGATTGGTGGCAAGAGAACCAAAGACATTCTGAGTTTGATTCTTGACCTGATAAATAACTACATTGCTTACGGATGAATGTTTGTGGTTGTCACAGGGATTGCAGCAAAGTCTCCTCTTGGTGTGGTTGGGACAAAAGCAGTGTTGCTAAGAAGCAGAGACTTGACGGTGAGTCAAGGTTTGGATTATGTTGCTACATGGAACTCTGCGGTGCTTTTATCTGATGATTTAACTGAGGTAATGTCAGCACAAAGCCAGAAGAGAAAACCTAGATTTGCCAAGCTCTGATGATGGAGTTCTTGGTGGCACTCAAACTGTCATACGGCATCACCTTACTTCAGCTAGCCCCGTCTACTTTTGTTGTATAACAAATAAGTTGCACGGAGATATGCTAAAACTAATATGATCGCATAATAAAGGTTTTTTCTTTCGTTATGTGATGAATGGAGAATTTAATTTTAGCTTTTGTTGTCCTTTTTAGCGCTCCACCAAAGAAAAGTTTGATGTTCAGCTAGAGAAACTAGAAATCTGAGGGAACTTTCAGCATGTACCATCTGGGTAAAAGCAACCGAATGGTTCGGTTCGCTTGTCGAGGCCTAAAGTGGACTAGTATGGGTAGCCAAGATTGATAAACTTCTTGGTTGGCCCAAAGACCTTAGGTCCAGACTTGTTTATGTTGATGCATTGCAATTTAAAATTGATGCATCGCGATCAAATGGGTGTTTAATAACCAACAAGTTGATATTTGGTCATTTTATCGAACAGTTTATATGGATAGTAATACTCACAAAGTGACACTATTTTGAATCATAAAAACAAAAACAAAAAGAATCGGAGGGTATGCTTTCAATCAAGAAACAAGAATCATCAATTCCATGATCCTCCTATTGCATTGGGGAAGCTTTGGATGCTTCTCTACAAACCTATAGAAATGGAAAAAAAAAAAAAAAAAAGGAAGTGATGGTTCCAGATGCTTTCTCCTGTATCTTTGTCGTCTTTTACTCGTAGAAAGCAATTTTAGGACGGAAATTATGAAAGTGTTATTTTTCCGATTGAAAAAAAAAACCGTAGGAAAGTGGAACAATTGAAAACTTATGAAGTGTACCGTCTTACAATTTCTCCCATAAAAAACAATGCAATGGACTAGGGCCTAGAGGCCCTCAAGTTAACTTTTATATGGCCACTTTTGAGAGACTTCTCCCGGGTAGGATAGAGCCCAAAACCCGACTTGTCCTTTATATTGTTTGGGCAATATTTGGCCGCTCAATTTCATGCTTTATAATTGAAATTGAAAGAATAATTTGAGCATCACAAGATCCACAATGTTATCCCAATTCCAATTTCAAGTCTTAAAATTGAGAATATAAACATAACATTCCATTTTTGGTTGGGTGAGAGTCCCAGAAAAGAGAAAACCAAGAAAAGGGCCCAAGAATATGATTCTTGTGTCAGAATTCCATTTTATAGCTCGTTTGACGGAGCTTTTTATCACAATTATAATACAACATTTACGTTAATTTGGAGTGAGCTCTTGAGCCTTTATAACAAAGTTTCAATGGAATGTTTTGATCAAAAAGATTGTTTTATACTAGGAAATGGGAAAACCAACTTTATAAATGATTAAATTACCAAATAAATTTACAGTAAAAAATTACTTCCTCCGTTTCGGATAAAGAATTCACTATTTTATTTTTGAATTTTTCACAAAAATAATTCACTTTTTTCAAAAATTAAGATATAAAATTATAAAAATGTTATTTTCTTTAAAAGTTTGACTTTCAAACGGGGCAACGGAGGGTGTATCTCAAAAGGGCTGCAGTAAACACTCGTTTAATCATTCAACAATCCTTGGGTTCAGAATCCTGATAATGGAAAGAAGACGACGAGAAATGAAAGGATCCAGAAATTTCTCATAAACTCGCCACATTTGACCATCCATGCACTAATCATCTAGAAGGTACACGGGCGGTTCTAGTGCATTCAACAATAAGTACCTGATGTTAATAATGTTTTTGACCTTTGAGAAAAAGTCTACCTCTTTCTATTTCTGGTAGGGTAAACTTCAAAAAACACCCTTGAACAATGACTCATTTTTAACTCGGTACCTTAATCTTTTTGACCCAGGCGGGTCAACCCCTTCTTATGGTCATACCCGGTAAAATTTGGAATTGGAATTGAATTGGAATTCTAAATGATTCAATTCCATAAAATTAATTACATCATAAATCCTAATAATTTAAATTTTAAACTTTGATCAATTATTACTCACCTTCCTTTTACCACCACCACAACAACTTTCGACCACCACCACTTGCCACCGTCTCCGCCGCCACCAACACTTCCGACCACCGTTGTCGCCTCCAACACCTCCGGCCACCACCGCTACCGGTAACTGCCGCCTCCAACTACCTTTATTGTTAGCAATGTTTGAACCCTTACCATTCATAATAAGTAACAACCATATACCACTAGACTAAACTAGATACTTGATTTATTATTGGACTCTTATTTTAAGTATAATGTAAAATTACAATTGAATTCTACACATTATCCAAACAATGAAATTGCTATGATTTTGAAGTCAAATTCTAATTTATTTAAATTTTATATAATTTGAATATTTATTGAATTCAAAATCAATACATCCAAATAGACCCTCACTGTTATCTTTCCAAAAAATATTAACCACTTTCTAATTTTTCTTTTTTAACATTTTACTATTGATTCACTTTTGGAAAAGGAAGAAGAAAAACCTAATTGAAGTGGCATCGAAAGAGATATGAGAGAAATGCCCCCCAAAGAGGCTTTCCTGGTAATTTTTCACATCCTTAGGAGTATGAGCATCAAAAGTTGGGCAGGAAGCAATTCATAGCTCTATCTAGGTGTCACAAAAGAAGGAAAAGAGCGAGTAAACTTCTTCTCACTATCAATCGGTGAGAGCTCTTTGACGTGTATTGGGTGAAATTGACTAGGGAAGTTCTTCATTTCCGATCAAGAGTTTAAGCCCGGAAGCGAGGCAGGCATTCTTCTCTAATTTGGGCTAACTGGATCTCCAATGCTCTTCTTTTAGTACCATTAAGAGCTTAGCTTTAAATCCGTTCCTGCCTTAGATCATGTACTTCGTCTGAGGCGCTGGCTTCTGAATACAACGCTAAATAGGCCACGGGTTGTTTGCTTTGCTGCCTATTCAGTTTGATTTGAATTCATTCAAATAATCACCAAGGCACTCACCAAAAATCATAAATCTGTAAAATTGAGGCCAAGAAAAATGTACACATGTTGGTCCACATTGATGCTCAAATAGGTTAGGGGGGTGAATAGCATATGATGTCTATTTAAAACTTTTCTTCTTGAAGTCATAAAGAGCAGGTTTTAAAGGTATAGACAATTTGCACAGCGAGCATGTCTGTTGGTAGAACTGAATAACAGACTTACTCTTAGCGGAGTAATGAACTCTGCTGGTGAACTGAAGGTAAATCAAAAGCCTGATTAAATAGTTTAAGTAGCATAAATTGTAAGACTTAGATTTAGAGTGAAGTCTTAAGTGGCTATACACGAATATATGTTCAGAACAACAACACACTTAATCCTTCTTCCAAATGCAGGTTTAGGAGATCATGAGAGATTAGCTTTTCAAAAGATTAATCAATTTATAAAAGCTCATAGATGGGTAAATGCTGAATAGTAAAAGATAAACTATTTGAAAGAACTTCTGAATTTATTCAATGGTAAATTACATAATATATCAACCTAGACTCTCTATGTAAAGTTTCTGTCCTCGTTGTTCCAAGCCTTAATCTTTACTTAATTATTCATAGACAAATTCTTTAGTAAAGAGAGCAATAGGAGACGACAACGAGGAACATATATGAGAAGAAAATTTTAAGGGTTTTTCAGATCTGAACAACTGAATGCAGAGCACTCGACTTCCTATGATGATCGATTATTGCACAATCAACATCATTTGTATAGAAATATAAATCTAAAAATATGAATGCAATATTTACAGACAGCTCTTCATCTTCCTTGGGCACCATCTGAAAATCTATCTTCAAATCGATCCAATAGCTTGACCTCTAACTTTAGGAATAAATCCCCGAAGCTCAGTTAGAGGCTGAGTTCTTCGAAGAAGGATGAAGAATTCAAATCAAGAACTGGGTTCTTGACCAAGACACCGATCTCTGTCAATAGAAATTTTTTATCTCTCTCTTCATCTCAAATTCTTTCCTTTTTAGCAATCCACAAATAGTGTTTTGTTAAGGTATGAGTTCGCTCACTGCAATCTTCTGTAGAGATCTGAGATGTGTTGGTCAAGACGATCTCTTTATAGATCTTACAGCTTTGTCAAACATATTCTTGTTGCAGATGTCTTCGATTCACTATCTTGTTGGTTTGAAGAAGAAGGGAGATTTCTTTTATAGATAGGGGTCTATTTGATCGTTGAGAGATAATGATAAATTTTCTATCCGTTTGAAATAATGTCGTTGTTGAAGACTATCAGATAAAGATGTTGTTCACTGGATCTTTGACTGTAGGGTAAAGACTTTGTCCTGCAGATCCTAGAACTGTTGCCCGTTAGACTGTATGATATGTCTCTAAAAAGTAAGTTTGAATCATAATGCACTGTCAAGTGGTCTGTCCAATAAAATAGGTTCTTTTGACTTTTCTTAAACCACGTGAGAGAGAAGATCATGCAGTATGTCAGATGTTAGGCTTCATAAAGATCTAAGTGACTTTTGAGGCTTGAACATTTTGCCTCTTCTTGATCTCTAGCAGTCTTATCTCGTTGTAGCACGTGCAGATTCAAGTCTGTTGGTGAGATGTTCTGTCCAAAGGAGTGAGTCTTCTGCAAGAGAGGACTACTGGTATGAACAATCAAACCGTAGCATGTCTGCTGGTGAGGAGTCTTCAAGGTATTCTTTTGTGCTCATGACAAGTTTACTGGTGACGAGTCTTTTGAAGACCTTTGACGCGTTAGCATGTCTGCTGATGTTAGTGCATATGAATTGATAGTCAGTTGATCATCATTAAGAAGTTAGGACTTGATCAGGACAAACCTAATTTAAGACCTATGTGATGTCAAACAAGTTACCATACTAACCGGTACGCAGATCTTTTAGCCATTTGTTATGACTCACGGTAATGGGAACAAGCAAATCAAAATATTCTGAATATGCAAGGAAATAAGTTACTTATCAACAAGCATATTCCAACAACACCACAATTGCCAGAGAATATGTAAGAATCACTACTGTCAAAACGAGATCTGATACACCGACGGCAAGAAGGGATGATGTTCACGGACTTGGCTGTAGTTGTTGCATTGTGTGCTTCGTTATTCGCCATAAGAGTGAAACGGGGGTAACAACGCTCACTGGTGGTCTCGATGATTTCAATGACAACGATGGATGGTGAATTGGTGATGCGCCTCTATGCTAGTGCTTTGAGGCTGAATGGTCGAAATTGTGTGTGGGAGAGAGAGAGGGGGGGTGGGGTGGTGGACGGTCATTGTGCATCTATATTTTTGTTGTTGTGCGTTATAATTGTTTAAGGTTATCCTAATGAATAAATATGTGGAGGGTTTTAATGTCTTTTGCTTATTCTTTGTTATCTCTAATTACTCAATTGAGTTGGGGGGACTAACTCACTCGAGTTAATAGTTCATGGGTCAATAAAATGTTTATACATAGTTCAGGGGGCTGTCTGAAGTTTACCCATTTCTGGTATGATACTAAAATAAAAAGAACTTGAATTGGTAAGAGCATAATTGCACCCTAAAACACTTAACCTTTGAGAAAAAGTCTACATATTTCTATTTATGTTATGATACTAAAATTAAAAGAACTTGAATCGGTAAGAGCATTGTTACACCCGAAAACACTCTGACCTTTGAGAAAAAGTCTACATCTTTCTATTTCTGGTATGATACTAAAAGTAAAAGAACTTGAATTGGTAAGAGCATGGTTACACCCTAAAACATTATTTATACAATTCCTAAATTTTTTTAGAGACCATATAAAAAGTTTCAATTGCAATGAACATCTTCTATAACCCTCTAAATTATTGGCATCATTTAACTAAAATCATAACTATCAATATATTTCCCTCTTTTTTAATTATATTTTTATTTTCCTACCGCAATCGGAATAAAATGTATATACTTTAAATTTTATATTTTAAAAAATATATATTATATGTTTACTTTTATTTAAATGAAGTTGTGTCACACTTTTTAATATTTCCAATATACCCATAATTTGAAGTTATAAATAATAAAACACACACACACACGCTAATTTAATAGAAATGAGAAATGGAAAAAGAGTAACTCGTTTGCCCTCAGGGGCGTAGCTCAGTTGGTTAAGAACTAGTAGATTTGGAACATGACTAAGGATCGAGTCCTAGCAACCGCAGTGTGGGAGTTTCATCCTCTTGTGGGGGTGACTCCTTGTAATTTCTAGGCACGTGTCCTCCTAGCTACTTAATCGCTGAGTTACCGTGGTTTTCTCTCTTACATTTTGGGTGTGGGGGCTCTCGGAGAGAGAGTTTCCCCTTTTTAGAATGGGAAATGGAAAAAGAGTATGAAAGCAGATCATCAAATGAGATGGGAAAATTATCATATACATAAAGACTCGCCAATAAGAAGAATCTGATGTTCGCTAAAACACAACCAATATTTTGGGGTTAATTAACTAATTTTAAGAATATGATGTTTAATAGAGTGTCCATTATGAGTCTCAAGTGAGGTAAAAAATTCTAAAAAATATTTTAGGGTGATAGTAAAAGAAACCACTATAAATGCTCTAAAAATAGAGATTTTAATATTAACCGTAACAAAAAGATTATTAGTTTAGTGGTGTTAGACATTAGGTCTTTGGTTAAACTCTTAAATTTTCAAGCTTTTTATTGCACCTCTAGAAATTGCGTGAATCACTTTTTCTATGCTCGCTTATTGATTGAGAAGCACCATTTAGCCAATGACAGATAGAAAGTATAATGATATATTTTATCAAAATGTGTTTATAGGGTTGTCGGGTTTAATTACTTTCTTATATTAGCATATTGACTGTTTGTTTGGTGAAATGTTTTGGTTAAAATATTGACAAAAAACGTAGCGTTTTTTTTAAACGTATTTTAATGTAGTATTTTAAAACGCAGCGTTTTAAAAATATGCAGCGTATTAAAAAGCTCTAATTTGGAGTGTTTTAAAATTATGTTGTGTTTTAAACTATTTTATTTATGAAAAATAACGTTTTGAAATAGTTTTCCAAACATATTTATAAAAATAAAACTGCGTTTTGAAAATATTGTGTTTTAAAAACACTATATTTTAAAAAAGTTGTGTTTTCAAAACTATGCACCAAACGAGACCTGAATTAGACAAAATACTTTCGTAGGAACAGTGAAGATATATTTTTATATGGTAACACAATTACATATATGCACCCTAAATTTCTCTACAACTATAATAGTTTTACATATGAACCGTACACATAAATTTTCTCCCTCCCTCTCTTTTCGGTTTTTCCAAAGCAAACTCAACAAATCATACCATTTCTTATAACTATAAAAGGAATATATTACAAGAATATACTTAAAGATGTCTTTTTTTTTATTTTGAGTAGATCTCCTATAAGATCGTATTACTGATTAATTTATAAGATGAAGTCTTATTCTTTCATAGCTCAATCTACCAATACACAATAAATCGAATAAAGATGATATATCTTTTTTTTTTTAAAATATGGATAAAACCGACAACAAGTTTTTGCTTTTTATTTTTACTCCTTTTATCCATTCCTTCCTCCCACTATTTAAGGCTTTAAATAGATTAACTCACCACTCCCAAGTACACAATGGTAGCCCCATCATAAACTTCTGTATCATCAACAAACTAGTAGATTACCCTTTCTGCCCCTCCAACTCCATAACCCCTTCCCCTTTAATATTTTCTCTCTCCCCCCTCTTTCTCGTTCTTGAGCAAAGGAAAAATAATACTAATAATATTAATGACTCTGCTTAAGGCCGTTCATGTTTCTGATGTTCCCAGTCTCGATCAAGTCCCTCAAAATGCGGCATTCTCTCTCCCGCCAATTCGCCTCCACGAAGACGGTGGCCTTGAAGGCAAAGCGCTGTCGTTTGAACAACCGCCGAGAAAGTTTTTGGTGATGGGACACAGGGGAACCGGGATGAACTTGCTGCAATCGCCTGATCGGAGAATGAAGGCTATCAAAGAGAATACTATTTCAGCATTCAATGCCGCCGGGAAATTCAACCTTGATTTCATTGAATTCGACGTTCAGGTGAGGAAATTATAATTGCTCGTTTGATTATTAGATTTCTTTTGATCTCGATATCATTGAATTCTATTATTTCACTGCTCCTTTCGTACGTAATAATTATAATTATAATTCCTTTTCATCATTTGAACTAGAATAATGTATTCAAATAGAATGGAACGATCTTTGTTGCGTATCAAACAGGTTGCGTTCCAGCACGAGTGTTCATTTTCGTTCACGATCCCTTCTGTTCCTAAAGGTGCATTCAATTTTATTCATATATCAAAAAAAAATTACGCTTCCGGCCATACGATAGAATGAGGTGGTAGTTGCGTAACGCGGTGTGGTGGTTATACAGTGCGGCGTCGGGACCGATCTGCGGTGGAGAAATGTCGTTTGGTGGATGTGAATAAGCGATTCGCCACTAAAACGTGACGTGTCTTTGTCTGTGTCTTTATATCTAAACTTGTTGACGTGAGCACGTGTATGGTCAGGTCAATTAAAGCCCGCGTCCTACGTGTCGGTGCGCATTGATAAACAAAGTCAATTGCTGAACCTATGAAAGGGTTACGGGCTTCGTGTATTACTGGGTTTACTCAATTGCGCTTTTGAATCGATAAACCAGCCATACCCAACTCGAGCCAACTCCGTTGAGGCTTGAGCAATTAAAGCTTGGGAATAAATTCGGGCAGGTCCTTTGTGATATTTTCAATCATTGAGATACCTTATATTTTTAAGGACGAATTACCCAAATCGTCCTTAAACTTTATATATTTTATTCAAGTTTGTCATAAATTCCTAAAGAGCTATGATATTACGAGCTAGAGCTTGTAGTATTATTACAAGCTTTAGTATTAATGCTGTTAAATCAAATCTCCTAAGATATTTATATCGTTAGATTAAATATGTTCTTTTTAAAGTAATGATATGAACATTCCAAATCATCATCAACTTAATCATCTAACGGCTCAAACACTAAAGCTCATAATTATATAACAAGCTCTAGCTCGTAATATCATTTGTCATTCCTAAATATAATCCCTTTACTGAAACTTGTAACTCAATTGATCATTCTATCTAATTTCATTACTTTTCTTCCGTTAGGACAACAAACGTACAGCTCACGTGAACTTGACTAGGGGTATAAATGTTCATGCCTTCTTTATCTTTAAATAGACAAAAATTCCATAGTATTTTTATTTTCTTAAAACTAAATATAAGGGTATTAATGTAAATAGCTAAATTAGAATTTTTAGACATTTTCTCAACACACAAGTCTCTCTGTTTGTGTGTGTGTCTCTCTCTAACTGTCTTATCACTAACAACTCCAACTGTATCTCTTAATTCCGACCTCGCTCCGGCGAAGATCTCACCATTGATCTTGAACCCATTCCCAGTCTCTCTACTATCTACCTCTCTGTGTTACGTCGCCGCCGACTCCTTCTCATCTTTATACCTCCTCCATCAGATCCCGTTTATATTGGACTGATGAACTTAAATGCATGTCCGATCTTGTCCTATTAAGGAAATCTAGTTCTTTCGCTTCCTCTCTCGCATTATTGAATCTTTCTGAGATTTTATGCGGAATAGATGAGGGTGTTATGCCCACTTTTTTTTGAAACATTTCCAGTCGTTTTACTCATGTCTTAGTCAATATGAGTTCTCCAGAGCAACGAGGGTTTATACAGAGTAGAAGCATCCATGCAAATCATAGTGGAATTTAAAGAAGATCTCTACTCTCTTTCTTCAACTGGTGGATTTTTTTTTTTCATTTAGAATGGAATGGGTGAAGCTTCTATTGAAAACAAGGCAAGGCAAGATCCAGTATAGATGTAATAGCCCTCATCTATAGGGCTCGCTTTGGATCAATGTCCGCAGAAGCGAGAAATTAAATGGAATGTGCCAAAACTTTCGATGTCTATGCTCAGGTGGAAGATGATCAACCCGACCTCTAAAAGTGAATCCTCAAATCTCTGCTTGCAAACTAAGGTAAGGAAGAAGCCAGAATGACCCATATAGCATTAAAAGTTCATTTTGGGAAAGCTATTGGTGATTTGATTCCCCCACTTAATGGGCTTCCTCGTTCTGGGGACGACCCCATCATCTCCACCCCGTAGGCATCTAAGGCATGTACCCATAAAAGTAGAGAATTGACCTCCTATAATACCTCAATCCCACATCGGGTAGATGTAGGACTTGTGTTTGATTTATAAGGTAGTCATGCGCTACTACTGCGCACCAACATCATCCATGGACTTTTGAGTCGTTTTGTGGTGGGCCTGATGACCCAGTCTTTGCGAGGTGTCAATGTGTGGGCTACACGGGAGCTTTACGGCAGGTCGTTACAAATGGTATCGAGCGGGTCGTAGGAAATGTGGGAACAAAGTGTTGTGCGGGTCAAAGTGCTACACCACAGAAGGTGGGAGCCACTTCTTGATCCCCGTACGAGCCTCCTGCATCGCCCGGGGTACGATTTGACCTTGACAAGGACGTCAAGGATTTGAGTGGGGGAGATTAGAATACCCCAATCCCACATCGGGTAGATATAAGACTTGTGTTTGATTTATAAGGTAGCCATGCGCTACTAGGCACCAATATCATCCATGGACTTTTGAACTTGTGGTGGGCACGATGACCCGAGTGCTGCGTGCTCAGTGGGCCAGTGTGTGGGCTACACGTAGCGGACCGAGCTCTCGAGCTCGGGTCGTTACACCTCCAGTTTCACTTCTTTCTAAGCGAAAGGATCATGCTACGTCGAGTGTCCCCTTCTTTATGAGCTATTGAGCGAAACTCAATACTCAAAGAACTGAAAGAGAGGGTTACAATAAATAAGAGCAACCAAAACTCTTATCATTGGCACGGATTCCATTCCTTTTGGCTACTCTGTGTAAACCCAGATCTATCATACATCTGTAAACCTAAATCGTGATGGCCATGGTCAACGATGCTTGGCCGACATTTGTGTGTTAATTGAGCAAAGTGAGGGTTGCCGGCTGCCATTGTTTGGGGTTGTGCCATTGTGGGAGATTTGAAGGAATAAAAGAAAAGAAAATAATCAAAGAAAAGAAAAAGAACGTTGGAGAAGAAGCTAGAGAAGATGAAGTCATAAATTGCAATTTGTAATTGCACCCCCTATCCTATGCCCAAAATTTAAATTAATTTGTTTGGCCCATGTACTTTTTTTAGAGTGTGGATAAAATGACTTTTTTACTCCTAGTCAATGCCACGTGAGACACACATGTGTTGATCTAACGGAGAAAAAATAACGAAATTGGAAGGAAGAACCGCTTACGTCAAAAGTTTTTATACAAGGACGAATAAGGTTTGATTTTTTTTACAAGGATGAAGTCCAAAAAAGTAGTGAAGTATAGGGACAATTTGGACAATTCGCCTTATTTTTAATTAGGGTGATAATCAGGCCGGTCCTTTTTGGTAAAATTATAACCGCTTAGATCTCATATATTTCTTTTAAACCGCTAAAGTATACTTTTGTAGGGAAAATGACAAAGAAACTTTTAATGAATAAAAGACGCGTAGACAATGCCCCTACTCAAATTTGGGCATCGCAATGCATAATTGAAGGCTGTCTAAATTTGGGTATCGCCATGCAAAAAACCCTTGTCCAAATTTGGACATCACAATGCAAAAAATCTTTGTTCAACTTTAGGCATCACAATGCTTTTTCGTTTCACATTGACAGAAGAGAAGTCATTGCGCTTATATAAGTTTTCACGCCTTTTCCTTTCTTTTCTTTCAAACTCACTAAGCAACTTACTAATATGTGTTAAGCAAATTTATGTAGAAGATCTTTAAAAGATTTGGAAAAAGCGGGAATTGAGAAGACAAAAGGGCTATTTCAAAGATTAGTCATTCATAGCTCTTCTTCTAAATGATTTTAGTTTTTAGAAGTTTGCCATTTTTTTCACTTTTCACAATTTGGAAAGAACTTAGCCACATCTCTCCCTGCACTGACATACCATGCTCTGTTTTTGGCTTTGAAAGATTCCCAGTTCTACAACAACAATTATACAATGCTCACATCGAAAACTGAATTTGTATGTGGAGACGAAAGAGAAAGCTAGAACAAGCTAGAACAAGCTGGAAAAGATGAAATGAGGTCGACAATGGAGAAAAGAGAGATGGAGACGAATCTGGACGGAGCTTGGCGTTGAGCTTGAGAGAATATCTTCCACCAGGGGAAAGGATGAAGAAATTCAAGGCACAAATGAAGATTGAAAGATATGAGGGAATATCTTCCAGCTGAATTGTTCCGTCTTTACTAAAGAGCGATAACAACAAGAATTTATGTATATCACTTGCGGGGTATTTTTGGATGAAAAATATGAAAGTGGACTTTTTCGATTAAATAAAAAAAAAAATAGGGTACGCAGTTACAATTTCACAAAAGATGACTGGTCCGCAATCAATATATAAGAACAATAGTAGCTAGGATTCACAAACTGTCAATGCAGTTCCCAATGTAGCTTGTGTAGAAGCTACACTGGAGTGGGGGGTAAATTGGTCTGAAAATTAATAAACAGCAGAAGACTTTAATTATAAAGCAAGAAATAAGCACAAACGATTACCAAACAATCTACAAGTTTATGCTTGTAGATCTAGCCTCATGGCCAAAAAGATTTCACTAAAAATGATGAATTGTTTTTACAAAAATTATGTGAAATCACCAAACCAAGCACTCTCACAAGACAACAAGTCTTGGAGAGCAAAAACCCACAGAAAAATAGGTAAAGAAAGCGTGGGAAGAAAAAATCAGCTTCCAAGAAACCCTAGAAAGACAAACTATTCCAGCAGCCTCAATGTAGTTCTGAATGTTATAGCATTCGGAGATGTATTCAAATTCTGCCAAAGCTGGAATTCTAAATTCTCTGATTATGCTGCCTTCTTCTCTGCTCTGTTCTATTTATACCATGAAGGAGACCTACACATAAAGAAGGAAACAAACTTCAATATGGAAAAGGATTAGAATTTGTAATTAAATACATTACCATAATTACTAGATTTTATTACCAAATTGACAATGACTCTAGGACATGGTTTTAGGAAATGATTTTTGCAAAGATTTTGTTTCCAAAATTACTCCTAAGTTTTAGGACCAAGAAACCCAAAATATAATAAATATTTTGTTTCCAAAAATATCTAAACTTAAGGACCAAGAAAGGAGAAACAAAACCAAAATAGGTCATGCCTATTTTACCCTTACAATCTCTCCCTTTGTTGAACCTTTCTGGTCAAATAACATGACAAGTGTTGCCACATGTTCAACACAAACAAGTTCCTTCAAAACCTGCATTTGTTAGCAAAAAACTCCCCCTGAATTTGGCAATCAGATGAGAATTTATAAACTAAATATGCAACAGACTAAAATATGCAGCAGACTACCAATCATATAATATCCCAAGTCAATTGTGCAAAAATCCCACATAATAGAAATTATTACAAACCAAGTGTATCAAATAAGCAACCAGCAATTACAACCAAGAAACAGAAACATGATCAGTTTCTGATTCATCAGACAGCTTCAGTCTTCAGACTCATCTTGAGCAGCAGCAACACTTGGATTTTCTCCCCCTATTTGGCCAGAATGCAAGTCAAGCCAAGAAGAATACTGGGCTGCTAAGTTCTGAAGAACTGCAATCTGTGATTAGATCTGGGCAAGCTGTCCAGTAATAAATGACACATACATAGGTACAGTAGTGCTAACAGAGAAGGGAGCAGGTACAGATGTAGGACCAGATGTAGCAACATTGGAAGCTACATTAGTAAAAACTAGAACAGGAACAGAAACTGCAGGCTGTGGAGCAGAAGGTGCATCAGGAGTAGGAGCAGGAGCAGGAGCAGGATCAGGCATTGCAGATGAGGAACCAAAAACTGGTGGATATGGATATACCAAGGGCAGATTCAACACCATGTCACCCTTTAAGAGTTTTATGGAAATATGAAGAGGGTCCAGAATGGGGGTCAATCTCTTAGTCTTTTTGGGAACTAGGCCCTGTGCAACTAAAATGCTGTAGATAAGAAAGGGATATGGCAGAGCTCTCTTGTCACCTTCAGTCTCAGCAAGTGACACAACCTTTCTAAAGATAAAGTCCCCAAAATTGAAAGGAAGCCCTAGACCTACCTGACACAGAATTCTGGCACGGTCTTCTGTTACATCATTAGAGTTAGAGGTGGGAGCCCAATTTACACAGCATACCTTATGCATAACAGCATATAAGGAGGTGAGTTTGGAGGTGCTAACCTTGGCCCCTTTTCCAGGCCACTTGGAAACTAGTTAACTCCTTGACACATAGGTTCAGATCAGAAATCAAGCCTATCATACCAACATCAGGGGAGCAAAATCCTTATTGATCAGAGATGGGGAAAAGGTAAACACCTTATTTCTAACAAACACCTTTTCATAACTAGGATCACAAGCAGTGGCTATCCTCTTCTCTAGATTAGCATAAAATTCAAAATAATTTTCCTAACATAGGGAGAAGCAGAAGACAATGTAGCTAGGCCCCCTATTAGAAAAGAACTGGACAAGATTTTGAGCAACCAAATCATCCTTGGGAATAATTCTTTCATCCACAAGTTTTCTAGCAGTATTATACCTTAAAGAGGCAGCAGAAGAGATAAAAATAGCAGAAAAATGGTTAACTAACCCAACTCCAGCTGGTGCAGAAGAGAATGTAGCTTCCCCAGTTGCTACATTGGGAGCTACATTTGAAGCTACATTGGTCATAGTAGCAGCTCTTCTTCTGGTGAATCGTAAGGGGACCTCTCCAGACTCTTCTTCTTCAGACCTTGCTTTCTCAACAAAATCCTGATCAGAACATAACTGTCATCAAACTCTGAGGAGCTTGAAGATTTGACAGGGTTAGGAGAATGAGGCGGAGAGACATGAGGGGATGCATTCTTCAGGTGAACCAAGTAATCAGCAAGAGTCCTTTGTTCATCGGAGTAACTCATTTATGAGATCTACTTCAGGGTCAACAGAGGCAGCAACATGAGAATCCTCATTATGTGCAGAAGATTCATGTGGGAATACCTCTTTGAGAGGGGTATAGGATAATATTCATCTGCAGTTTCTAAGGGAGTGGGAATAGGAGAGCTGCTATAAATGGTGTGAGCAGATGGACAGGGTTCAACAGCAACAGGTCCAACAAAGTCATCATCACTGTCACTTGCAATTGGAATAGTTCTTCAAATTGGTCTGGTGTGACCTTGAATTTCTTGGCTCTTTCGACCTTAGCACCATTAGGATTATCAAAATTGCTTGGAATTCCCCTCAAACGTTTGGATTTACGGGTGCTAAGGTTTCCTATTTGAGGGAAACCAGACAGATCTCCAAGGTTCTCAATGTCAATGACATTTCCTTATTCCCCAGGCAGTATGCAAGAGAGAGGCTCATGAAGGGGGTTAACAAGCTTAATCGCATTACCTGGATGTTTTGGAAATGAGGTTGGTGGCGATGTAGCTTTGGGCGAAGTAGCACTGGAAGCTACATCGGCTGAGGGATTCTGCTTCAGGGAGTCTGTAGAGCTAGAAGGAGTAGAAGCCATGGAGAATTTAGGATTGATTTAGAGAGGGGATGAAAAGAGAGAGAGATGGCAGCCCTGAACCTTCAATTTGGGAATGAGAGATTATGAGAGATGAAGAGTGAATCTGCAACCTGGTAAACCACTTAACAACCAACACTAAATGAATTAGCCGTTAGGAACTAAAATCCAGGGAATGTGAGGGGGCGTTTTGTGATAAGTCCCAAACAAATTTTTGATTTTTGAATTAAATCAAGGTTGACCAAAAAACACTCACATAAAATGCAAGAAATCTGATTTTTGACATGCAATTAGTGAGAGATAACCATGATAGTACTGGATTTGGATAACAATTATCATTTCAACCACTTGAATTTTTTTGGATTTCAAACATGACTAATGATACATAACAAACACACTAAAGGGTTTACCAAAATTGTACCAACCCAAGCATTCAATAGCAGCCATATCCATTATCCAAAAACTCTTACAACATCACACAAATTAGACAACCACATAAAATTTTCAACATGGATTACTTTGGCAATTATTTTGCAATTTTTGAGATAAGGACAAAATTTCAATAGACTGATATTTTAAGAAGAGAATATGTCCTAAAAATTATGCCTAACAGATGAGGAAATCAGATCAGACAATATCTAGCTAATGCAGCCACACACATGTGAAAAATGTCTAGATCATCTGAATGTAGTTCACAATGTAGCTGCATTGGGAGATGCATTCACCAAAATTGTGATTATATGTACAATTTCTCATTTTTTGTTCATTCTAACAATATTCATCTCCCACAAATTCCATAGGTACTTTATTTTCCTAGGAGAAAAACTCTACTTTATTTCAAGCATATTCACAACATGCCACTAGGAACCTTTCACACTATTTACCAAGGGAAGCCACTTTGCTTTTGATCAACCCATGAAATCCAAAGATTCACAGTCCCAAAAGAAAGGTTCCACAAACCTTGTTCATAGGTAGCTCTTTTCCGTTAGGTAGCTTTCACATTTTTTCTTTCAACGGGTATCCAATTTTCTCAAGATCAACCTATGAGAACCTAAGTTCCATAGTACTAAGATAAAGTGCTACAAACCTTGATTTTAAAAGGTAGCTCTTTCCTTTGTGGACTTAAACTTTCAAAAGACAAACAATTTTGGGAGAGAGAGAGAGAGAACCGGTACAAGAAAATCACAATAAATTTGAATGCAAATCTCAGGCAACAAAAGGCACAAAACATGATAGATGAAACTAGTGTGCCCCCTAAATACTCAATGCATGATGCCTATATATTTTAAATAGTGAGTGAATGGTCACATGGCACACATACCTAGAGATTTCCTAAGATTGATAAATCTCTCAAAGTCTAGACTCTTAGTGAAAATATCAGCCAGTTGATTTTTTGTTCCAACATGTTCAATGCAAATAATACCTTGTTCAACCAAATCTCTAATAACGTGGTGTCTTATATCAATGTGCTTAGTTCTACAGTGTTGAACATGATTTTTTGTTATGCTTATAGTACTAGTGTTGTCACAATACATGGTTAACACAGTACTGTGTAGGCCATAATCCTTGATCATTTGATTCATCCATAAAAGTTGTGTACATCCACTACCAGCAGCAATGTATTCAGATTCAGCTGTGGAGAGGGCAACACAATTTTGTTTTTTACTAAACCAAGAGATCAAGTTGTTACCCAAATAAAAGCATCCACCAGATGTATTTCTCATGTCATCAACACTACCTGCCCAGTCAGCATCACTGAAACGAACAAGGTTGGTATTAGTGTGTTTTGTGTACCACAAACCCATAGCACAAGTCTCACCAACATACCTAATTATTCTTTTGACAGCTTTCAAATGAGAGACTTTAAGGGTTTGCTTGGTATCTAGCACACAAACACACACTATACATGATGTCTGGACGGGTAGCAGTCAAGTATAGCAGACTTCCTATCATACTTCTATACAGTGTATGGTCAACACTTTCAGATTTCTCATCCTTGCAAAGTTTATTAGATGTACCCATAGAGGTTTTCTTTTTCTTACAATCCTCAAGACTGAATTTCTTCACCAAGTTAAGTGCATACTTGGCTTGAGAGATGAACATCCCTTCATGCATTTGCTTTATTTGAATCCCTAGGAAAAATGTTAATTCTCCTACCATACTCATCTCAAAGGTAGATGTCATGCAATGCACAAATTCCTTTTCTAAGGACTTAGAAGTTGATACAAACACAATATCATCAACATAAATTTGTGCAATCAAAATATGTTTGTCTTTTCTTTGAATAAAAAGTGTTTTGTCCACTTCTCCCCTTTTAAAACCACTTTTCAAAAGATGGTTTGTAAGTCTCCCATACCAAGCTCTAGGAGCTTGCTTGAGACCATACAAGATCTTTTTCAATTTAAAAACATGGTTATGTTTATGGGGGTCCTCAAATCCCTTTGGTTGTTTAACAAAGACTTCTTCCTCTAAAATGTCATTTAAAAAAACACTCTTCACATCCATTTGTTGAAGAGTAATGTCAAGAAAGCATGCAATAGCAAGAAGAAGATGTATGGACTCATTGCGGGCAACATGAGCAAAGGTTTCATCAAAATCCACCCTCTCAACCCGTGTGTACCCTTGAGCCACAAGTCTTGCTTTGTTTCTCATTATTTCTCCCACTTCATTTGATTTGTTTTTGAAAATCCACTTAGTTCCAATAACATTCACAGAAGTGGATCTAGGAACAAGGAACCAAACATCATTCTTAGCAAATTGATCAAGCTCATCTTGCATGGCATTGATCTAACACTCATCTTTTAGGGCTTCATGCACATGTTTTGGTTCAATGGTAGACACAAAACATGAATTATGAAATTCTTCACACTAAAGTGAAGACAAACAGGCCAATTTTATGTAGTCTACCTTACCTTTCTTCCTTGTTGACATTTCATCATGTACATTACCTATGACTTGTGAAGAAGGATGCACTTTCTGAATGCGACTAGGAATGTCATGGCTGCGATCAGTTATACTAGGTTGAGATTCAGACTGTTCAGGATCTATTTCTGTACCTGACAGGTTTCTGACCAATGTAGCTTCCGATGCAGCTTCTGATGCAGCTGCATCTCTCCGCATTCGGAGCTACATCATGAACTACATCCTGAGTCTCATTCATTGAATTTCCAGAACTTGCAGATTATGTATCTTCTGGGGCAGGTACACAGTTTGTAGGTGCAGGTTCTGAAGATTATGCAGGTGACCCTTGATCTCCAAAGTCTAGAAGACCTGAAACATCATCCTCAACAGTTTTGTGGCCAAGATCAGTTAGATCATCAAACACAATATTCATAGACTCCATAATAGTTTTTGTCCTAAGATTAAATACTATATAAGCACGACTATTAGTGGAGTATCCCATGAAAACACACTTGTCACTTTTTGAGTTAAATTTGAAAGATGATCTATATCATTGAGCAGATAACACACACACACACCCAAAAACATGAAAATATTTCAATGTAGGCTTCTTCCCTAGTAACATTTCATAGGGTGTCATGGTGCTACCTGGTATTAAGAAAACCCTATTTCCTATATGACAAGCAATGTTTAAGGCTTCTGCCCAAAATCTTTTTGACAAATATTTGGAGCTCAACATAACCCTAGCCATTTCTTGAAGTGTCCTATTCTTTCTTTCTGCCACTCCATTTTGTTGTGGAGTTTTAGGAGCTGAGAATTCATGAGATATGCCATTTGAAACACAATATCTAGAAAAAGAGGAATTTTCATATTTCGTGCCATGATCTGATCTAATTCTAGTAAGCTTTAGATCATATAAGTTTATAACACGGGTGTACCATATTTTAAAAGCCTCAAAAGTTTCAGATTTTTCTTTCAAGAAAACGACCCATGTATATCTAGAGAAATCATCAACACAGATAAAGGTATACTTTTTCTTCTCTAGGCTTTCTACTTCAATGGGACCCATGAGATCCGTATGGATCATTTCAAGGCATCTAGATGGGGAACACTAAGATGTGGAAAGATGAGATGCCTTGGTTTGCTTACCTTTTTGACATGGACCGCATACCTTTGTGAAGTTCTTATCCAGACTAGGCAAACCCTTTACTGCATCATGCTTCACTAGCTCATGAAGTTTACGAAAACTCATGTGCCTTAATTTTTGATGCCATAGATATGTGATATCAATACTAACACTGTGACATGTTTGAGCATTATTGAACATATAACAATTGTCAGACGATCTAGTACCTGTCAAAAGACACTTGTTAGATTGATCAAAAACTTCACAAGAATTCTTATCAAACCTCACCTGTAGGTCATCATCACACAGCTGACTGATGCTAATGAGGTTGGTCTTAAGACCTTCAACATGGTAGACATTTGTTAGCTTAGGAAGTCCATCTACATTCAAAGTTCCCTTTCCAATTATCTTTCCTTTGGCTCATCCTCCATAAGTCACAGACCCACCATTGATACTCACATAGTCCTTCAAGTTCTCAATAGAACCTGTCATGTGTCTAGAACACCCACTATCAAAGTACCAGGAACCAGCTATGTGTGACTTTAAAGATGTGAAGGTTACATTGCATTGTTCATCATAAGACCACTTTGCACTGGGACATATATCAAAGGCTCACAATATTTGGCTTTATCATTCCTGTAACTGCCTTTGGGAACCCACACCTTTTTGAAGGTCTTTGGCTAATGTTTCTTAGAATGTAGCTTCTAATGCTGCTTTGGATGTAGCTTCTGATGTTGCTGCATTGGATGTTGCATCCAGTGCTGCATCTGATTACGAACTAAGTAAGCTTGCCTAACCTCATCCTTATAGACAGCCTTTTTAAGGAAACAAAATGGCTGAATATGTCAAGGCTTGTGACAATAATGACACACAAAATTTCTCTTTCTTGTTTTGGGTTTTTCAAAGAAGTTTGGATTTTGAAAATTTTGTGTGGGCTGTTTTGGTTCAGAAGAAGTACCTTCACCTTCTTTAACAAACGTCTTTGGCCTGAAACCAATCCCAGACTTACCAGAATTCCCAGAATTCAACATATCATCCATTTTGTGTTGGCTTGAGTTCCATTTTGCCATGGTTTCATTGGCTTTGATAAGTTCTTCTTTCAGATCTTCAATCTCCACATCTTTCTTACTCAGCAAACATTCCAGCCTTGTGATACACTCCTTCTGATCTTCATTTACCTTTTTCAGTGAATCATTTGTCTTTCCAAGTAATGTAACTTGATGTGCCCTCTTCTGCCAATCCTTGTACAACTCTTTGTAAGCTTCCAACAGATCTGATTCTGATTCTCCACCATCTTCTATAACAGAGGAGTTAAAATAGCAAAAATCATCCCAGCTTCTGTCCAATGTAGCTTCTGAGTCGTATACAGTAGTAAGAGTGATGAGATCTCCTGGATCTTCATCATCACTATCACTCAAGGTTGCAAAAAAGTTTAAACCCTTCTTTCTCAAGGTATTTGCACATTGATTTGCATAGTGACCAAATCCTTGACACTCCCTACGCTGAATGGAATAAATATTCTTTCCACTGTAAGAAGGTTTTGAAGCAAAAGGATTGGTAAAAGGTTTTTCTGGTGTTTGAAAAGAATTTTCCTTAGGAGCAAATTTACCAGAATCAGGCTTAAAAGATATTTTGGAGTTTGATAATGGAGTTCTGTTTTGACCCTTGGCTTTCAAAATGTTTTTAAACTTAGTGGTCAAAAGAGCCATGGAATCTTCTCCAAAATCAGACTCATCAATTTCCTTTTGTAAAGCAAGTAAATCAAAAGAGACATCAACAACAGTAGGCAAAACAATGTTTTTCACAAGAGAAGTAGAAGATGATGCACTTTTGCCTTTTTGCTTGATTTGTTCATTTAGGTTTAGTTCAAAATTTTGAAGAATATCAACCAATCTATCAAAACTCATTTTATCAATATCATGTGCTTCCTCAATAGCACAAAATTTTTAATTAAACTTTTCAGGCAAAGTTCGCATCATCTTGCTAACAAGACGATCATTGGTGATAGGATCACCCAAAGCAAGAGCAGAGTTAGACATATCAAGAAGCCTACCATAATAAGACATGATATCCTTAGATTCATTCATTATTGTGTTTTCAAACTGTGTGGTAAGCAATCTTAATTTAGAAGCACGAACACTGGCAGGTCCTTCACACAAGATTTGAAAGGCCTCCCATACATCTTTAGCAGACTCATAATTAGCTATTACCCTAAAGGTGTTGGCATCTAAGGCTTTGCATATGACAGACAAAGCCTTTAAATTGAAAGAGGTAGTGTTTCTATCGTCATTAGACCAATCTGTTTCTTTGATGATCTTAACATCACCATCATTATCAGTCGTTTTTGGAGGAGTCCAACCATTTAGAACAGCATGCCACGCTCTTTCATCAATTGATTTGATGAAGATATGCATCTTCACTTTCCAAATAGAATAATTTGCATTAGTCAAAGTTGGAGGACGAACAACATTCTCATATTGAGAATCCATCACGGCTACAACCAGAATCAACTCTTAGTGGCGTCAAGAAAAGGCTCTGATACCAATTGTAAGAACAATAGTAGCTAGGATTCACAAATTGTCAATATAGTTCCCAATGTAGCTTGTGTAGAAGCTACACTGGAAGGTGCATTGGTCAGAAAATTAATAAACAGCGGAAGACTTTAATTATAAAGCAGGAAATAAGCACAAACGATTACCAAACAATCTACAAGCTTATGCTTGTAGATCTAGCCTCATGACCAAAAAGATTTCACTAAAAATGATGAATTGTTTTTACAAAAATTATGTGAAATCACCAAACCAAACACTCTCACAAGACAACAAGTCTTGAAGAGCAAAAACCCACTGAAAAACAAGTAAAGAAAACGTGGGAAGAAAAAATCAGCTTCCAAGAAACCCTAGAAAGACAAGCTATTCCAGCAGCCTCAATGTAGTTCCAAATGTTATAACATTCGGAGTTGCATTCAAATTCTGCCAAAGCTGGAATTCTAAATTCTCTGAATATGCAGCCTTCTTCTCTACTTTGCTCTCACTCGTTCTGAACCATATCAGCCTCTGCCCATGTCCCTTTATTTATACCATGAAGGAGACCTACACATAAAGAAGGAAACAAACTCTAATATGGAAAAGGATTAGAATTAGTAATTAAATACACTACCATAATTACAAGATTCTATTACCAAATGGACAAGGACTCTAGGACACGGTTTTAGGAAAGGATTTTTACAAAGATTTTGTTTCCAAAATTACTCCTAAGTTTTAGGACCAAGAAACCAAAAATATAATAAATATTTTGTTTCCAAAAATGTCTAAACTTAAGGACCAAGAAAGGGGAAACAAAACCAAAATAGGCCATGCCTATTTTACCCTTACACAATCCTTTTAATTAATCGCTAAAGAACGACTGGTATATCCTTAATGGAATTATATTAGGGGCGCGCTGCATCATAATTATAATGTGTGCATCGGTATATCCAATTTTTGCATCGGGATTACTGGGAAGAAGTTTCATGCATCGTCATTCAAAAAAATGCATCGGGATACATTAGTTTGGCTTTGATTTTTCTTTCACTCTGTTTTTTTTTTCACATTTATCTCTCAAGTTAAACCGATTTGACTCCCGGCAATTGATCACCCACGTATATTAATGTTATTCAACTTTACAAGCAATTGGAATGGAAACAGACATTCACTAGAGTATTTTTCGGAAGGGAGATTCACCAAAGAAATTTTATGAATAAATAAAGATTTACCAGAGAAATTTTAGGAAAAAGTTATCGGGAAAATTCACTAGAGAAATTTTATGAAGAAAAAAAGATTCACCGAATAAGTTGTAGGAAGAAGCTACTGTATATGTTATTACGGGGCATTTACCGCATTTTTAAACAAGATGGGTGATGTATATATCACAATTCCAATGTGTGCATTGGTAATTCAATTTTTGCATCGGGATTACATGGAAAATGGTGTACATCGTTCCAACGTGTGCATCGGTAATTCAATTTTTGCGTCATAATTAATGGGAAGAAGGTGTACATCGCAATTCCAATGTGTGCGTCGGTAATCCAATTTTTGCATCAGGATTACTGGGAAGAAGTTTCATGCATTGCAATTCAAAAATCATGCATCGTTATGAAAACATAATTCAAAATCATGCATTGGGATGCATAAGTTTGTGCATCGGGATCAAATGGAAAGGTGGATCATGGAATATGAAGTTTCTGGAAAGCTAAAACTACCATAACCAATATCTTATTTAACCCAAATTAGGATCCAGGTTGAGGATGCATCAGTTTGTACATCGGGATGCATCACTTTGGCTTTAATTTTTCTTTCACTCTGTTTTTTCACATTTATCTCTCAAGTTAAACAATTTTCACTCCCGACAATTGATCACTCCCGTATATCCACGAAAATCAATTTACTTGCTATTCACCGGAGAAATTTTAGGAAAAAGAATAAATTACAGACCAAAATTGGAGATATTTGGAATGGAAACTGAGATTCACCGTAGAAATTTTAGGAAGGGAGATTCACCAAAGAAATTTTATGAAGAAAGGAAGATTTACTAGAGAAATTTTAGGAAGAAGTTATCACGAAGAGAAATTTTAGGAAGAAAAAAGATTCACCGGAGAAATTTTAGGAAGAAGAGGATAATGTGTGGTTTAGATTGGGCGAGGATATCGATTGCTTATCAAAGAGAGTTCATTTGTCGCGTTATGATGAGCATTTTAGGAAGAAAATAACAAAAGTATACTTATACGGTTGAAATTAAAAAAGTATACTAGAACGGGTACAAATCTCTTAAATGAGATTGGCTCGCAATTAACTCTTAAAGCTTTGGGTGAAATTCGGGCCGATACCATTTCTCAAAAAATTAATCGCTACAGTACCTTGTTTTTTTGCAACAGTTATAGACCACTTTCGTAATATTGTTCCTAAAATGCCCACATCTTCTCCTACCATAGCTCCGACCAATATTTTTTCCACAGCTCTAACGAACTCTTCCTAAATTGTTCGAGAATCACAGTTGTTAGCCCAACGAAACGAGGATCGATGTTGACGGATAGGATTTTTCCGATTCATTAAGTACGTAACTGGAATGTACCTGAGCTGAATTGGAGGATTTTTCAGAAGAGACGCAGGCGCAAGAGGAAGAAGAAGACTTACGACGAAGGAGGAGGAAGAAGAAGGCTTACGACGGAGGAGGAGGAAGAAAAAGGTGGAAGAGATGTAGTCGAAACTAGTTAGCATCACGATGCTTCGAATTTTAATCCTGATGAAATGAGAGATTTTGATGCATGCTTGAGTGTAGATTAATGATCTGTGCATCGCGATGCACTTAAGCATTCATCAAAATCATGCATTGAAATTGAATTTTGTGCATCGCGATACACTGAGTGAATGATCCATAGCGCACATTCCGTTCATTAAGGGTATCGTAATCTTTTCGCCCCAAAAGTGCCTTTTTGCTGTTAAAAAAACATAGGGTGCTGTAGCGGTTAAAAACTTCACAAAGTGGACTAGCCTGCAATTTCTTCTAAAGCTTTGGTAATATTACCTCCTTTGAGTCAAAAACTATATTTTGGTTTTTTGTTATCAATTTGATCTATTTTATATAGATACTAGATTTTGTGTCCGTGCCTATGACACAGTGTCAGTATGAAACTTGATCAAGGTGTGGAAGAGGCCGTATGTGAATGAATCAATATATGCGTACGATTTTGTAGATGTCGGATACACTATGATTTTTTGTTATCAATTTGATCTATTTTATATAGATACTAGTACTCTTACCCGTGTCGATGGCATGGCTCCATTATATTTCAAATATTTCAAATTACAAAACTTACGATTTTTTTTAAATTTATTTATATACAAAATTACGTGTATAAAATTGATGGATTTTGTGGAGGAAGGATTAGCGGCCACCAACCGTAAATAGTGGGGGGAGTTGGAGAGAGAGAGGGGTAGTTACTCAACCGTCGTTCACACATGTGAACTCAGGGAGTGATAATGACCGTAGGATCTTAGTAAATGAATCAATCTCAGCCACTCTTAATCTTTTATCAATTGTAAGCATGCGACTATGAGCTGTATTGTAAAAAATTATTTCGTTAGAAAATATAAAACAATAACTTTCGAAAACTATGCTATAAGTACCATCATTTGGATGTTATTGTAACTTTTCAAAAGAATAAATTAAATTCTCATCAAATATCAATTAAAAAATTGGTCAAATTGGCCAAAACATAAAAAAAAAAAAAAATATCAGTGTATCTCTTCAATAAGACGATGGGTAATACTCAAAACTAGTGACTTTGTACTTTAAAGTTTAGTAATTGATCCAGGTGCGCACACGTTGATCTGATAAATCACCTTACCGCTAGAGTGAGAGGAGGGAGAGAGAGATTAGCAGATTAGTCATCAGTACTTTAAAGTTTGCACATCTTTACTTATTCCTGAATGACCCTTATTGTATGTTTAACTGTTACTATTGGCTTCGAAAATAGGTTCAAGCTGTCGCAGGCACTGATTTGTTTATTGTCTCTGTTTCTTTGCGCATTAGTTGCTGTTAAACTATTGGATGAGCGAAGAAACTTAGACGAAAATGTAAAAACAATACCTCTTTTTGTAGGTGACAAAAGATGAATGTCCCGTCATTTTCCATGACAACTTCATCCTCACCAAAGACAAGGTTAGTTGGTTTCTACAGCTTCCTCTGTAATATGTGTGTCGATATTGTAATTATGTTAATGCTATTGGTACATCAAAAATGGCATAAGATTTATCTTCTTGAAGGTCTGTCATGTGACTCAGTAAGCTCAAATATTATAGATTCAAACCATTTTTTGCATTTTCTTTACTCATTGTGTAATCTGATCGTTTATAATTGATCATTTATAAATTGTTTGCAGGGCTCACTAATAGAGAATAGAGTAACCGACCTAACTCTAGATGAGTTCCTTTCCTACGGACCTCAGAAGGATCCTAATAATGTAATAGTTTTGTGTAGTTTGTTTTTATGACCGTCCCAATTTCTATGAACTGGGGCGCTGAAAGTCTTGTTCTATTGTTAATGAACAGGTGGGGAAGCCTTTGTTTAGAAAGACAAAAGATGGAAGAATTTTCGAATGGAAGGTTGAAAAAGATGATCATTTTTGTACACTGCAAGATGTGTTTCAAAGAGTCCACCATTCCTTAGGATTCAATATAGAATTCAAGTTTGATGATAACATTGTTTATAAAGAGGAAGAACTCGTGCGTGTTATACAAGTGGTCTTGCAAGTATGCATTTTTCCTCTATGCCTTATGCTTGGGGTGACTTTGGCTGCACCACACTGGCTGTGATAGCATTTTGACTATTTCTTTTGCGCAGGTGGTAACTGAGCAGGCTAAAGACAGACCTATTGTATTCTCGAGCTTTCAACCTGATGCAGCATTGTTGGTCCGGAAGCTGCAAGTATTGTACCCTGTGAGTGGCGTCCTCTCCTTCTGTTTGGATCAGGGGACCCTTGAAAAATGTTTTCCTTTCTTGATTCTTGTTACGTTGTGATATAGGTTTTTTTTCTCACTAATGGAGGATCTGAAATATACACCGACACGAGAAGGAATTCGCTGGATGAGGCGATTAAGTTGTGCTTAGCTGGCGGCCTTCACGGCATTGTTTCTGAGATCAAGGCCATATTAAGAAATCCAGGAGCTGTAGCCAAAATTCACGACTCAAAACTATCCCTCATCAGCTATGGCCAGTTAAAGTAAGCTTCAACCATCCAATAGTATGTGTTTCAATTTTCTGTCCATTAAGCACTTTCAAATTGTATTCGGTTTTCATTTTCAAAATTCAATTCTATAATATCACTTTACAAATTATTGAAAATGATGCATGCTTTGGTTATCAGATTAAGTCTATTAGGACACCATGTGATCAAAATCATTACAGTACTTTTTGTAACTTTTGAAAATTTACTTAATCAAATAACAGTTCCGGAAAAGCTAAACAAACATAAAATCTCCATCTTTCCGTTTCATGGTTTCTAAAACAACAAAATTTTGGTGATTACAGTAATGTGCCCGAGGTGGTACACGTGCAATATTTGATGAGTGTCGATGGAGTGATTGTTGACCTTGTTGAAGAGATCACGGAGGCAGTTTCCAAGTTTGGCAAGCAAATAAGGCATGAAGAAGAAGAGAACTCAAGTCAAGAGGGGCAAAAGGGTACAAAAAATTTAAAGTCCACATTGCAGGAGGAACTCTCATGTCTATTGAAGCTCATTCCAGAGTTAATACAGATGTGAAGAGTTGTAATTCACCTAATTTGTGTATAGTATTCTCCAGTCCCACATGTAATCTGTATAGTTTTAAGTATTGGGAGTTTAGAATAGAAGGTGAAATGAAAGTAATAGGTTGCCATGAATATGTCAGAGTGGCTTTATTCAGTTGTACCTGAACATATATCACACAAGTTCGACATCAAACATTAATAATGACTTACCTTATGCGAACTTGAACTTTGAGCGAAGCGGAAGAATTTCGTTTGAGCTACGACCTTCGTATGTCACGATCTACGAACCTGCAAGTCTCTCTTGTCGGATTGATATCACGGAGCACGTATATCAATACTGATTCACACCGCAAATCCAAGCCTCTTGATGGTTAGGCTGCAAACTTGAACTTTGAGCGAAGCGGAAGAATTTCGTTTGAGCTACGACCTTCGTATGTCACGATCTACGAACCTGCAAGTCTCTCTCGTCGAATTGATATCACGGAGCACAGATATCAATACTGGTTCACACCGCAAATCCAAGCCTCTTGATGGTTAGGCTAGAGGGAGTATTTTGGTGAGATAGAATTAGGAGAGAGAGAGGGGGCGGCCAACTGACTTAGGCGTGTAATTAATTGTAGGGTTTTATCCCCATAGTTGCTCTATTTATATTATTACCAAGAAAACTTATTTCTTGTAGGTTAAGTCAATCATAAACCCATTCGGATTAGGAAACTAATTAACCAATAATAATAATATAAATATATTCCATGTGGGCGGGACTAAATAACCGGGCCACAAGCCCAATTACCAACATCTCCCACTCGTACACATGGACTCACCTCTCTAATCAAATTGTATCATCGAAACCCGTTAAGCATTGCCTCTTCATACTGGAAGTGAAGCGTGCGACATGACGAGAAAGATAAAGGGTGGAGCGCTATACCAAATCACCATCTGAACAGTATAAAACGTCCTCGTTAGAAAATAAAACTCGTCTATACCCTAGACTGTATATATGCATCAATTTAAGCATCCTCAATCCCTCAAGAGCGGTGCTTAAATCTCAATATGTTTGTGTATCAAGATCAATCTCTTGAACCGTATGTTCAATATGATCGTCATGGCATTGAAACACAAAAATAGAGATGCATATCATACTATCTTCCTTAGACACTCATATCAATCACTCTTGGTTAACTGCTTTCCCAGCAATGTTCCGTAGGACTGTATGTGCATAGCCTGTTGGTCGGCTTGCCAAAGTAGCATCATCAACGTCCAAGTTCATGATATAGTTCTAAGTCACATAGGGTATAATCGTGACCTGGATTTGATCACTAGAACTCACACAGTGATGAAGCAGGGATCATTCAATCACTTTCTTAAGTCGCATTATAGTCACATACAGTATGAAGTGTATGCTATGACGGAACTCCCACACGAAGTAGGCATGTCATGCTCAAACGTCATACGAACCTTAGTCTAGCCGCCCTTCTGGCGTCTAACCTGAGTACTTAAAAGTAGTCACTCTTCTAGTGTTCCTTTTAAGATCTCACATTCAGACTTTTCCTTGGGATATGAAGTCGACCTTTGTAGACACCCCAATTTCGTACCCCTGGTATGTGACTGACATAAAATATCAAGAACTGTTAAACTTAACAAATGTCAAGTTGCAGGAGTCAAAAATGCGAAAGGAAAAGCAGGATGCGCAAAACAGTGAACTGCAAGGGGGGAAAGTGCAAAATTTTCAAACTTGTAAAGCTTGATGGTGCCGCACCAAAGCCCCTTGGTGCCGCACCAAGGGTGCCTTTGGCCGCACCATGCAAGTCGCTGTTTATCTCTCTCACATTCAAATTGTACAATTCTTGAAGCACAGAGTACAAGCTGCCAATGCACGGGACACAAATTGAGAAATGCCAGCCGTGTCCCTCTCCACCAGTATAAATAGAGGCCTTCGGCTCCCAGTTTACGCACAACATTTCATCCGCGATTTTTGATCGCAGCGAAGCTCTGCTTCGTTTCTTTCTATATCAATAGTACGAGAGGTGCGAGATAGGTGAGTGGAAGCCCCTATAGTCTCCAAACCCCGTCCAAACTCTGCCAAAATCAAAACCCATAGGTTATAAGTGATCCCTAGCCTAGTTGTTAGGTATCCACCTCATATCCCCAGTCCAAAAATCCCAAAGTAAGTCGTTACTCTGCCCGAGTAACGAGCTAAAAAAGTCAAAAACTAAGTCTAGGTTCCGCCCAACTAGAAAGGCCAAAACCTATCCAAATAAAGCTGTCACTCTGCCCGAGCTGATAAGCCCAAACTTCAAAAATCAAACAGTCATTCTATCAACACAACAACACACACAAACAACAAAAAGACTCCCTCTCCCTGAAGGACAGAGCGAGCACACCGCCGCTATAAAAGGTAATACCTTTAAGAGCGTATTTTTATTTCATTTGTATTTTTTATCTTTTATTTATTTTTCAAAAGTTGTTATTTAAATCCGGCCCAATGTAGCCAATATAAGCCGTTGTGCTGCCCGGATTAGATTAGGAAATATTATGTAAAAGAGCCGTTATAATGGCCAAATATTCTTAAATATGTTTGTAATTATTGGAAGGAGGCAGTGCGAGTCCGTAAATAATGTAGCCACGAATGTATCTGTTTAAATTTCCCTTATCAAAATAAGACTTTATTTATTTGCTAGATAAATATAACAATGAGCATACTTCAGCCAAAAACGTTTTGAGACCGAAAGGGCGAGTTGGGTGCCTAGCACCTTCCCAACTCGTAACTTAGCCCCCGAACCCGCTTTCTAAAATCTCTGGTTTTCTTTTCTGGTTTTCCTTTATTTTTGCCTCAAAATAAAGGTGGCGACTCTAAAACTTTCAGATCCAGTGGGGCCTCGCAACATTCCCTCTTTGCACTTTCATGTTCTCCCCTAAAAAAGGGAGATACGGGAATGGAGGGGTGATGTATTCCCATATCCTGGTATCCCCTAAACAAGGGATAACTTGATGCGGGAAACTCATAGCTCCCATAGTGATCTGATTGGGCCATAAGGCTATTTTAATAAATCCATAAGTGGGGGCGTCGCAATATCTTTTCTTGCACTTCTCTATTTTCCCCTGAAAGATAAAAGGGGAGAATGATAATGGAAAGGTAATGCATTCCCATATCTTGTTATCCCCGAAATAAGGGATAACCTGACATGAGGAAACCTTTAGTTCCCATTTTGGATACAAAATTCACTCAAGGCAACCGAGGCACATTCCAACGTGCTAATATAAACAGCACTCCTCTCGCACTTTGGATTTCGTCTTCTCCTAAACAAGGGAGGGTGGAACGAGAGCAGTGGTGTCCCGCATCCGCACGTACGCGCACCCCTATCCAAGGGCGCGCGGGGCGCGGGTCGCACCCCGGGAACCTCACAGTGGTGACTCTGCTGGGGAGTTGTTTTATTTTAAATAAAATGGAGGGCTAGACTCATAAAATAAAATTTTTTTTTGTTTTTATTTGTTTCTGGCTGCAGTATGCTCGTTATATTAATTTACGCATTTCAATAAAGTGTTCCCATTACGGCCGTGGCTATATTTGTGGATATGATCCTCCATCTGGCAGATCTCGTTCGATACATTACGGATATGTTTAAGAGTATAAAAAAAATCAAAAAAAAATATTATAAAATATTTTTTCGAAAAAATCAAGAAAAAAAAATATATTATATATATTACAATAAATTCCGGGCAGCACAACAAAAGAGCTGGGGCTTTACTTTTTCCCGGCTCTGTTTTTTTATTCCAGTTCATTTTCTTTTTCACTTTATTCTGTATATTCGTACACATCCGCATTCATGCTGTCATTTTATTTTGGGGGCATAGGACCAAATTTGTAATTAATAGGGATAGATAGTTTCCCCGCTTTTCTTTCTATTTCTTAAAATGGTGTGCTTGCTTGCTTGCGCTCAAAAATAAAAAGCCGAGAAAATCCACACAAACAGCAAGACAGACCATAACTGTTTTATTTTCTGTTACATATCTGTAAAATAAATAAAGATTTTACTGTTTTTCTAGATACCGCACACACGTGCACGCATATAAATATATTCCGAACTGTTACCCTACACCATGGCCAGCCTACCCCCTGCATGAGCCAACGTTAAAATGCATATAGTCTTTCAGGACACTTCACAGACCGACCGATTTTTGCATCTTTGAATTGTAGGTCAGCCCCTGTAAAAAAAAAATCAAATTAAAAAAAAATATATATGTCAAAAAAAATGCGCAAGTTCAAAAAAAAAATATACATAGTAATTGCGCACAAAAAAAAATACAATAAATAACAAACAGGGGCTGATTTATAATTCTCAGATGCTTGACCTAGACCATTTCGGATGGTGGATCCTGGAAAGAGTATAGGCCCTTCGCCTGGGACTAGTCCAGTCCTGGGGAGTCGAAAGGCAGGTGGAATACGTTGGTCCTATACTCTGGAGAAAGAATCCACTGTTCCAGGAAAAGTCCTGAGACTGTCAAAATAAAGCAGGTGCTTATCCGGTCAATTGTAGGGAACATGAAAATAAATATAATAAAAAATACTAATAAAAAAGGCAGTATTCCAAGCCCGATAGCCTCCACCTCTTCGATACCTACCAAACCCCATTTTCCTCGAGACTGGCCCGAATTTGGAAAGGCGAGATAATATCTTGGCCGATTGATTCGGGAAAATAGTGCTTGAAATCGATCGAGGGTATCGCCAGATCGAGACAAAGGCATAATCAGTGCATCCGAGCGGTATGGCGGCAGAAAGTGAGCGATCGGCTATGGGTGCATTCGGGACTGGGTATGTTCCGCCTCCGGCAATGCAGGAATGGCTTGACCAAAGGTTGGGTGCAATGATGAGTCAAATGGCTAGTCTGGTACAAAGTCTAAAATCCAGTGGTGAGGTGAACTCTTCCCCTACTATTCCCCAAGATGCATCCACATCTCAGGTGCCTCCAAACCCAACCCCCCAGCCAAACACTAACCCGCCAAATATTACCACAACCCAAAATCCATGTCCAACCCAAAATCCATATCCAACCCAAAATCCATGTCCAACCCAAAATCCATATCCAACCCAAAATCCATATCCAACCCAAAATCCCTATCCTGTCCAAAACTCAAATCCTACCCAAAATCAAAATCCTTACCAGAACCCTCACCAAACGCCTCCTCAAAATCCTTATAAAATACCACAGCCAGAAACTAATCCAGCCTTTCCTAATCCTACCAGCATATACCAAAATCCAACTCCCCCTCCCACCAAAATGGAGGAAGACATGGAGAACTTGAAAAGTATGATGCTCAAAGCCATGGACAAAGACAAATTTTCTATGAAGGCATTAATGCTAAAACCTTCAGCCATACTACCCCCAAATTTCAAAATGCCCGACATAGAAAAATTCGATGGGACTGGATGCCCTATCTCCCACCTAAAATCCTACTCTAGTGGCATGCAATCAAGAGGGGCTAGTATCGAAGCCATGGCCTCCAATTTTCACCTTACCTTAATAGGGGCTGCTAAGCAATGGTTAATGCTAGCAGATGATAGCACCATGGGCACTTGGGACCAAATAGCTGAAGGGTTCCTGGAAAGGTACAAAGATAATACCATCACTGAAAATAAAAGGGAACTTGAGGCATGCACCCAAAAAGAAAATGAAACATTCGCAGAATTTGCAGCCAGATGGAAGGATAAAGTCGCCTGCACTCGACGCACTGATCCGTTGAATCATGCAGAATGTTCATCAAAAACCTCCAGCCCATTTACCTAGAACGCATGCGGTATCTCCCTTATAGCAATTTTAAAGAAATAGTGGAGATAGGAGTCCGTATTGATGAAGAAATACGTACGGGATCCCTAGAGATTGATACACATACACCCCCAATTTCACTCTGTGACTCTGAATCAGACGAAGAGTCTTCGGAAGAAGTCAATGTGGTTGAAAGAATTCCACCTGGTAAATATAGTAGTGTGCCATGGTCATATGAATCTGCCAACTCTGTTGAAGGAAGTAGTAATGCCAACAAGAACCTCATAGGACCCTACCGAGCAAAAAGAAGGCATTACGATGAACTGAATGCCCCAATGTCCCTGATTTTCCAAGGCCTAATGGCACAAGGGGTTTTGAAACCTATGGAAAACTACCGGCCTCCACCAAAGCTATCAGACACATGGGACCACTCTCAATATTGCGAGTATCATCATAGCAGTGGTCATCCCACTGATAAGTGTTATAAGCTCAGAAGTGCCATCCAAGATCTTATTGATGGCCAAATCATTGAAAAGCCGCACCCATGATTGTCTTTAGTAAAAAACAGAAAGTACCCTAGAATACCCTTGTATATACACCTCCAAAGACTCTTTGCATCTTTGAATGTTCTTTTGTCAAATAAAATCTCCATGAAATAACTCTTTTCAACGCAGTGTCAATTTTAGAACCCTTGTTGTTTTCTGGTACCACTAACAATTTTGCAGGGGCTAAAAAAAGTTGACTACTGTCATTTACTCTCTTGAGAAGACTGTCCGGAGGTACGTAATCGTTATATCTCATAAAAAAAATTTGAAGAAAAAGGAGATTTAGTTCTCTCTGAAAAAAAGAAAGAAGAGGAAGAGTCTTCGAAAAAAAAAAGGAGAGAAAGCCCTTTTCTATATGTTATCTTCTGTTTCCCAAAACATGTAAAGACATGAAATTTCCCCCTCACCATTATTTTCAATCGCCATCACCAGCTGATAAGTGCATCAGTCATTCTTGATTCAAAAAAAGAAAATCTAGCAAGTCCTACTTTGAGATGTCAAGGTCTACGACCACAAAAAAAAAACAAAACAAGAAAAAAAAACAAGATAAGAAAAAAAAATGAAAAAAAAAGGAAGAAGGACCGATAGGAAGCTAGAAAAGAAAAGAAAGTTGGAAAAACTGGGACAGCCAGGAAAGCAGAAAAATCTGGAAAGCTGAGAAGTCCAGAAAAGCCAAGCAACTCAGGGATCATACACAACAATTCAGGACTAGGGGCTTTCAAACCCAAAGGTATTTTCTTAGCCCATATCCTTGCAAAGTATGCTCATTTGGTCTTCGTTATTTTGAAAGCCCAACCGAGTCTTCAAACTGAGCCTTCCAAAAGTATATTCAAGCCTGATAAAATTCTTGCTTTTCCTATGTTAGCTTGTCGAGTCTTCTTCTTGATCTCTGAGCACCACGTATCACCGAAATATCTGTAAAAAAAAAATGAAGATGACGAGTCAACTCATGAAAAAACATGATAAATCTACACGAGTTGATGATGAGTCATCAAAAAGATATGGACCCGAAAACTTTTAAGAACACGAAATCTAGAGCAGGCAAGTCGTCTTGACCAGAATCACCTTCGACTCATTGCGGCTGAGCTATTAAACGGTACACTAGGGGCTTCCGACCATACACCCATCCTCTTCCAAATGCCTGAACAAATCCACCACTATACACCAAAGCCTAACCATCTCTAAAACCCAGCTTCTCAAAACGGGCACTGCTCCACCCTATATATATATATCCACCAAGAGTGATAATCTTCTTTTATCCCAAGAGAGAGAAAACAAGTATCTTTTCAGGCACTCTCTCAATTTGCTCCGAGAAGTCAAAAAGAAAAAAAAAAGAAAGGGGAATTTCCCTCTCACAAAAAAAAAAAAAAAGAAAAAGAAAAAAAAAAAAAGAGAGAAGCCTCTCCTGAGCAATTGCTTCAATATAATTCTCTCGCAACAAAAGAAAAACATCAATCACTCTCGGACAACCCCACGACCCACAACCAAAGCCGAAAGCCGACCTCCCGACCATACCTACAATCAGGCCTAGAGACCAAATTCTCATCCAAACCCACAGCCTAAAAGGCCACCCAATAATCGCCTTGCAATCGCCTTTCGTAAAATAACCAAACCCATGGCCAAAAATATCTTTGAGCAAGAGGCCAATCAGATCCCCAATCCTAAAGCCAGACCATCCTAAATGCTTGAACACTATGCCATAACCTAGTCACCACCTATAGCTCTGTTTCAATCGGATGCAACGTGATCTGGATCCAGGACAGAACTCCTTGCTAAAGACACATAAAATTATCAAAAGATAAATGTTAAGTAGGGTCCATAAAACATGTGATACTCGGCGATAAGCTCTGGATCATGACTCTTCTTTTGTCCATTAGAGTCGTCTCACTTTCTTTGAGCATATTCATTCCTGTCTCCCACAAAAGTCTCTCTCAATCGAGTCTTTCTGGGGCTGTCTCAAGTTAATCTCTTCAAAAACTTGCCCATCACATCTTACAAAATTTGGTTGATTAAATTCATCCTGGGACTTCTCTCGCCAAACTCATTGGATACACAGAGGCTCATCATCTCCAGAGGCAGCTGTCATTTCCACCTCTACCTGAAGGAGCGAAGAGACTACAAAAACCATGATCCCTCAAGAATAAGCAGCTCATCCTCGCATGCATCGAAAGACTGGCTTCCTATAGGGTAAATGCTCGCTAGGTTGAAAACCCGAAAGGGCGGCCTAGGCAAAAGTTAGAGCACGAACAAAAAAAAAAAAGAAAAAAAAGAAAAAGGGGAAAAGAAAAGAAAAAATAATGGTTCCTCCGAGGCATTGATTAGTAGGGCTCACTAGTCCCGGTTGCATTCCTTTGTTTTGAATGATGCACTAGTCAAAAGGCTGAAAACTGACCCAACACATCATCCGCCTCCATTTCAAATATCAACTCCTATACACACAACCTTCCAAGGCCAACAAAAAGTCACATCTCAAGCTCTTATATTGCATTTCCATCACCTTACCTTCACTTGTCTTAACATGTTTAAGAAACAGATGGTACACATACACATTCAAAAAAAATTTAAAAAAGAGAATGAAAAAAAATTTCATTCGCATGCTTGCATCCTTTGCTTGCATCTTGCTACTGCATCTTATCAGGTCTTCCGCCACATCGCCTATGAATGTTCTCCCAAAGATCTTGCCAAGGACCACCTCCAGATCCTCCAAAAGATCATCAAAGGCTACATAGAGTAAAGTCCATATCCCCAGCCAGATCAATCAAAGAAAATGGGCGTAAAAAAAATCGGCAACAGAAAAAAAGAAATTTCCAGCTAAGACCGGAAATTGCGACTAAAAAAAAAAACAAAAAATTTTCGGCTAAAAAAAGAAGAAAAGTCGGACCGCAACAAAATCCTGCCAAAGAAAGAAAAACAAAGAATTACAACAAAAGCGGCCAGAGGCAGAAGCAAGGGCGCAAAGCCAAGGTAAGAAAAGGTAAGTATTTTACCCATTTTCTCGTACATCAATAGGCTAAGTTGGAAAACTTTCCTTTAAGGGGCATACAACCCGGATCGTAGGGAAAGGTTTTGTTCTCCGACGAAGGCGCGCCGCTTCCCGAGGGAGACGTCTCATGCATCACAACACTTGATAGACTACCTTTAACACATACATCGTGACTATATTATACCGTTCTTTGCTAGTGTCAATGCGATGGATATCGCATTCAGCGTTGCCGCGATGCAATGGATATTGCATCCGCTTCTTTCCAGCGTGTCAATGCGATGGATATCGCATTCAGCGTCAAGCGTTAGATGCAATGGATATTGCATCCGTCTTTTCGGTGTCAATGCGATGGATATCGCATTCGCGTTGCGATGCAATGGATATTGCATCCGTCTCTTCAGTTGTCAATGTCACGATGGATATCGCATCCATTGCCGCGATGGCGCAATGGATATTTCATCCGTCTTCCGCTTTGTCAATGCGATACGGGATATCGCATTCGCCGTCAGCGATGCAATGGATATTGCATCCGGTCCTTCGTGTCAATGCGATGGATATGGCATTCGGCGTTGCGATGCAATGGATATTGCATCCGTCTTTCGTGTCAATGAAATGGATATCGCATTCGCGTTGTGATGCAATGGATTGCCCGTCTTTGATGTCAATGCGATGGATATCGCATTCGCGTTAACGATGCAATGGATATTGCATCCGTCATTCCGTCAATCGATGGATATCGCATCCGGTGTCAGCGATGCAATGGATATTTCGTCGGATCCTTCATAATCAATGCGATGAAATCGCATTCGGCGTCAGCGATGCAATGGATATTGCATCAATTACTTTGACCGGAATGATGGATATCGCATTCGGCGTTGTGATGCAATGGATATTGCATCGGAGTCTTTCGTGTCAATGCGATGGATCATTCGGCAAATGCAATGGATATTGCATCCGCTTTTCATGG
>CM028377.1:144268546-144354704 GCA_013146195.2 Codonopsis lanceolata
AGGGCTAAGAAGCTTAAACACTTCTAGAAAGTTGAATAACAACTAGAATAAGAACTCAAAGGAGAGGCTTACACACGATTCCCTGTGAACTACGCTGAGCAGACGAACGCTATCTCCAAAACTTCCAAATCATCGAGACTTAAGGAACACCTCCAACTTGAAGTCTAATGCATCTAAACATGTTAATAAATCATCTTAAAGAGGTCTAGGACCCAAACCGAGGTCACGAACACAAACGCAAGCAAACTCCTCAATCGCGTCAGATTCGACTATCGCCGAGTCACGACTTGTGACTTTAGCAAGTCAACAACTATATGGAGTCTCTAATAATGTTTTGGTCTTAATATGGTCTCTCAAACGTATCTAGACCCTCTCAAACCAAACATACAATCGACAAAAGAAGAAGTGCAAGTGAAGCACGCAAACCGAGATAACGAAGCGAGCTGGGCGTCACACTTCTCACTTTAAAAAGAATTGCCCCAATTCTAAATCATGATACAAACCACAATACATCGAGTTCAAAACCATCAACCTAGACTCGAATCTCTGAGTCTACCGCCACAATATATATGGGGGTTAAATCTAATAATCCAAATTCAAAAGTCTACGAACTCTCGATAGACACGACATCAAACACCTTCTATCGGAAACAATATGACTCATGCTTGAGTCACGAATACACGCAAGAACACATTACACCAATCATGTAGGCAAAATCCCAAACTTCAACATAAGAACGCATTCAACTACCGAAACTATTTGTTTCGGGGCACATCATGAAATTTAATCACAAAAGATTCTAAGTTACAAGAATTAATAATTGCCTATGGAGCAATTTACAAACAAATCAAAGGTAATCAAATCGGCATTTCAAACCATGCAAATCATACTCGCGATTTCCCTATCGCGGGTAGGAACACACAAGAGCACACAATGCCATGTTTTGAAAATTCTTTCCATTCATGTCAATTCCATTTGGTAACGGGTGTAGTCAATTTCTACCATAATTCATACCAATCCTAGTCCAACAACGAACCACTTTTGATCACCAATTTAGGGTACCGAATAAATTGGATACTCAAAAGTTTCCGTTGCAAGGATGCGAAGGTTCATGATTAAAAAGGTTTTAAGCATCCTTTAACAGTCTCCTATGCTAAGGAAATGAATGAGCAGGAGATAATAATGATGAAATGAGAATTTAGTATACTGCAATGTAATGCATCAAGTAGGTGTTTCCTACAACTAATGCACGTAACTGAATAAAAATTCAGACCAAGTAACAAGGTCTATTACCTTGACAATCAACAATCATAGCTATCACAAAACTCGTGTACCTAGTACACTCAACCAAGATAATTTCCCAGTAATCGCCACGAATCGACAAGGCTACTAATGCCCGTAACGTCCATACTCCGCAAAACTATCCTTTCTTAAGCTCTAGACCAAGTCTACAACCAATGTACTAAGCATCCTAACACAACGTTAACATCTCGATACTCACGGTGAAGCGTCAATCTCTCCCGTGCAGCCGTGATTATCCTCTAAATCGCAACCTTCAACCTTTTCACCAGTCGAGTGTATATCCCACTCGCATAGTAACCACTAACATTAATATAATATCATATTAGTCATTACATAAAACATATCCTTATAGAATATACAAACATTATATCAAACCAATAAATATCAACTTACAATTCATGCTTCATATATATATACATACTATGGCCCTTACATATAACCACACAAAACCATAACTCTATATATAGCATAGTATTATATATACATAGACTAATCAAGAATCCATACACCACGTGCGATTACCTACCGGTAATACACAAAACAAACCATATCATATATCGATCTCACATTGGGGTATTATTCCCGATCGAGCAAACAACCAATAATACACAATACACCATATAATGTATGTATGAATGCACATGAGCTACCGATTAAAACGTGTACTCATAATAATTGTAATAGTAGCAACGGTATAATTTACGTATCTATATATATATACAAGAATGTACCTTCCTATTTCGGATAGGTCTCAAAACTCCGCGACGGCCAACCGCCACGCGTGCACTGCTTCAAACTCTAGGCTGACCGTCACAATCTCTCTTGGAGCCACTGAATTGTTGACTAGTACTCCCAGACTGACTAACTTTCCTCTTCGGGCAATCTTTCTTCAAGTGAGTTCCGTCACCACAATAGTAACACTTCCCAGTCTTTCCCCAACACCTATCCTCGGTGTGTCCTGTCCTCTTACAAAAGTTACATGTCAACTCGTCACCTCGTCTTATCTGAGTAGAAGTAGTAACACCACTCCGGCCACCCGAATGCACCTTTCCTTGACTAACTGTTTGAGGTGCTGACTGCCTCCTCTTATCCTCAGGGCCCCTATTAGTCTTTGATATTTTCCTTCGAGCGTACTCCTCGATGTCCAGCTCCATCGCATATGCGCGATCCACAGCCCCTTGGTAATCCGTAAGTAGTAATGGAATAAGCTGCCTACGATAATTCGTCTTCAGGCCTTTCACAAACCTCTCGGTCTTCTTAGCCTCATCTGGCACCAAGTAACTACAGTAACGAGCCAACTCCATAAACTTTGTTGAATACTGAGCCACGGTCATATCTCCCTGTTCTAACGTTAGGAATTCCATCTCTCCTCTTCCTCGAGTTACTACCGGACCAAACCGTACCATAAACTCCTTGACAAAGTTTTCCCACACTCGAGGCACTCCATGCTGTCTCCAATGATCTCATATTTCGAGCCACCAATGCTCGGCCGCACCATCCAATCTAAACACCGCTAAGATGACCATTTCTTCTGATGTACAACCCAAAACTGCAAAGATCCTCTCCATGCTTTCTAGCCAATGTTTCGCCTTAATAGTATCTTGCTCTCCATCAAAACCTTCCGGTTTAAACTTCAAGAAGTTCTCAAGAACAGTAGAACCGCCTTCCAGTCCAAACATCTGCAGGGGAGTCACACGCGGATCGTTAACATTCTCTCCCCTCTCGTCGCCACGAGCTGTACTCGAACAAGGTATAATAGAACTAGCTCCACGCCAAGTTCCCGACATAATACGCCTACAAAGAACACTCAGCGTTAATAACTCAACAATAAACCCAACCCAAACAAGGCCAAGGAACCTATCCTGGCGAAATAGCTAACCTATAGCTCTGATACCAACTGTGACAGCCCGACCCGGACTCCAATGCGGAATCTCAAGGTCGTGCCGTCAAGACAAGCTAAAAGACGGACAAGCACCCGCTAAGCGTAGTGGTGCGAGTCCAGAGTCGAACCAACAAACACTAAACTGGAATGAAAAGCCATAACGGCAAAACCGATTAACCAAAAACTAAAATCTGCGGAAGCAAATCATAAGTGAGACCAAAGCCTATAATTATAAACTAAGGAATACAAGGCTGAGAGACGACTATCTCTCGACAAATCTACGACTCGCGTGACGCAACATTGCGCACGTACAACAAACCATCGGCAACCTAAGGCCGGCAAAGCAACAAGAATACCAACCTGATAAACGACAACTCAACGGCTATAACATGCCGGAGGAATAAATCAACTAAAGAATAAGATATTCAAATTCTAACAACTAAACCCAAGTCTCACGACTAACGTCGTCGGAGATGATAATACCAACAATACTAGAATGAGTGAGCTAAAGCATGCTCGGAATAATATAAGGGAACAACCCATAAGAGATACAACAGCTCGACTAAACAAGTCGGCTACCAAAATAATACGATAACTAAATACTAATATAGTCTACCCAAGTAAAGTCTACATAACTTTACAATCGTGTCTCACAATACATAACAACAATAATAATAATAAATCCAAGCTTAAAGCCCGGAAGACCACCTTCTAGGAATCACTATCCGAAGCCGCCACGCGTACTAACGGGATCACTGCAAAAACTAAGGAAAACAAACACACGAAATGAGTCATAATGACCCAGTAAGTTACTAAATGCAATTGTATGGCATAGCATGGCGTGTCATGGCATAATGCACAAACATGTATAAAATCATGGTATCTTTATAGTCTACCAATAATAAACTTGTATCAAGTCATCATGTAACATAAACTTCATAAACCACATAGCATGTTATCTTTCATATAAGTGCTTATACATAAGCACGTAAAATCAGGACCTGGGCCTAGCCCTTCAAATGATCATAAACTGGGTTTCATTCCTCAAATGATCATTACTCACCAGTTTTCCCTAATGAGTACCGCGTTACATTCATCCAACCCTGGGATGAGAAATGGGAGCTCAATATCAGGCTAGGAGCCGCTAATACGAGACCACATCCCACTATTGGCCACATAGTGAGGATAAAGGGTACCAATGCGGCGATTCATAGCGAATGTTTCCAAAGGCTATGAATCGTCCCATTGCCGACAAAACGACCAAGACGCCAGCTGGACTCAAAATCAAGATGCTCAAGTAGATATTTACTTGTATAAACCAATAAAGACCAAGTTCATCACAAAAGGATTCATCAAAGCAAGTAGGTCGTAATGCTCTACAAAACCCAATAAACCATGCACATAAATGTACACACTTAACACGTTCAACTAACTTGTAAGTTTAGTTTAAAACCACATATTGAGGTATTCATAAACCTCGAGTCATCACCAATTCAAGAATAGCATATAAGCTCAACAAATCACAACGTGAGGTCTACTATAGTCCTCTACTCAAGATTAAATCAAAGGCTATTATTCAGTCTAAGAACAACCCCAAACAAGGTTTAGCATTTGGTTTCACTCAACAGCACACCGGACTCAACCATAGTCCTAACCGTCGAACATAATTGACATCCTCAAAACCATTCTCATGAATGATAAGACTACCCTGTAGTCTAAATCCGCAAGTATTTTCATATCCTCGCGACTAAATTCCTTATAGTGAACTCATCCAATAATCAATATTAAATGGCACTCGAGACCATGGGTTGATCTCTAATACACCGTGCTCTACAAGCACGTTCTAAACAAATTCCCAATAGGTCTCTATAACGTGAGTGTCCCAATTGGACACAACGAGATACTCGGGTGCGCACAAACATAAGCGAACGAGACCCGAACATCGTAGGGTCTCAACCCAAAGCTTGTTATTATATTATTGACCTTACAACGACTCCGATGAGTCTTAATTCTACGTTTCATTCTTTTCGGGTTTCATAAATCCACAATTTAACACTCCAATCAAACGTACAATAAAATCCCAAAATTCATCCGGGCTTGATTCCCAAGCCTAACAATCCCAAGGACTCATTATAATCTTAGTCAAACGACACCCAAATGTTGTAGGATTTCAACCCGAGTTCGTTAACAAAATGTTGAACCTATGATGACTCCGTTGAGTCCAAATACTAAGTTTCATTCTTATACCTTTCATCGATATCAACATTAACACCCACTCTAAATAACAACAATTCTCCAATAATTCGGGCTTGATTAACAAACCTTAAAATTCATAAAACCCAACATAACCCTATACCCATTTTAGAGATTTCATACTTTCAATTAGATGGCCATACTCATATACCAAGTGAGATCACACATTCAAGCCCCAAACTTTAGGCATACTTTCATAATAAACCAAATAGAATGTAAACATGATTTCTAGCATGTTCATAACCCTAGAAACACAAGATGAAGAGTAACATAATACTTCCACAATCATATAGGTCATCCTACATATGCTTTTGACAAGTTCTCATGCTCAAATCACAAGTTAAAATCACCCAAGGCAAGTATGTGTACTCATTGACCTCAAATAGCATAGAGTTTGTTTTCCTTAGGATCAATGAGTACAAAATCAAAGAGAGAAGAAGTAACTTACAAGTGTTCAACACCAAAGAAAGCAAAGAAAGAAACTAATCGGTTGAAAATGATCTTCTCTTCGAGCTCTACACTTCTTGTGGAGGAGGCTTGAGCAAATGAGTGAAGAATCAAGGAGGATGATGAAGATGTCTTCAAGAAGCCATGGGAGAGTTTGAGAGAGGATGAATCTCGTTTGTGGAGAGTGAAGGAGAGAAATGAAGGTCAAAATCTGATTATATGGCTTATATTGGTCTAGAATTTGAGTGGGACAAGTGTCACCACAATGTGGTGTCTTAAAATCTGATTTTGGGCTTAATTAATCCACTCAATCACTCACTAATCCACTCATCAAACTTGTTAGAGATGTTAGGACATAATCAAGGAGGGTTAGGGAGGATTAGAAATGGTTTAGAAAAGGTTTAGGATAGGGGTTTGGGTGTAAAATTGCTCAAAGATCAAAACAGGGAAAAATCCCGTAATTGGTCACAGAAGGTGAGGCGGGCGCCTCACCCCTCTCCATGCGCCGCGGCTCGCCCAACACAAGGATGCTCTCGACTTGAGGCGGGCGCCTCACTATGTGCCAGGCGGGCGCCTCGGCTCCTGAACCTCCAAAACTTGGTCTAAACTTGATCTAAATGATCCCAAACTTATGGGCAACCATTCTAAGGTTTAACCTAACTCAAAACAAGTCTAAAACACACCCGAACAACTCCCGAAACAACTCGGAGCGAAACCGGGAAGGGGTGCAACAACGTGCAACCGGAACGACGAATGAACTCGCAATCGAACGAGCAACGAAAGGAGACTCTTAAGGCAAGTATAAGGGCTAACGAAGAAGCTTAAACACTTCTAGAAAGTTGAATAACAACTAGGGGAATAAGAATCCCAAAGGAGAGGCGATTACGCGACTCGATTCCCGAACTACGCGATAGAGACGAACGCTATCTCCAAAACTTCCAAATCATCGATAGACTTAAGGAACACCTCTAACTTGAAGTCTAATGCATCTAAACATGTTAATAAATCATCTTAAAGAGGTCTAGGACCCAAACCGAGGTCACGAACACAAAACGCAAGCAAACCCTCAATCGCGTCGTATTCCGACTATCGTTGAGTCACGACTTGTGACTTTAGCAAGTCAACAACTATATGGAGTCTCTTAATAATGTTTTGGTCTTAATATGGTCTCTCAAACGTATCTAGACCCTCTCGCAAACCAAACATACAGTCGACAAAAGAAGAAGTGCAAGTAGCACGCAAACCGAGATAACGAAGGAGCGGGCGTCACAGTTTATATATGACATTTCAATTATATAAAACAAATATAAAAAAAGACGAAAATAACACTATTTCTCATATGGCCGAAAGTTCTTAATAGACTTCATCCGAATAATTTTTACTTATTAGTAATTGACTGGAAATGCAATAGGGAAACATTAGGTTAACACAATTTGGTGAATTTTCAACCGCTTTAGTTAACTATAATATTATCAAACCGCTAAAATCTACGATTGTGCACAACAATACATCATTTGAGATTATCCGCTGACTTCCCTAATGTAACCCTATTGAATCACTTTAGCTTATCCACATCTGTAAGCTTTAAAAAAATTTATATTAAGTAAAATTTTGCTAGTAGTCCATAGTATTCAGCTTTATAATTTAATTATTTTAAAAATCTTAGTGCTAAAAATTATTGAAAAAAGGGATTATAATTGTAACCAACTATTTATCATTTTTGCTTCTTCACCTTTTTTCAAATACATATTGTGATTTTAGATGTTTTAATTTATGCAACGGCTTTGTCGAATCCTATTGTAACCGCTTTGTCAGATCTACTTCTTCACATTTAAAAAAAAATACATATCTCTAATTTTAGATGTATTTATCAAATCTTTGATTTTAAAATATAAATCAGTCATTTTTAGATAAGTTTAAAAAAATACATATGAGTATTTTAGATCTGCAATTTTAAAATAATTATTTATTTAAAATACATATATCTAGTTTTTTATATTTTGAGTACAACAAAAATTTATATGTTTCTTGACCTTAAAAAATACATTTGAAATTATATATTTCATTACTCTGTATATAATAATGTAATAAAATTTGAGATAATTGCAAAAAAAAACCTGACCTATTTTGTGTTTTGCAAAATTAACCTCGTATATTGATTTTCACCAAATTGAACATCCACCTATTTTTATTTTTGCAATTCAAACCTTTCGTTAAAGTGGTGTTAATTTTTTTTAACGTGATGATGACTTGGCTGCCCAATTGGCAGCTGACGTGGACACTACAGCTTCCAACTGATATTTCCCGTTTTTTTTCATTGCAAATTAAACCATGTACATTTGTTTGTATTGCAAAAACAACCTTGGTCAAACCGTAGTTTATTTCCCGCTTTTTTTCATTGCAAATTAAACCATGTACATTTGTTTGTATTGCAAAAACAACCTTGGTCAAACCGTAGTTTATTTCCCGCTATTTCTATTGCAAAATAAACCTTAAACATTTTTTTGTTTTTGCAAGATGAACCTTGGTCGAATTACTTGTTAATTTCCGCCTTTTTTATTGCAAAGTAAACCTTGTATAATTTTTTTTTGCAACATAAACCTTGCCAAAAACCAGATTTTGGCTATATATATACTCATTTCATCCTAAAAAAAATTCATCTCATTCTCTAACCAACAATCCATTTCATTAACATCACGGTGCAATATATTGAGTGCCTTAACATCACGGTGGATGATAGGTGGCACGCAATCATGGTGCAAGTAAGCTAAGCCTTCTGCCACCCCCAACGCTATCTTAAACCGGATTTCCCACTCCATCGCTTTCTCCGCCTCATGTAACAACGCACCTAATGTGCCATTAGGCAAAAAGTCGTAAAACAATAGCTTGATTTTCCTGTTGGCAGCCCAACCCAATAATCGAACTATATTTCTGTGGCGGATCCGTGCTAGCGTGGAAATTTCTGATGAGAATGCCAAGGCTGAGTAATTCTCCGATGATTGGAATCTTTTCACGGCAATAGTCAATCCCGATGAAAGATTCGCCGACACTAGACCGAGCGCCCAGCCAACCACGTTCGCAGAGGTCAAGCACTTTGCCACGCCAAGAATTGACAAGTCGAGCTTTGCACCTCCCACCTGGCCAATCCGCACGCCAATGTTCGCTTCGAGATCGACTCGCGGCGCAGAACCTCCCTACGATGATGTAGAGCGGCCAGAGTAGAACGCACGCCAAGCCCAATAGCACCACCATCGCCGCCTCTACGTGTCCCTTACCGGCAAAGACATTGGTTACCGTAAAAGCACAAAGATGGATTGCCCGCTAGCACGCTCAAGGCGCTTTGAGAAAAAGGACGTGTAGGGCACGTGACCCGATAAATCGCTGTGCGATACATTCAGCATCACGAGATTTTGGAGCTCTGAGAGATACCGAAGATCGCCGAGAGCCGACATTATGGGAGAGATCTAGCACTCCTAGCTTGTCCAATGCGGCGAATTCTGCTGGAATCTTGCCGGAGAGTTGGTTACAGCTGAGATTCAGCGCGATCTCCAACGCAGGGATTTTACCCAAACTGGCCGATGTTGCCTTGGGATAGTTGGTTGCTACTCGATCAAGTAATCGGCGAAGTTTCCAAAGAAGAACCGATTTCGGACGCATCGACCGGATAACCTTGTTCTTAGCAAGGACGAGTTTGGTGAGTGAATTCAGTGAGCCGAGGCGCTGGCTCAACGGGCCGTCCAATGAGATTGTTTGATGCGCCAACGAATCAGAGAAATAAGCTCGCTTCAAATTTATCGGAAATTTCCTCGCAATAGAGTTAGAATGTAAATCCGTAAACGTGAGATTCCTGCAACCGAGATGTCCGATGGTATAAATCCGGTTAACTGTTTGATCCGAGATCCAAGAAATTCAAATTCTTCAACCTTCCAATATGGGGCGGAATTGATCCAGTAAGGTGATTATTGCTGACCCGAAACCGAATTAGCGACAAGCAATTCCCAATCTGATTTTTTTCAGGATGAAATGAGTATATATATAGCCAAAATCTGGTTTTTGGCAAGGTTTATGTTGCAAAAAAAAATTATACAAGGTTTACTTTGCAATAAAAAGGCGGAATTAACAAGTAATTCGACCAAGGTTCATCTTGCAAAACAAAAAATGTTTAAGGTTTATTTTGCAATAGAAATGGCGGAAATAAACTACGGTTTGACCAAGGTTGTTTTTGCAATACAAACAAATGTACAGGGTTTAATTTGCAATGAAAAAAAGCGAGAAATAAACTACGGTTTAACCAAGGTTGTTTTTGCAATACAAACAAATGTACAGGGTTTAATTTGCAATGAAAAAGCGGAAATATCGCTTGGAAGTCAGTGTCCACGTCACCGCCAACTAGCACTAACTCATCATCACGTTAAAAAAAATTAACACTACTTTAACGAAAGGTTTGAATTGCAAAAATAAAAATAGGCGGAGGTTCAATTTGGTGAAAATCAATACACGAGGTTAATTTTGCAAAACACAAAATAGGTCAGGGTTTTTTTGCAATTATCTCAATTAGATACATAAGTCATTTATCTTAAAGGTGAATTGAATATCAACCACATATATATATATATATATGGTTGATATTCAATTCACCTTTAAGATACATGACTTATGTATCTAATTTAAGTTGATCAATCAATTCACCTTTAAGATACATGACTTATGTATCTAATTTAAGTTGAATTGATCAAACTTTTTTCATTTACTTAAGACATACTTTTGGGTGAAATATGTCTCTATATATTATACAATTATACAAAGTTGTTAATTACCATATCTTACAACAAAAAAATCTAGGTAAAATTGTGGATCGGTCCCTTTCCCAATAATTTAATCGCTCCAGTCCCGTGATTTTATTTTCAATTGTGGACTTCACATGTCCATTATGACGCCCTTTTTTTTCATTGTGATGCCCAATTTCGGTGGGACTTCAATCCATTGTGATGCACGGCTTTTTCACTATGATGTCCAATTTTTGTGGGACATCAATATTTCATTGAGACGCATGACTTTTACTTTGCGATGCCCAATTTTGGGCATAGACTTTGTACGCGCGTTTGTTGTTTATTAAGGATATCTTCATCATATTATCCCCAAAAGTGTACTTTAACGATAGAAAACAAATATCATTGATTTTTCTGGTTATAATTTCATCACAGGGGACCAGCCCGAAATTATCCCTTGTTTTTTTTTTCAACCACTAAAATTTATTAACAAAATATTATTCCTAAAATACTCAGATCGTCTCCTTCCTTAGCTTCGGTGGATAATTTGGACTTAAAAAATCACGATTATTGTGCAAGAAAATGGGGATCGACCTAATTTATCAACCATCAACATCCATGAGGAAGTTATATTATCAATTTATTTCTGATTTGAATTCAAGATTTGTTAGATTTCATAATTATTCTTGTTAAACAATTTTTTAACTTTTTATTTCGAGTATATGACCTTATAAATTGAGAATGTCAATTATGTCAATGTCTAAATATTTAAAGATAATTAAAAAACACAAATTGTAATGGACTTCCATTTATCATATATGAGCTAAGAGCAAGAATTATATAGAAAAAAATTACTGTTTAAATCAAATAAACCGTATTTCCTCTCCGAAAATCCTACATGTGTATGAATTTCTTATATAAACCAATTTATGAGGGTTTTTTCAAGTATATAGATTTGCATTACAATTATGGCCAAATTATATGTTTTTAAAATATTTTAATGCATATTGTAAAAAAAATTAATTAGTCTTGAATCCATCAAATCAAACAAAATAAAATAGAATATTTATAAAAAAATGGCTAACATATATGAAACATATTCCATTATTCCAGAACTGATATGTTCCCTCATAAATGTTCATAAGACAAATTGTTTCGTATTTATGTCGTGTTTGTCAAATAGGAAGATAATTAATATTGTTTTGACATCTTTTAATTAAAAGTACATTGAACTCCATGTTTAAATTTGTATGTTACAATAGATAAAATAACTTAAAATATTGCTTAAGTAAAGTATTTAATTGAAAATTTCAATTTATTTACAACATAAATAATTTCAACTATTATTCAAAAGTTCTATAGTATATTTTTCCAATTTTTTTTTCTAGATATGTATGCTAAATGTTCCGATCCAATATAATCCAAAGATCACAAATTAGTTAATTTTCGTACAATTTTTATAAAATAGTCATTGCAACTGTTTATTAAATTTTATAGCTAAAATTACTTAAAAATATGCACAAACTTTTACTTTATTTATATCATGCTTCCATATTTTTTTTGTCATCGACAATCGTTTTTTAAGTCATTATGCCACTTTCTTAAGAGGTTGGATTACCCAAAGATCTAACACCAAATGGAAGCATCATCCAAAAGATGGTATTTCATATATATATATATATATATATATATATATATATATATATATATATATATATATATATAATGACAAAGGTATATTTATCCCTTCAAAATCTCACTTTTAAATTATTAACTTTTAAGTTACCAATCCACTCTTTCTCTCTCCTATTTTCTCCATACTTTCTCTCTTTCTCTCTCATCACCACAATCTCATCTCTTTTAATTATGTTTAAACATTTTTCTCTCTTTAAACATAAAGATGGTAACTAAAACAAAAATAATAGTTCTGGAATCAAGAAAACAAAAATATAAGAGGAGGTTAGTAAAATAAAAAATAATTTACGGAACAAATCACTATAAAAATAAAAGTTCCAGAATAAAAAAAAACAAAATAATTTAATGCGGAGGTTAGTAAAATAAAATAATTTACGTAATAAAAGTTTAAAACAAATTCTTAAAAAATATATGTGTAAAACAAAAAATATGTTAGTAAAATAAAAATATTTAATAGAACAAAAATAATAGTTACGGAGTCAATAAAACAAAAACAATTTAAACTAAGGTTACAAAAATAATAAAAATAATTTACGGAACAAAAGTTTAAAAAAAATTCTTAAAAATAGTAATCTAAGACAAAAATACATTAGTAAAATAAAATTATGTGATGGAACAAAAATAATAGTTACGGAGTTAATAAAACAAAAATGATTTAAACTGAGGTTAGTAAAATTATAAAAATAATTTATGGAACAAAAGTTTAAAACAAATTCATCAAAATAGTTATGTAAAATAGAAAAAAACGCTAGTAAAATAAAATACTTGATGAAACAAAAATAATAGTTACTGGGTCAATAAAACAAAAAAATTAAACTGAGTTTAGTAAAATAATAAAAAAAATTACGGAACAAAAGTTTTCCATAAAACTAATTCTTAAAAATAAAACAAAAATAGCAATTATGAAGTCAATAAAATAAAAAATATAAAGGAAGTTAGTAAAATAAAAATAATTTACGAAATAAAAATAATAGTTAATGGTAAAAATAATTTGGTTATTTTGATTTTAGCTTATTTTCTTATCAGAAATTCATTTATTTGTAAAATTAAATTATAATTTAATAAAAATAATCATTCAAAATTAAGAACTTATTTGAGTTCAGATTCTATTTGCAAGTCAGAAAAAGTCCATGTTTGTTCGAAAACATCATTTTACAGACTTTTTGAATAGTATAAAGTGTTCGTGGTAGTCCGTCCATGGATTGACACTTAAAATGGTGTTTCAGTAATGCTATTGAGAAACATTGACTATACTGTAGGGTTGTGCAATGGAACCAAACTAATCATCATAAATTTTGTGGATCACATTGTTGAAACAAATTTTTTGAAATGAAGCAATGTTGGAGAAAAAGTTTTTATCTAAAGATTGTCATTAACTTCATTTGATGTAGACCATAAGGGTGTTCCAGTGGTAGAGTTGGGGCTTTACAAAATGTGAGGTCTCATGTTCGATCACTTCACATGCCCCTTTAGGGGAAATGTCTACAAAAAAAAAAAATTCATTTGATATAAGATTGTCTTTTAAGTTCCAGAGAAGACAATTTTTATTGTTGGTATCATATGCAATGACAATTAACAAGTGTCAAAATCAATAATTGCACGTAGGTCTCATCTTGAAAAAATCAGTATTTAGCCATGGACAGTTATGTCACAAAATTTCCAGAGTAAAAATTGTTTTGATTTGAAGATATTGATATGTGGTGAAAATGAAAAACCAATTATTGTGTATAAGAATTTTTTTTTAAAATATATAATGATTAGTGATATACTAATGTGTATTTGTTAATAAACTGATTCTTCTTATTTTATCCTTTAAGATTTTTTTATCCTCTTTATTTTGTTTAGATACTATTTAGTTGGAAAAAAAGAATGGCGTGCGTTTAACGCACGGGTTAGAAGAACTAGTTATGTATAATATAATAGAATATTGTTTCTAATAGAAAGTTAATAACTGGGATGTCATTTATTGATGCTTAATTGATAAAAGTAACATTAAGTAATTTTTTTATTTCAACTATGTTATTTATTTAAAGCAAAATAATAATTGAAATGAAAGCAGATGTTGTTCTAATGGACACACTGAGCCAAATGAACAAAACAATTTAGAAAATGGGAGGGGAAAACTGACCTTTTGAAGAACTAATATTTATTTTTTGCTTGTTACAAATAATTATAGATTTTATAATCTCTATGACACTGCCTTGATTCATATAACTCCACGGATTAAATATTTTTTTTGGTTGAAACTTATGAAGACATGTATAAACTGTGGAGGCATTCTTTGGCGATATTTTGGGGGCTATATATCAATTATACTCGACTACCAAAGATTTTAGAAGGAACTCAACTATATATATTATTTGAAGGTGAAACACTTTTTTTTCTACTTTTTCTTTGTTTTTATACTAAACATTTAATATTAAGTTGACATGAATATCTTTATATATTTCTAGCAGTGTTCTAAAACTCTCCGCCTAGTCGTTAGTCCCCTCTCTACCGCCGCGACTTTCTTAGTCGACGCCTAATTGACCACTCGCCGACCTTAATTTATTTTTGTAGCTTTGATTTTGTGGTATGCGGTGACCGGAGAAGGAAGAGGGGGCGAACTGGAGAAGGAAGGGGAAGTGGTAATGGTTAGGCAGAGAGGGAGGTAATAGGGGGCGAACTAGAGTAATATATTTTTTGTTTTTAGTTATAAACTTGGCTTGTTTATTGCTTTGGGGTTGTTGAGAATTGAGATTAATGGTATGTTTGTATATTTTTGTTCATTTTACAAATATAGACAAGTGTTTGATAAAATGACAAACATAAAAAAAATTAAATTTGTATTCAATGTGTTTGATCTTTGATGTAAATTATCAAAAAATGGTAATTATGTCTTAATTCTAGGCCCCGATTACGCCCCAACTAGTCCCCTAAGCGCTAGGCGCTAGTGTGCCGCCTAGCGGCCGCCTAACGATTTTTAGAACCTTGATTTCTAGGACCATTGAATACACCCAAGCTGTTGGTATTCTCAACACAATTCACAATATCATTTTTAACATTTTATTTTTCATCACATCTATATATATAAAGTATGTGGTTGTTCTTTATAGATGTTCAATCAATCTCCTGCAAAGTTAAAAAAAAAGATAGTTGAAACATTATTTATACATTTATTTGTTATATATTCTTTAATTATTATAATTTCAAATATAGACGGTTTGATTAAAACATCTTAAACTAAAAGTGAAAACATTATTGAGAAAGTTAAAAATTGGTTGACGCATTATACCATTCTCTTTTTATTTGTTTCTTTGATAACTAAAATTATGTCATCAAACTCTGAAAAGTTTGAAAGCTTATTGATGCGAAAATCATAAACTTCTAAGCCTTTGATTTGAGCTTTTACAATCCCTTTTTTCTTGATCTCCTTAAATTTCTTAAATAAATTAATCTGTAATTTTTTGTGTGGAAGGCAACCAATTAGAGTCTCTGGTATACTTAATTGATAATGTTTATGGTGTTATACATTGCCGATAATGATTTGAGACTAATATTCTGGCATTTGCCTTCGGTTTTTTCATCGGGCTTATGCATTCAAATGTCTCAACATTTTATTTTGGGAGTGGCTATTTCCACTACATTTTTTTCTTATCCACTACATCATGAGTTATTACATTAAATAATTACATCTTTTGACATAATTGCCCTTTCTATACTTGTCATTTGAAGTAAAGTACTGATATATATATATGTTTTATTTATAAATTAATTTTTAATTATCAATAAACAAGATAGTTGTTCTTTTTCTATTTTTTATTTTTTCCAAAATACTTTTTTAGTCTCAACAAACAAGGTATTTTTTTTTTGTAATAATTACGTTTAATCAATTTTGTTTATGATTCGTGTCTCGTACTCTATTATCGTAAAAATAATATTATCAATATATTTGTCTACCAAAACTATAGATAATATTAATTGAATATTTATCATCAAAATAAATAATTTAATTTAATGAACAAATTATTACTCTAAAAAATAAATTCAATAATAGCAATATGCTAAGTATTATATTGAATATTGGCTTCACTCAATTCAATAATTAAACTATCAAATCATTTTTATTGGTAGACCGGGTTTTAAAATTTTACGATACTATTTCACATTATTATTTTACTATTGGACAAAAATATTTTGCTATTATATATCCTTTAAATCTCACTTTAATTTTTTTTAATAACCAAATAGTACATATTTTCTCAAAGTTTGATAAACAAATGATGTTCTTAACATATTAATTTATTATTTATGCAAGATAACTTTAATCATAAGATTAATTGATCAAGAATTTAATACAAATTAAAAATAAAAATATTTTAACTATGTTATTTATTAAAAAATAATGTTAGAAGGTAATTAATTAGAGAAGTAACTTTATTAGTCAACTTAATATGAGCAAGTAATGTGTAGATTTGTCCAAACATGTCATTAATTAATGAAATAACTAATCATGTAGTTGATAAGCAAAAAATATAATGGAATTGGTCTATCCCTTTATTTTCATCAAATCTATATAAACATGTTTTTTTCAAAAGAAGTCATACATTAGATAACCCTAACTTTTATATATAAACATTGCGTAAGACACCATGAGAGAAAACTGTCTTATTTGGAATTTGAATGAAATTCTATGATGAGATAATGTCTGTAACATTCTTGGAATAAATAAAAGTACCACCATAATGACTCTTTGAAAGAACTTGACATGTTTTTTGTTACATGATCACAAATTGTACCATTTATGGACGCATTGCAAAGTTTTGAGACTTATAAAAAACATGAGACTACAAGCTCTTGGCAATGACGTATGTGATCTCGTGTTGAAAGCATTTTCTGAATGGATTTTAAATAGCGACGACGGTATATATGGTGGTGAAAATGATGGTGTTGTAACAATAGAAGTTCCAAACGGTCTTTTGGTTAATACATCAGATATATGATCCTGTAAAATTGTTGAAATTATATATCTGTCATTTTTTGAGTATTTTATGACGTGTCATATTTGTTAGAAAGAGTTATACTTGTCCCGATTCTTGATGTTGTTGACACCATAAATTAGTACATGGTTTCTAACAATCACTTAGAAGGAAGACTTTATTTGAGTTCAGATTCTATGTGTAGGGCAGAGAAAAACATAAGCTTGTGTGAAGACATTCATTTTACATAGTTTTTGAATAGCATAAAGTGTTCAGGATTGCCTAACCATGAATTAGTACTTAAGGTTAATGTTTCAGTGATGTTGTTGAGAAACATTGATCCTGCTACAAAGTTGTACAATGGAACAAAAATAATCATTACCATGCTTGAGAATCATGCTCTTGCAGTAAATTTTTCGAATGGAAGTAATGTTGGAAACAAAATATTTATACCAAGAATGTCATTGTCTCAATGTCATTGTTTCAAATTTTCAGAGAAGATAATTTACATTGGTAGTATCGTATGTCATGACAATTAACAAAAGTTAAGGTCAATCACTTTCACATGTAGGACTCTTCTTGAAGAAATCAGTATTTAGTCATATTTAGTTGTATGTTACAGTTTCTAGGGTAACAAATTGTTATAGCTTGAAGATATTTATATTGAGAGTAATGTTGTCCGTAGGGCAAGTTCAATGGTGAGGGTCAAAACCAAATTTTGATACATATGTAAGAGTATTAAGCTCTCCAATGGTTAAAGTAAAAGGTATCAAAATTAAGTGTGATATTAGGGAATATACCAAACTTTATATCTCCCTTAGTACCACACCTAATTTTAATACCATTCATTTTGATATCTATTGTTGGAAATGATTATTTGATACTCATGATCATGAATAATAACCAATAGGTATCAAATTTTGGTTTTGATACCTATAGGCAAGTACCACCATTGGACTTGCCCTTACAACTATTATTACCGCTCTCCTTACAACTATACATTTGTGAAATGATGACTCACCAAAGTTACTTTTTGACAAAGGTTGTGTATAAGGAAAATTTTCAAAATTTATAATGTTACCAATAAAATGATATATTTATATTTAAGTAGTTTTCGGATGCATTGCTTTTCTTAATTTATTTTTTTGATTATGATTTGTTAATTCGTTTTGCTTGAATATTATTTAATTAAAAATATTTTTGTCTATGCGTTTAACGCACGGGTGTAAAACTAGTTGGGTGTAATATCCAGTTTCAAGGTTGAATAGTTGGATGTTCAATGTCAAATCACTAAATAAATGCACTCAAATAAAAATGTTTATATTCCATATGTTCAAATACATTGATCGCATACTTGCATAGAATACAACTATTCATATTTCAATTAGGGGTGTAAGTGGTTCGGTTTGGTTTGGTTTATGTCAAAACCACAAACCGAACCGCCTCCTAGTGGTTCCAAAAATCTCAAACCTAACCGAACCAAGTAAGACTTGGAACCGAACCGAACCGAACCACTCGGTTTGGTTTGGTTTGGTTCGGTTTTGTGGTTTATATAAATTATATTTAATGAAATTAACCAACATTAAAAATAACAATAAAAATAATATTTTAATTTGGAATTAACATCAAAATTAGGAAATAATCTACTAACAACAAATTATTATAAATAAAACAATACAAATTCTAAAATAAACACAAACAATGGAAGAAATAATAATTCTCCAATAATCAAGATTTTGTTTGGTTTAGTATCCGTCTATATATATATATATATATATAATAAATAAATCAAAGGTTCAAAATCGTTAATAAATGTAATATAATATATATTATATAATAAGTACATAAAAATATATAGGGTGGTTTGGTTCGGTTCGGTTCGGTTTGGTTTGATACCATAAACCGTGAACCGAACCGAACCGCGTGGTTTTCCAATTCTTGAAACCGAAACCGAACCGTCTTCGACCAAAACCGAACCAAACTGACTGGTTTTGTTTGGTTTGGTTCGGTTCCGTGGTTCGGTGGTTCTGATTTACACCCCTAATTTCAATGATATCACACCTTTTAATGAACCAGTTAAAAATTAATATGAATTGATAATTATTTAAAGTTTTTTGTTATAGTATACATTCGTACACATTCAAAAATGAATCTTAAGAGTTTTTACATTTATTTTTCTAATCAAATATTATGACATTTCCAAAGCAAAACTAATACATAATCAAAACAAATTTCGACAGCAAACTTTGAAAATGTAAGGACACCGGAGCAAAATGAGAAAGTTCTCATTAATGTGTTGTCACCTTTAGCGAGTTGACATGTGCCATCCCTCCTCTTGGGTGACCTGCGTGCTATGTTGCCGGATTCGGGTCGATCCGCGAATTTTATTCCCATTTGTTCAATTTTTAACTAATTTTCACTCACATTTTGAATCAATTTCTTATTGGGTAACCCGTGATCTTTGTTGATGGGTTACCAGTACCATCAACCTTCTTTTTATCATTTTTGGGGCTTCGTCTTATGGATTTAAGATCCGTAAAACCGTCAAACGCAATTTTTTGCTTTTATTTAATAATATGTACATATATGGACAGGTAATAAATGGACATTAACACCCGTTACTCAATTCATCTGTCAATCATATTCATTGATCAACTTAGCTTTAAACATTGACTTATTTTTTTTACTAGAGTCAGCCATACTTTTACTAACACATAGGCTTAGGAGGGCGAATTAAGCAGAATAATACTTGGTCAACCAAAATTTTTATCTAGAGGAATATATGTTTATATAAGCTTTTGCATGGCTGGAAATAGTAGAGTGGAAATGAAAATCAAATCATTTGTGATGGAATTCTGAAAGATCAATAGTAACTAGGATTCAAAGAATTTGTCAATGTAGCTTGTGATGTAGATGGATCCGGAGGTGTATCGACCAGAAAATCAAATATGTAAACAACAGAAGACTTTAAATACTTAAGGCAGTAATAAATCAAATGTTTATCAAACAATCTACAAGCTATGCTTGTAGATCCAACCTTATGGCAAAAAAGATTTCACTAAAAAGGATTATGAGTTTAACAAAACAAATTGTGAAATCACAAAAATACCAAACCTCTCACAAGACAACAAGTCTGGAGAGGAAAACCCACAAAAACAAGGTACAAAAAACGCGGGATTAAAAAATAAGCTTCCTAACAACTTAGGAAAGCAAACAGCAAAAACAACGATGTTGTTCGTGATGAAGCTACATCTAGAGCTGCAACCGTCACAGCAGCAGCAAAGCTCTCTTAGGTTCTTTCTCTATGTCTCTGAGCGTCTCTCCTAGCAGTCTGCACAAGATCCTAATATATATATATGCTGCTAGAGGCCTACACGAATAAGAAGAACAAAAGACTTCAAGGAAATAAAGGATTATGAAATAAATCAATTAGTTTCTAAATACAGTTTCTTAATCTAAGTCAAAGAATCTATCCTACATAAATAAGAATACAACAACTCAAAGGAAACATAATGTTAGGAAATAAAAGATTTGTTTCCTAAATTAGGAAACTAATTTAATTGAAGGATCTACCAAAGATATTCCCAACTCAATTAAGGATTTTTGAGAGCTTTTGGAAGTATTCAATATGGTAACTACTTACCATAGCTTTAGAACCAAGAAACTTATAAAATATGGTAACTTCTTACCAAAACTTTGGGACCAAGAAAGTTTAAAGACAACACAAAAATAGGGCACGCCCATTTTACCCTTATAATCTCTCCCTTTGTTGAACTTTTCTGGTCATATCAAATGACAAGTGTTTTTCAACACCATCAAACGTCTAACCTGCATTGGTTAGAAAATCTCATCTCCCCCTGAATTTGTGCAAGGTATAAAATCAGAAATCATCTATTAAGCACAAATCAAAATATACCAATGATGCACTCACATGCATACAAAACAAATATGAAACAGTTTATAAGAGAAACAATCAGAATGATGAATCTACAAGGAATCAGATTCATCATCATCAAAAGGTACAACATCATCATCATGAAAAGATGCAACATCTTCACCATCAACAGTTGAGGAACACAATTACCAGTAGGAACATCAACACTTGACCTTTCTCCCCCTATTTGACTAGAGGAAGGAGTGGAAGAGTAGAACTTCAGAAATCAGGGTGATGTAGCTTTAGGTTAAGTTGCATTCAAAACTTCATCAGTCTGGATTGTCGAATTTTTAGGGTTAAAGGGACTGAAAGGACTGGAAGCCATTCGAATAGACTAGGGTTTATAGAATAAAATATGAAGAGAAACAGGGGCATGAGATTTTTAGCAAAATGGAGGAAAAATTGTCAAACAGAATTTTGTAGAGAATGAGTGCACCTTAATGACTTCAACCTATTAATAACAATACTTCAAAAACGCTACAAACCAGGGAGTTGGCCGTTAGGAGATAATTCACTGGAAGATGAGGAGACCAATTCAAATTATGTTGAATTTGATTTTTGAAATGATGTTATTTAGACTAAATCCAACACACAAGTCCACATCACATGTAATAAGGGCATGAGAGCAGATGTAGATAGAATGGAAAATACTGAATGATAGGAAAAATTGATTTCTTTTCAAAAATCATTTAGGATACCTCAAATAAATTCAAGATTTTTTTAAAAAAACACAATAAAAGTGTTTACCCAAAAATTGATCAAACACAAGCAATACTTTAGCAGCTCATATCCAAAGTTCAACCTCTCTTAATTCCCCACGAAAATTAGACAACCACCAAATATTTTTCAACATGGAAATTTTTTGGAAATTGATTTGCACAATTTATTTTAGGCCAAAATTTCACCATGCTGATATCCTTACCAACAATGCATGTCCTAAATTTTTATGTCTAAAAACATGATAACTGATGCTAGGAAAAAGAATAAAAAATGCAATCACACACAAGTGATAAAGACCAGATCAAATGATGTAGTTCTTGATGAAGTTGCATTGGGAGGTATATTCTGCAATAATGAAATTTTTTGCACTTTTTGCATCATTTTTTTTTCTCAATCAGACTTCTCTCACAAAGATAAAAAATTTTCACATAACAAAAATCTATAGATACTTTATTTCCCTAGAAGTATAGCTCTACTTTATTTCAAGTTATACAAACATGCCACTAGGAACCTTTCACACTATTTACCAAGAACAATCATTTTACACATGATCAACCCATGAAATCTAAAGATTTACAGTCCTAAGAGAGAATGACAACAAACCTTGTTCATAGGCAGCTCTTTTTCTTTACGCAGCTTTCACACTTTTCGAAGGGTATCCATTTTTTCTCACGATCAACCCATGAGAAACAAAGTTCAATAATACCAAGATAAGATGCTACAACCCTTGTACTTTAGGTAGCTCTTTCTTATGTGGTCTTCAAACATGCTCAAGAACTGGGAGAGAGAGTGAGAATCATAAACCAATACCACAACTGAATTTGAATACAATTCCCAAGTAACAACAAAAGACACAAACATATGAGACAATGATCTAAAGTGTCCTCTAAAGATAAAATGCAATCATGCCTATATATATATATATATATATATATATATATATATACTAAGTGCAAAATCAAATGGCACACATAACACAAGATATTTCCAAAGATTGGAAAATCTCTCAAAAACTACTTTTAAAAAAATATCAGCAAGTTGATTTTCAATCTCAATATGTTCAATGCAAACAATTCCTTATTCAACCAAATCTCTAATAAAGTGGTGTCTTATATTAATGTGTTTTATTCGATAATGTTGAACTGAATTTTTGTACTTTACAAATTGCATTGATGTTATCACAATGCAAAGTTAACACATCAATGTGTAGCCCATAATCTTAGATCATTTGGTGCATCCATAAAAGTTATAGAGTCATATCTAAAAAAAAACAAACAATAAAAGCAAAAAAAATAATATGGACTCTAGAAAAAATTTATGATTAAAAACTAAATTAAACTAATTACTAAAACAAACTACTAAAAGTAAAAAGGCTTCTCTCAAAAATATTATGATTAGCACGCTAATTTGTGAGAATCAACCTTACCTTTTCTCCTTGTGGATATGCAATCATGAACATTACCTATCACTTGAGAAGTTGGATGGTCTTTCTATATGCGGCTAGGAATATCATGGCTTCGATCAGTCACAATGGGAGCAGTTTCAACATTTTGGGATTCAGTTTCAGCTTCTGCAAAAGTTTTGACCAATGCATCTTCTGATGCAGCTGCATCAGAAGCTGCATCCAAATTTCTAGAATTTTCTGAACTTTTAGCTTCTGAATTATGTGAGTCTGGAACAAAGCCTGACTGTCTTTTAGGAACCCAAACTTTTCTGAACATTTTTGACTGATGCAGTTTCGGATGCAGCTGCATCTAGTTACGGACCAGATATGCTTGCCTAACTTTTTCACCATAGTCTACCTTTTTCAGGTAACAGAAGGGCTGAATATGTCCATGTTTGTGACAGTAATGACAAACACAATTTTTCTTTCTAGTTTTTGTTTTTTCAAAGAAATTGGGTATTTGAAAAGTGTGTGTAGACTGTTTTGGTTCAGAAGATATACCTTCACCTTCCTTAACAAATGTTTTTGGCATGAATCCAAGTCCAGACTTACCATTATTTCCAGACTTCAACATATCATCAAGTTTGTGTTGACTGGAATTCCACTTTGCCACCGTTTCATTTACTTTGTGAAGTTTTTTTTTCAAATTTTCAAGCTCTACATCCTTCTTTGTAAGCAAACACTCCAGTCTAGCAATGCTCTCCTTCTGATCTTTATTCACTTTCTTGAGTATTTCACTTGTCTTTCCAAGTAACTTAACTTGACAAGCTTTCTTTTCCCAGTCATTGTACAACTCCCTTATAAGCATTCATCAGTTCTGATTCTGATTTTGGAGCATCTTCAGTGATGGAAGAGTTGAATCAAAGAAAATCATCCCAGCTTCTGTCCGATGTAGCTTGTGATTTAGCTGCATCTGGAGGTGCATCACTTGAAAAACCTGCAAGATTAGTCTAAACATGTTGTACTATTGTGAGAGTGATGAGATCACCTGGATCTTCATCATCACTGTCACTCAGAGTAGCAAAAAAACTCAAACCCTTCTTTCTTAAAGTAATGCACATTGATTAGCATAATGACCAAAACTTTGACAAGTTATACATTGAATAAAATCAATATTTTTACCTCTAGATGTAGGTTGTTTAGCAAAAGGATTGGTAAAAGGTTTCTTAGGGGTTTGAAAAGAACTTTCTTTGGGAACAAACTTGTTAGGCTCAGTTTTGAAAACAGTTTTGGTGTTAGAAGATGGAGATCTATTTTGTCCCTTTGCTTTCAAAATATTTTTAAACTTTATTGTTAAAAAATCCATTGAGTCTTTACCAAAATCAGATTCCTCAATCTAGTGTAATTCAATCAATTCAAAAGAAACATCAACAACAGAAGGAAAATCAATACTTTCCATAGAAGGAGTAAAAGATGATGCACCTTTGCCTTTGTTCTTAATTTGCTCATTGAGGTTTAACTCAAAATTTTGTAGAATGCCAACTAGTTTTTCAAAACCAATTTTATCAATGTCATGAGCTTCCTCAATAGCAAAAATTTTGGCATTAAATCTTTCAGGTAAAGTGTGCATCATCTTGTTAACAAGACGATCATTGGTGATAGGATCACCCAAAGTAAGAGCAATGTTAGATATATCAAGTAATCTACCATATTATGACATAACATCTTCAACCTCATTCATTCTAGTGTTCTCAAATTGAGTAGTAAGCATTCTAAGTTTTGAAGTACGAACACTAGCAAGACCTCACACAAAGTTTGAAGGGCCTCCCAAACATCCTTAGCAGAGTCATAGTTTACAATAACTCTGAAGGTGTTGGCATCCAAGGCTTTGTATATGGCTAAAAGAGTCTTAGAATTAAACGAAGCAGTGGTTCTATCTTGAGTGGTCCAATTTGTCTCACTCGTGATTTTAAAATCACCATCATTATCAGTGGTCTTAGGTGGAGTTCAACCATTCAGAACAGCAAACCACACTCTCTCATCAATTGATTTGATGAAGATACGCATTTTGACTTTCCAAATTGAGTAATTAATATTAGTCAATGTAAGGGACGAACAACATTCTCATATTGAGAATCCATTATGGCTACAACCAGAAACTTCTCTTAGTGTCGTTAAGATGAGGCTCTGATACCAATTGAAAAATCAATAGTAGCTAGGATTCAAAGAATTTATCAATGCAGCTTGTGATGCAGCTGCATCCAGAGGTGTATCGACCAGAAAATCAAATATGTAAATAGCGGAACACTTTAAATACTTAAGGCAGTAATAAAACAGATGTTTATCAAACAATATACAAGCTATGCTTGTAGATCCAGCCTTAAGGCCAAAAAAAATTCACTAAAAAGGATTATGAGTTTAACAAAACAAATTGTGAAATCACCAAAATACCAAACCTCTCACAAGACAACAAGCTTGGAGAGGAAAACCCACAAAAACAAGGTATAAAAACGTGGGATTAAAAAATAAGCCTCCTAACAACTTAGGAAAGCAAACAACAAAAGCAGCGATATAGCTCGTGATGAAGCTACATCCGTCACAAAGAAGAAGAAAGCTCTTTCGGTTCAGTGTCTCGATCGTCTCTCATAACGATGCATGCGAGATCCTCAAATATATATATATATATATATATATATATATATATATATATATATATATATATATATATATATATATATATATATATATGCCGCTAAAGACCTACACGAATAAGAATAACAAAAGACTCCAATGAAATAAAGGATTAGGAAATAAATCAATTAGTTTCCAAATATAGTTTCCTAATTTAAGTCAAAGAATCTATCCTACACAAATAAGAATCCAACAACTCCAAGGAAACATAATGTTAGGGAATAAAAAATTTGTTTCCTAAATTAGTTTCCTAATTGAATTCAAAGATCTACCAAAGATATTGCCAACTCAATTAAAGATTCTTGAGAGGTTTTGGAAGTATTCAATATGGTAACTACTTACCATAGCTTTAGGATCAAGAAACTTATAAAATATGGTAACTTATTACCAAAACTTTGGGACCAAGAAAGCTTAAAAGACAACACGAAAATTGAGCACGCCTATTTTACTCTTACAATCTCCTATTTTGTTGAACTTTTCTGGTCAAATCAAATGACAAGTGTTTTTCAACACCATCAAACGTCTAACCTGCATTGGTTAGAAAATCTCATCTCCCCCTGAATTTGTGCAAGGTATAAAATCAGAAATCATCTACTAAGCACAAATCAAAATATACCAATGATACAATCACATGCATACAAAACAAACATGAAACAGTTTATGAGAGAAACAATCACAATTATGAATCTACAAGGAATCATATTCATCATCATCTCTCTCTCACTATCTATTTATCACCTATAATGATTTAGGCGTATTTTAGGTTGGAAATGAACCATATATATTTATATCACCATTACAAAACTGCCCACTTACGAGCTCAGAAATTTGGTGAGCCAAAGTTTTAGTATGGGTGTTCAAGTGAGTGCTCATTTAACCCACCATAATTAATGGTTTCAAATGGGCATGTCTATTTGTGTCAACATAAAAAATTAAGTTTGCTCATACCCGTTATTTAGTGGGTGTCCAAATGAATGCAGGCAAAAATTGTCACCTCTATAGCTAACATAATTATTGCGAGTTCATCATTCCCAGATTTATGGAAATTTCGCCACATTACCTTGTACATTTTGTTTTTGTTCAGTTGGTTAGGTTGTTGAAAAATAAGAGTATATGTCTTCTGTAAGATCGTCTTACGGAAAGAACCGTAAGACGGAGCTCCACTATCTCATAACTCAACCTACTAACACACGATGAATCGGGTAGGAATGATCCGTCTTCTAAAAAATATCCGTAAGATCGTCTTACACAAGTTTTTACCTAATAATAATAATAATAATAATAATAATAATAATAATAATAATAATAATAATAATAATAATAATAATAATAATAATAATAATAATAATAATATCTTATACATATAGTTATTGACACATTTTTATTAGTCCCTTCATCCCAAAATAAATACTCCCTCCGTCGCAAAATATATGACGTTTGGGGCTTTTCACACATACCAAGAAAACATATTATAAAGACTAAACTGCCCCTATCCAAACATTAATGAGGTGTCTTGATATTTTTTTCTCAAAGAGCCAAACACGAGTTACAGAGTCAATAAATATGGGTAGAATTGAAAAAATAAGTTCCTTGAAAATTACAAAGTGTCATCTATTTTAGAACAAAAAAAACTCTCCCAAAACGTCATTTATTTTGGGACGGATCCATTCCAAACAAAGAGTATACTATATTATTTTGAGATGTTTCAATCTAAGAGTTCACTTTCAAAAATTATGCTTACAATTTTTATAACATTTAATCTTTACCATTCACTTGTGTTGTAAGTCCATTGTTTGTACTTAACTATTTTTACAAATATGACTAACTTTAATGACATTAATATATCCCGAATAATTAGATTTTTCAAATAGAAACTTTTTGGGTGGAACGGATGGAGCATTTATTTTTGTCACAAAATAAGTATCATAGCAATCATTCCCAGTTTTTGTATTAACTTATTAAATTCGCCTATGCTGATTATTACTTCCTTCGTTCCAGACAAATAATATACTATATTATTTTGAAATGTTTCACTCTAAAAGTTTACTTTAAAAAAATTATATTTACAATTTATATAACACTAGTTTTTTTAACCCGTGCGTTAAACGCACGTTAACTAAATAGTACAAAAACAAAATAAAAATGATCGGTTTATTAACAATTACACATAATTAAATCACTAATCATTATAGATTCTTAACAAAATCCTTATACACAACATTTGTTGTCATATTAGTTGGTTTTTCATCTTCAACACATCAATATTTTTAAACCAAAATAATTTTTTACTTTAGAAATTATGAGATATAACTGTATGGCCAAATACTGATTTTTTCAAAAAGAGACCTACGTTCAATTATTGATTTTGACACTTGTTACTTGCCATTACATATGATACTATCACTGTAAATTGTCTTCTCTAGAACTTGAAAACAGTTTTACATCGGATAGAGTTAATGACAATCTTGAGATAAAAACATTTTCTCCAACATTTCTTCCTTTCAAAATTTTTGTTTCAACAATGTGATCCCCAAGATTTATGATGATTAGTCTTGTTCTATTGCACAACCATGCAACATAGTCAATATTTCTCGATAGCATTACTGGAACACTAGCTTTAAGTATCAATCCATGTCCTGACAGCCCCGAACACTTTATACTATTGATCAAAAACTCATTATAATGAATGTCTTATAATAAACTTGAATTTTTTTCCGTCCTGCAAATAGAATCTGAACTCAAATAAGTTCTTCATTTTGAATGATTACTTTTATTAAATTATATTTATATTTTATGAATAAAGAAGTTTTTGAGAAGAAAATAAGCTAAAATCAAAATAACGAAATTATTTTTACCGTTAACTATTACTCCCTCCGTCCCTAAATTATCGTCCTAGTTGACCCGGCGCACAAATTAAGAAAAAACAATTGGTTTGATTATTTATATTGGTTTAATATGTAGTTTCCTTTAAAGCCCATGTGTATGTGGCCCATAATTAAAGTGGGGTGAAAAAGTAAGGGTAAAGTGGTAAAAGTGATGTTCTAAAAAGGTAAGTTTCAAATTGGACAATTATTTTAGGACGGACGAAAAAGGAAAGGAGGACAATAATTTAGGGACGGAGGGAGTATTTTTGTTTTGTAAATTACTTTGATCTTAATAACTTCCATTATATTTTTTTTTGTTTTATTGACTTCGTAACTATTATTTTTGTTTTGTTTTTAAGAATTAGTTTTACAAAAAAAATTTGTTCCGTAATTTTTTATTATTATTTTACTAACCTTAGTTTAAATTTTTTTTGTTTTATTGACTCTGTAACTATTATTTTTGGTTCCATCAAATATTTTTATTTTACTAACGTATTTTTGTTTTACATCCATTTTTAAGAATTTGTTTTAAATTTTTGTTCCGTAAATTATTTTTCTAATTTTACTAACCTCAGTTTAAATTATTTGTGTTTTATTGACTTCGTAACTATTGTTTTTGTTCCATCAAATATTTTTATTTAACTAATGTATTTTTGTTTTACATAGATATTTTTAAGAATTTGTTTTAAAATTTTGTTCCGTAAATTATTTTTATTATTTTAGTAACCTCAGTTTAAATTGTTTTTTGTTTTTATTGACTTTGTAACTATTATTTTTGTATCATCAAATATTTTTATTTTACTAACGTATTTTTGTTCTACATATATATTTTTAAGAAATTGTTTTAAACTTTTGTTCCGTAAATTATTTTATTTTACTAATCTCCATATTAAATTATTTTTATTTTGTTGATTCTGTAACTTTTATTTTTATAGTGGCTTGTTCCATATATTATTTTTATTTTACTAACCTCTTATATTTTTGTTTTCTTGACTCCGAAACTATTATTTTTGTTTTAGTTACTATTTTTTATGTTTAAACATAATTAAAAAGAGGAGATAGTAGTGATGAGAGAGAAAATAGAGAGAAGACGAGAGAGATAAAGAGAAATACAACCAGAAAATATAGGAAAGAGAAATAGTGAAATGGTAATTCAAAAGTCAATAATTCAAACGTGAGATTTTAGAGGGAGAAATCTATCATTGTCATTATATATATATATATATATATATATATATATATATATATATATATAGAGACAGAGAGAGAGAGAGAGAGAGAGAGAGAGAGAGAGAGAGAGAGAGAGAGAGATTTCATCTTTATCTTTCATTTGTGTTGTAAATACATTATTTATCTTTAACTATTGATGCGTCCAAGAAATTAGGATGCACTGTTATAAGCCCAATCTGAACACCTGGCTTTCAACGTGTCCTTAGATCCTCGTAGCCCAACTCTGTAATGAGAAAAAATAAATGTGAACTGGGCAGGGGCACTCCCTGCAAAGGCCATCCGGCGTGAGAATCAGTATCAGATTCAACAAGTGAATAAACAATTTGACAGAGTTTCGGCTAAAGAATTAGATTGCGCATACCTTTCCCCTTCATTTTCCCTAGTTTTTATACCTGCCAGAGGGCATAACGGCTAGCAACCGTTAATAACTGTCCATAATGATTAATAACTGCCCATAATGATTAATAACTACCCATGAATGGTCGTGGCCTTCAAGAGCGGGCACATTAATTGGGCCATTAGTGACAATGGTTTAAAGGGAGATTTTCCCGGACATAACTGTCCTCAACTTAACGGGAATTCATGCTCGGACATAACTGTCCACAACTGATATCAGCTCTCATATGGGCGAGCATAACAAGTCATGCTCACACCTCAATTATGCTCGCTGGTTAAGCCCCCAACTCGCTGACATCTTGACGTAGATCAACACTTTGCTCGCTTGCTCGAATGTCATCGGTCTGCCTGGCACGTGACCCCTGGCTTGGTGCCTATTGCGCCGGGCAGTTCAACTATTTTTATAATTATAACTAATTTTAATGAAATTAATATATCTTTGAACAATTAAACTTTTTAAATGAGACTCTTTACCAAGAATGTCCTAGTAATTACTTGGAATGCTAAATGAGTGTAATGTCGAATGTGGGATTGGGGTGTCTACTGTCTACATGCGGTTTAACATACCATGGCTTCATTGATAATGAATTAATGATGACAACCTAAGAGTTTATATTTCTAGATATATGTTATACGTAGTTAGTTGCACGCACAACAACGTTCACATTCAACTAATTGATGTCTAGTGAAACCTGAATCTAGTCGTTTAATTAACAATATTGGTAGCTATGCATTTAATACTCGCTATGTTTCGGGCAAATAATAAACTATTTTATTTTAGGATATTTTATTTAGAAAATTTATTTTTAGAAATTAATACATAAAAATATCATTTTATTACTAATAAATTATTAAAAATATTATTTTTTTAAAAATATGTTTGAGTTACAAACGGAGACTCTCGTTGCCCGAAATAAAGAAAGTAATTGAATAAATATAGTACCGAGTAAAGTCAAATACTCTCTCTGTTTCACTCAAAGAGTTTCTATTTAAAAAATCTAATTATTGAGGGATATATTGATGTTATTGGAGTTAGTAATAATTACAAAAATATTTAAGTACAAACAATGTACTTATAATATAAATGAAGAATAAATATAAAATATTATAAAAATTATAAAAATAATTTTTAAAAATGAAACATTTCAAAATAGTATAACAGAGTATTTGGCACGATGGGAGGAGTACTAAATATACCGTATACGTAATACGGTTGGTAATGCCTTGCATAATAACTATCTTATCAAATCATTCAATACCATCTCACTCTTGCTATTCGTTAAAAGGGAGTCCATCTTACTTTATTTTTTATCGGCCAACTCAGATATTTGAAAAAATATACATTAAAAGTAAATTTTTTTCTATAAGGCGAGCTTTTCTGGGGTAGATTTTTTTTAATCCAAACAATTGTAGATGTAGATGTAGATGAATGGGGGAGTGTTAAAAATCCAAAAGCTACGAACGTACGTGACCTTTCCAAATTCCACAAAGCCCTCATCATCATCTTTCCCCCAAACACCTTTATTTAGGTATCCATTTGTTGCAATCCTAGAGGATCTCCAAATTCTTGTACTCCCCAATACCCCGCAAACGCTTCAATCATTTCTTCAGCTTCGGAGTTTAGCTCAAACCCATGAAAATCCTAAACGGGCAATTTTTTGTGAGGATAAGCTAGCCCCAAATCGTCATTGATGAAGCCCACTTGTTCATAGTTTGGTCAAATTAGGGCTCCACCAACTAATATTATTGACCATCCACGCGGGCTTTCACCACATGATTGATCCCCATCTATGCTTATCTCATTCTTCCTACAACACCTCCGATCCATTAAATGCCTTAGGCTGCAATACATGGATGTATGATTGGGTACGTGTACGTTGTTTGATTTGGTTTAGGTCAAAATCATGAATGAACCGTCTCTAATGGTTTAAAAAGTTTCAAATTAAACTGAATCGAATAAGGTTTGGTTAAGTTTTATAGTTTATATAAATTCATTTTAATCAACTTAACCAACATTCAAAACTACAATAAAAATAACATTTTAATTTGGAATTAAAATGAAAATTATAAAATAATCTACTAAAAAAAATTATCATAAATAAAAAAAATTCAAATTCGAAAATAAACACAAAAAATGAAAGAAATAATAGTATTTCAACAATTAAAATTTTGTTTGATTTAGTATGTATATATACTAGTATTCTTGCCCGTGTCGATGACACGGTGCCAGTTTGTGAATTTATCAATAAATAAAGCAGATAATGTGGAAATTAATTAATATTTACTTATAATTTGTCTAAGTTAATTATGATAACAGTTAAAAAGAAAAAAATAACAAATATTTCAAATTACAAAACTTACGATTTTTTTAAAAATTTATTTGTATATGAAATTGCAGGCCGGAAAAAAAATTAAATTGATTAAGTTAATTACGATAACAATTAAAAAGAAAAAAATTAAAATAGAAATATTCAAAACTTAGATATAAATTAAATTGAGATTCAGTTTCAAAAAATAAATTGATTAAATTAATTACGATAACAGTTAAAAAGAAAAAAATATATTTCAAATTACAAAACTTACTATTTTTTTTTGCATAAAATTGATTAATTAATTAAAATAACGAAAAGAAAAAGGATGTGAGTTTGGTGGAGGAAGGATTAGCGGCCACCAACCGTGAATAGTGGGGGGAGTTGGAGAGAGAGGGGGTAGTTGCTTAACCGTCGTTCACACATGTGAACGTAGAGTGATAATGAATCAATAGAATCAATCTTTTTTAGTTGCAATTGCACTATGAGCTATATTATATTATAGATGACTAAATCAATGACTTAGATTATGCATATCATATGATCTAAAAGTTCATAATAGTTAATAAATATTATATAATAAATAAATAAATAAACATATATATATATATATATATATATATATATATATATATATATATATATATATATATATATATATATGTTGGTTCAGTTCGGTTTGATTTGATTCAATACCATAAACTGTTAACCGAACCAAGTGGTTTTTCAATTTTGTAAACTGTTTTTGACTAAAATTGAACCAAACCGACTGATTTAGTTCAATTCGATTGAAATACGAACATACCCTTTGGAACTTGGGGGCTGTTGCCCCCACTTGTTTTTTTTTTTTGAGTGAAGAATTAAAAAAAAAAAAAATAAATACTCTGTAAAGTTTACAATTTGTTCTCACTTTTATCAAATTTGTACAAATTGGTCTCATTTGAGAAAATCTTTGCGTCCACCACTAGTTCGGTTTCGTGATTTCGATGTATACCCCTAATTTATGAATTATTTCAATCATTCAATGGGGGTTATCATTTGCACAATTATTTAGATGAGCGTGACACTTATTGCTAGTGCGATGCGAATTAGGTTTACAATATTATCACACCATTAAGCTTTCATATTAGGTTGTGACAAAAGTGTTATGCAAGTACTGTTATTGTCATCAAATTAACTTGTTAACTTATGCGATAAAGAGAATCAACTTTTCCCCTGCTCGCTATTGCGTCGTCGTCGCACCCATGCGAAGTGTCGAAAATTCGTAGAAGGAATTAATTTCCAAAAAGGGCAAAGAAGTATCGTAAAGTGTTATTATCATCAACCAAATTTTTAGAGCACCTCCAATGGGAGAAAATAATAAAATTGATAATTATTGATAAACTTTTTGGTAAAGGTTAATACCATTGGAGTCCTCCACCTTAACAACCGAATTTTTCAATAGGTTGATAATTATCAACCGATTTATAGTGGTTAAAATATTGAATTTGAATAAAATATAAGTTTATGAATTTATGTATAGTTGAGGGAATCGATAAATTTATATGGAGAAATAATTAAATATTTAGTTATAGGTTTATGTTATTAACCTTTTTATGGATATATAGTATAGAATAAATTTATTAAAAAATGTTTATAAATTAATGACGCAACATGACTTTAATAAATTTTTAAAAAGGTTTAGTAGTCTAAATGCCCTTAACTTCAACTGAAAAAAACCAAGTACATTTTTTTAAATGTGTTTTAGATGCATGCATCGATGTAGTATCATGTGTCGTGTGCAAGCAAAAGTCAAAATTAAATTACAGTAAAATTTTCTATAATAGTCATAGAAGTTAAAAAGTGTAATCTAAAGAAGGAATTAGTTACTCACACGAGGCGAAACCTAATTCATTCGTATTGGGACTATTTATAAGGCTTGACGAAGAATTTGACTAGACGATTTCAAAGCAAGGCGACCCTTTTGTTTTGATTATAAACTATTTTTTCTAATTCGTGCTTTAAATACATGTATCGTAAATAAAATAAAATAAAAGATTAAAAAAAATCTTCAAGGATAAAATAAAAATAATCGGTTTATTAACAATTACATATAAGTATATCACTAATTATTATATATTCTAAAAAAATTATTATACATAACATTTATTGTCTTATTAGTTGGTTATTCATCTTCACCGCAATTAATATCTTTAAACCAAAATAATTTGTTACTCTAAAAACTGCGACATATAACTGGCTATAGCTAAATACTGGTTTTTACAAAGAGATACATACGTGCAATTATTGACTTTGACACCTTTTTATTATCATTGCATATGATACCATTAATAGAAAGTGTATTCTTCTCTGAAACTTGAAAAATAGTCTTACATCGGATGAAGTTAATGACAATCTTGGAATAAAACTTTTTTCTCCAACATTGCTTCCTTTCAAAAAATTATTTCAACAATGTGATCTCAAATATTTATGATGATTAGTCTTGTTCCATTGCACAAACCTGCAGCATGGTCAATGCTTCTCAATAGCATTATTGGAACACTTTATACTATTCAAAAACTCTATAGAATGAATATTTTCAAACAAACTTGAATTTTTTTCGCACTTCAAATAGAATCTGAACTCAAATAAGTTCTTTCTTTTGAATGCTTATTTTTATTAAATTATATTTGTAGTTTATGAATAAATAAATTTCTGATAAGAAAATAAGCTAAAATAAAAATAACAAAATTATTTTAATCGCTAACTATTATTTTTGTTTCATAAATTATTTTGATTAGACTAACTTCCATTATATTTTTTGTTTTATTGACTTCGTAACTATCATTTTTGTTATATTTTTAAGAATTAGTTTTACGAAAAACTTTTGTTCCGTAAATTATTTTTATTATTTTTGCTAACCTCTGTTTAAATTGTTTTGTTTTATTAACTCTGTAACTATTATTTTTATTCCATCATATATTTTCATTTTACTAAATTATTTTTCTTTTACATAACTATTTTTAAGAATTTTTTTAAAACTTTTGTTCCGTAAATTATTTTTATAATCTTACTAACTTCAGTTTAAATTATTTTTGTTTTATTGACTTAATAACTATTATTTTGTTCCATCAAATATTTTTATTTTACTAATTTATTTTTGTTTTACATAACTATTTTTAAGAATTTGTTTTAACCTTTTATTCCGTAAATTATTTTTATTTTACTAACCTCTTATTTTTTTGTTTTCTTGACTCTTAAACTATTATTTTTATTTTAGTTACTATTTTTAATGTTTAAAGAGAGAAAAAAGTTTAAACATAATTAAAAGAGAGGAGATGGTGGTGATGAGAGAGAAAATAGGGAGGAGATGGGAGAGAGAAATAGTGAAATGGTAACTCAAAAGTCAATAATCTAAAAATAAAATTTTAGAAGGATAAATCTATCATTGTCATTATATACACATATATGTATGTATATATACACATATGTATGTATATATACACATATGTATGTATATATACACATATATATATATATATGTATGTGTGTGTGTGTGTGTGTGTGTGTGTGGGGGGGTTGGGCAGATGAAATTTTAAATTCAATGTCCCACTATTCTCATCTTCATCTTCATTCACATCTTTTTTTTTCTATTATTGTTAGTTTTGTTTAAATACTACATTGATGTTTTGGTTAAAATAATAAAAAAAATTAATATAATTATTGTTATTTATATTGTTAGTTATTAATTATATATAATATTAAAATTATTTATAATAAAGTTTATAAATATTAGACATTAATAAAAAAACGAAAATTACATTACATTAAATTAAACTCACACAACATACATTTTAATAATAATAATAATAATAATAATAATAATAATAATAATAATAATAATAATAATAATAATAATAATAATAATACAAAATGTAATAACGACCATTTTTTCTAATAATCTGATAGATCAGTTCCGGATGGTCCAACTCGATTTACCCGATTTCTCGAGCCATATAAAAAAATAATGGATAAGGACGCTCACATTGCACTTAGAGATACGTTAATCGATCATTTATGGGATGAATTTACGAATTCAGAAGATTAAATATTTTATTTTAGTTGGACTTTCGTATGTCTATTTAGTTGTTTATTTGAGTTATTTTAATGTTTTTATTTTAGTCATTATTAATGCCTTGCATTTAATTATTATTTGTACTGCATAGTATTTAACATAATATAATATTAATTCAATAAATAATAGTCCCTCCATTTTAAGAATATTATCCTCTTTGATTCGGCACACTGTTTTTTTTAAAAGTAATTGACTGCATTATAAATATTGGTGAAATGTGTGGTTTCCTTGAATACCCTTGAGTGTGTATGCATAATAAAGTAGGTACAAAAAGTAAGAGTAATGTGGAAAAAGTGTTTTCCTAAAAAGAGAATTTAGAAAGAAGACAATTATTTAAAAACAGACGAAAAAAGAAAAGAGGACGATAATTTGAAAATAGAGGGAGTACATTTGTTTTGCTAAAATACATTAATACAAATTAAATGAAATAAAACATATATTTTAAATAGAATAATGAAGAGTATACTTGGAATAATAATACTTTTAGAGTAAACTTTGACGTAGAACTGTTGGAGATGGTAGAAAAATTTGGTGCAAAAATTGCACCAGCTTAAATATTTGGTGCAATTTTTGCACAAAACTATTGGAGATGTTCTAAATAATTTAATAAGAGAAGATATAAGAAAATTGGACTTTTGTACTGTGAAATTGATTTTCCAGATATAGTTTGGTAATTAAAAAATCTCAAATTATGAGAAAATTTCATATGCTTTCCTTATAACTTTAAAATCTAGCCGTTGCAAGATTTCCTTTATTTTTCCTGCTATATAAATATATATATATATATACATATAAATTTATAAAAAGAATATTTTTAGCCCAAAAACTCATTTTGAGACCAAAAGGGCGAGTTGAGTGCCTAACCACTTCCTAAGTCATAATTTAGCCTCCGAACCCTTATTTTCTGGTATTTTTGGTTTTTCTCTGTTTATCCGTAAAATGGAGGTGGTGACTCTGTTAACACATTTTTGAGTCCACAACGAGGCCGAGCGTATTCCACGCGCTTATGTTTTGAAATTACTCATTTTTATTATGAGGAAAGTTCGGAACGGGGTTCTCATGAAGGTCGTGACACTCCTCTCTCGTTTGGTGAGCTTCATGAAAAACTCATCAACCGCGAGCTGCTTCTCAAGCAGTCCCACCCCGTGTCCTTCTCGAATCTTCCTTCGGTCAATCCTGTTGCCCGAGGACCCATACCTCGTCTGCTTGGAAATCATCCTCGCAACCTCAGCAACACTCTCAGTCCTGGGCAACAGCTCCTCGACCACAACGACCCTATCTTGGAAAGTTTCAAGGATGTCGCCAACAGGGACACACAGTTACTTGCTGGCCAACTATCAACTGATCACCACCACGCCCCAACCCACTGCTCCACACTCGGTAAATGGCCCCATGTGGCAACTGTGTGCACATCTAGTGACCACAGTAGACACAAGGACACCGATCTAGCTCCTTGACAGTGGTGTCTCTCACCATGTCACTAGCGACCTCTCTCTTCACTTAACTTACATGGGCTCAGAAGACATGGTTATTGGTGATGGTACATGATTACATATCTCCAAAACTGGTTCTTCTTCCATTAGCACACCTTTACACACCTTTACATTACAAAATGTCATGTTTGTTCCTAGCATGAAACGTAACCCTATTTTTATATCTCAATTTTGCATCTCCAATAACACATCCATTGGGTTCTTACCATGTTCTTTTCATGTGAAGAATCTATTGACAGGGAGCATACTGCTAACTAGGCAATCTATGGATGGTGTGTATGAATGACCGACCACAGTGCCCTCTCCTTGCTAATCTGCATGTGTCAGCTCCAAAGTATCTCACCAAAACTGGCATCATCGGCTTGGTCATCCATCTGAACCTATCTAACGTCAGATTCTATTTAGCTTAGGTTTAACGTTAGACACTGCTCGTAATAAACATCTTCCATAGTAATGATTGCTTATCTAATAAAAGTTATAAACTTCCAATTCATCAAAATATCATTGCGACTACTTCCCTGTTTTAAACCAATTACACTGATGTTTGGACTTCCCCTCTTCACTTTGTTGATGGTTTCAAATACTATGTGATCTTTGTTGATCACTACACACATTATATTTGGCTTTATCCGCTAAGACAAAAGTTTGAAGCTGACACCATATTTCCCCGTTTTAAAGCACTGGTCGAAGACTATTTCAAATCAACCATTGCCACCCTCTACTCGGACAATGGTAATGTGTACACTGGACGTGTCCGGAACAATGGCTTGGCCGTCTACGTGTCCGCTAACGGCATCTCCTATCTCACCTTGCCAACTCACACTCCAGAACACACTTGGTTCTCGAAACGTCGCCACCGTCACATTGCTGAGATTGACCTCTCCCTCCTCTCTAAAGCATCTCTTCCGCTGCCCTTCTGGTCGTTTGTGTTTCAAATAGCGACCTACCTCATAAATCACCTACCCACACCAACTATAAAACAACTCTCACCCTATCAGAAACTGTTCGGGTCTCCTCCCAACTACTCCAAACTTCGAGCCTTTGGTTGCCTCAGCTACCTTTGGCTCCACCCGTACTCCACTCACAAACTTGATGCTCACTCCACTCCTTATGTCTTTCTCAGTTGCTCGCTTACTCAGAGTGCCTATCACTGTTATGATTCAAGGACAACCAAACAGTTCATCTCGCGTCATGTTCGGTTTGTTGAGTCTACTTTTCCGCCATGGCCAAAATTGACACTCTCCTAGCTCGCCCTGATGACACCACTCGCGCCACTTGGTTACGTCCACATGAACTGCTCACGACTTCATAAACACCGTCCGCTGCCCACTTCAGTGACTCCACGCTAGTTGCTTCTAGCACTAATCGGACAGTGATTGATCTCAGCTCCCCCATACACCAACCTCAACCAGTCAGTAATATGACTGCTGCCAGCTCATCCTCGGCACCGAGCACCTTTCCCGAGGACATCTCTATGCACGTAACTGGCTCATCCTAGGTACCAAACCCCATGCCCGAGGAAAGAATTGTCCTCATTACTGCTGGTGCTTGTTGATCCCGATGACACTCTAGTACCTGTTTCCCTAGTTCATGTGCCCGCTGCTACTGGTATCTCAACCATTGTTACTCGCTCCAAGAACAATATTTACAAGCCGCTCACCAAACTCAGTTTCTCGGCTCAACTTGCAGCGGACAACGAACCAACTTGTGTCACACAGGCTCTCAAAGATGTCAAGTGGCGCCAAGCAATGTCTGAAGAGTATGATGCGCTGACTCGCAATGGTACTTGGGAGCTGGTTCCCTCGGTAGGTGCTCATAATATTGTTGACTGCCAATGGATCTTCCGTATCACGCATCATGCTGATGGCACCATTGACCGATACAAAGCTCGTCTTGTTGCCAAGTGGTTTCACCAACGACCAAGGGACGACTATCATGAGACTTTGAGTCCGGTGATTAAACCCACAACTGTGCGCCTTGTTCTCTCCATGGTCGTTTGCCGAGGATGGGTTATTTACCAATTGGATGTGAAAATTGTCTTTCTCCAAGGCACTCTATCCGAGGAGGTCTTCATGGCTCAACCTCTGGGATTCATCGACAAGAACAACCCTCAGCATGTTTGTCGGCTTCACAAGGCTATCTACGGTCTCAAACAGGCTCCCCAGGCATAATATAATGAGCTGCGATAGCTTCTTCTTGCCTTTGGGTTCAAAAACTCTATGGTCGACATGTCGCTGTTTATTCTTAATGCAGGGGCACTATCATATATCTCTTTGTCTATGTAGATGACAATATCATCACTGGGAACCAGCCCACTACCGTTCAGTCCTTAATCTCTCTGCTTGCTGTTCGCTTCTTGCAGAACGTCCTTGGTGAACTTCACTATTTTCTTGGAGTTTAAGTTGTTAAGCGACCTAGTGGTCTCCTGCTCTCCCAGTGTGCATATATTGCAGATCTCCTAGCTTACACAGGTATGACAAATGCCCGCCCGATCGCTATACCCCTTGCCACCTCGCCAACTCTAACACTTCAGTCGGGCACTGCTCTCACCGACCCTACTGAGTTTCGACTATGATCGGGAGCCTTCAGTATCAGTCTCTTACTCGCACTAATGTCGCCTATGTAGTCAACAAACTCTCTTAGTTCATGCATAGCCCGACCACCGAGAACTGGAATGCGACCAAGCGTGTTCTACCCTATTTATGTTGGTCTATTGATACTGTAATTCTTCTTCACTGTTAGTCTCTTCTCGCTCTTCATGCATTCATCGATGCCGAATGGGCGGGCAACAAAACGACTACACTTCCACTAGTGCCTACATAGTTTATCTCGACAGCAATACAATCTATTGGAGCTCCAAGAAACAACGCACTGTTGCTTGCTCTTCGAATGAAGTTGAATACCGGGCTGTGGTCGCTACAGCTGCTACTGAAGTCCACTAGATTGTTTCTCTCCTCGGCGAGGTGGCCATCAGCTCCACCACTCAACCTGTCATTCATTGTGACAATGTGGGTGCTATTAGCCTATGCTCCAACCCGATCTTTCACACTCGCATGAAGCATGTGGCATTGGACTTTCACTTCATTCGACAAACATGTTCAGGATGGGCACTTAAGGGTCTCTCATGTTTCCCCGACTGATCAGTTGGCTAATACAATTACCAAGTCACTTGCTCGCCAACGCTTCCAACTATTACTTTATAAGATTGGTCTCTCCTCTCGGGCGTCCATCTTGGGGGGACCTATTAGGAAATAATATTTAAAATTATTATTAGTGGTAAATATCGTATATAATTCCTTCCGTGTATATGTTTCTTGTACCCTATTCCTTGTATAACCTTAATTGTAACTCTCTATATAAATAGGTGCTTCAATCACTGGAAAGGCTACGCCGTTATTCATAATTATTGTGAGTTTCAACATATACAATATTTATTTTGGTTTTGGATGAAAATTACATACAATCTCCTAAGAAACACATAGAAAGAAAAAAAAAGATATCACACATAGAAGGGACACATCAAAACGATTGGAGAGATCAAAGAACTCGTGCAATTCTTAAATACTCCATCTGTTCTGTCAAAGAGTCCATTATATTATCTTCAGATGTTTCATTTTAAAAGTTCACCTTCAAAAAATTATATTTATCATTTCCATAACTTTTCAACTCTATACTTCACATTTGATATTAACATATTGATTATACTTAAGCAATTTTGTGATTATGACTAACATTAATGCTAGCTATATATCCCCTAGTAATTAAAATTTTGAACATAGACTATTTGAGTGGAACAAATGGAGTATATAGTAACAATATTCTAACGATAAGTTTGTTCTAATCAATTCAAAGTACTAACTTCAAAAATCATTCTCAAATATTATATAGGGCGAATTTCCCAAATCGTCCCTGAACTTTTTTGTATCATTTTTGCGATTGGTCCTTTATCGACCTAAATGGTCTCTGCACTACTTATTTGAAGGAATTGATCCCTTCGTCAAATTTCATCTATTTTAACCGTTAAGTTTGACACGTGCCTCGCACGTGAATTTTTAAAAGGGTAAAAATGTAATTTACCAAGAAAAAGTAGGGGGACTAACTATCCAGACCACCATTTCCCCACCCCCTGCTATCCTTCACACATTCCGCCTATTTTTCGATCTCTGCTACCAACAAATTTTCACTCTCCATTGGCCACTCCTAATTTCTCAGTCAATTCATGTTGGCACTCCGGTCATACTCTCATGTTTAGCTCCGCCCATTATCTCCCCAATTTCTGTCATACCCCCTTAAGCTCTACTCACTGTCACCAAAACCCTTCTTCATCAAATATCACTCATCCTCAAACCCTAGCTCCGACATAATGTCTTTTGCCCTTCGCCTTCGACGCTCTCATGTCCAATGCTCGCGCTGCCGCCAAGAACCCCAATCCTAATCTTCAACTTCTTTCCCCACTACAAGAAAAACAGAGCAATTGAAATGGAAAATTCGGTTGCAAAAAATGAAAATCCGTTACAATTAGATGATTGAAACGGAAAAAGTTTGTTGCAAATTCGGTTTGGAAAACGCTCGTTGCAAATTTTGTGCAATCGTATGTATTCCGTTGCATAATATTTTAACGAAAACCGAGCGTTGCAATTTCAATTTTTTCGGTTGCAAATGTGCTTCCAAGGGCAGTTGACGTCCGTTGCAAATAACAACTAATTTTTTCTGTTGCATTCTTGCAAAAAACTTTTTTCGTTGCATTCTTGCAACATACTTTGTTTGTTGCATTCTTGCAACAAATTTTTTCGTTACATTTTTTGTTGCATTCTTGCAACATACTTTTTCGTTTCATGTTTTGTTGCATTCTTGCAACAGACTTTTTCATTGCATTTTTGCAATAGACTTTTCCATTACAATGTTTATATATTTCTGTTGCTAGTTCGTAATTGAAATTTTTTTAAAAAAATATTATTGCAATCAGAAGATACCGTTGCAAAATTTAAATCATAAAATATTTGTTTTTATAAAATTTATATATTATCGTGCCTGATTGAACATTTCATATTTAATATTTTACAAAAAAAAAAAAAAACTAAAATTAAACATTTAAAACAAGTTAAGTTTAAGCATTTCATTCAAAAGTCATTGTCAAAGTGTCAGGTTACATGAAAGTTTGGAGAAGAGCTTCCAAGTGACTAACAAAAGGTATTGTCTAACTATCCAACTACACGTTGGTGGAGGTTGTTGGGATCTAAGTGACCGAATTTCCTCTTGCATTAGCATTAAATCAGCTTTGATTTACTCCATTTCCGCAGCATTGTCAACTTGTATTTGATTTTGAATATCTTCCCTCACTTGTTCTACTCTTTCACAAAGATTATCTTGAAATTGTTGGGTTTGTGTGAAATCTTCATTCACACTTCCATGTGAGGAATAAGTTGCGCTGCTACTGCCACTCAAGATCTTTGATGCAAGAACCAACGAACCAAAGCCATATAAATGATTCTTTGCAGCACCGCCATATGCATCAACCCAAGCTATGACATCGAAATCTATACCTTACTTTCGAGTAGCATAATCATCCTAAAATGTTAAAAAGTAATATTATAACTAACATTTCAACTTGAGTTTTAAATAATATTTTAGGAACATTGAGATCAATGATACATCTTTCAATAGAAACCCAATATAAAAATAAAATGTTCAAAGTATACTCGTAAATAAGATCAAGTATCATAAATAAACTCACAAAGAATTTTTTTTTGATTTAGAATCCACAAACTCACCCGTTCCTTTCTTTTTCTTATGGGTTCTCAGGAAAACATCATATTGTGTTATCACTTTGTCAGGATTCTCCTTTATCTATAATGACAAATAAAATAAACAAGGTAAGCAACATCATTGTACACAAATGCAATGGATGTCTACAAAGACGATATAAACAAGTAGTAAACTCTTACCATGGCAAGTTCGTGAGACGCAAAACTCCTAGAACCCCCTGAATGTTTAGATATTCCCAAGCCATTACGTTCTGAGCTGCGGTTTTTAACTGCTTGTTCATATTTTTTTCTCGTGTTGTCATTTGCATAAAACAATAAATGACGATTCCAATCGTGCTCTGTGCACCAAGATGGGTGTCCAGTTCGCTTGAACTGTTGGCGCCCCCAATGACACATGAGCTTGTATTGGCAGCTCGCCATTGTATTCCATATTTTCCTTATTTTATTTCCGGAATGTTTGCTACAAACTTGTAATGTCTCTGCAAATGCAAGCACAAAATTAATTTTATATTTCATTATATATGAAATAGCTAATTGACTGGATTGAATATAAAGACTTTACATTTCATTCCCTAAAATAATAATCTTTCATCTCCTCAGACACTTTCTTCCATGTGGGACCATCATCACCCACAACAAATTTCCCTTGAATTGCGTTCTTAATCCTAGTAGAAACACAAGGAAATTTGATATCATTGTCCTGTGGCGGAACTACCAACCTGAAAGAAAATTGTATCATCTTACTATGATAGAGAAGAAAGGAAGATTCACAATGAAGTCTGATGTACACAATTAATACTTATAAAACATTTTCATGCATGAAATTTGTGGAGTGAAAAGTGAACAAGTATGATATTCTTGACATGCTCCAAAACCTCATCTGACAGATTGGCAGATCCAATAATATCAAAGGGATAGAATCATCAACAATGACAAAAAGTTCAGGTACCATTTGGGGAATTCGCCCTATATAATATTTGAGAATGATTTTTGAAGTTAGTACTTTGAATTGATTCGAACAAACTTATCGTTAGAATATTGTTACTGCATCCGTTCCACTCAAATAGTTTATATTAAAAAATTTAATTATTAAGGGATATATAACTAACATTAAAGTTAGTCATAATGAACCTAGGTGGAGTATTCATTTTTAGTTAGTCATAATGACAAAAAGTGTGGGATGGACTATCTTAATGAACCTAGGTGGAGTATTCATTTTTAGCTAGCATTAAAGTTAGTCAAAATAACAAAAAGTATAGGTACCATTTGGGGAATTCACCCTTTTATGTATTGTCTGTTTCCCCAATTCTGTAAGTGTGGGATGGACTATCTTAATGAACGTAGGTGGAGTATTCTTTTTAAGTTTTTCGGGGGAGTAAAAATATTGATTTAAGTATTTTCAGTAACGTATATGTATATATTACTCTTAGAGTTTACTCTCCATTCTGGGCAAAGAGTCTAATATTTTATTTTATAATATTTCATTTAAGAGTTTACTTTCAAAAATTAAGACATAAAAGTGACATTTTATTACTAATGGACTACTAAAAGTGTCGTTTTTTTAAAAGTTTGACTTTCAAATGGTGACTCTTTATCCAAAACGGAGGGAGTATATTATAAAAATTCAAATGAAGAATACAAGCTATTGAAAAGTGAATTTTAATTGTTTTAAGAAGATAAATAATTATTTTAAACATTTTTGTAAATAAAAAATAGTACTCCTTCTATTTTCAAATTATCGTATATTTTTCTTTTTTTCGTCCGTTTTTAACTAATTACCCTTTTTCAAAACTTTTCATTTTAAGAAAACATTTTTACCACTTTATTTTTTTCTATTTATTTTAATTAAGACTACACACTTAAAGACATTAAATAAAACCACACGTTTAATCGATATTTATAATACAATCAATTTCATTTTTTAAAAAATATGTCTGTTTAACTCATATAATATTTTAAAAACGGGTGAGTATTGATTTTAGAATAGAGTCCAACAGTTATACTCCTATTTACGTGCATGTACGTGTATGGAATGGAAGCTACATGATAAGCTCAATGGGCAACACCTAATAAGACAAAAATGAATAACTACATAATTATTGGCATTATGTCATTCTTTTTGTTCACCTTTTTATCATATATAACTGCTCAAAACTAGTTTTGCCACAAGAATTTCCAAACCCTTTGAAACACGTGTCACGTACTTAACGAATGTAACAAAAGAGTCAGAATTTTACAGAGAAAAAGAGTCGCAAATTAACGATATTGATGGTGCTAAGGGCGTGTTAGTTCCGACTGGCGGGTGGTTTAAAGTTAGAATAAACGGAGAAAAGCCGAGGTCACATGAAGTAGCAGTTTAAGCGGGGACAGCTTTATATAATATGACGCCAGTAACGTAAAAATTGCCATCGGGCATCGGCATCCATTAGTAAAACAAACACGCTTGCCTGTGGCGCGTCCCGTGACTGTATAGACGGACACCCTTATTTTTCTCCACAATTATCTGGATTCTTTTCTTCTCCATCAAACAATCCCTAAATCAGGGTTTTAACTTTTTAACACACTAGTCTTTTTCAGCCTTAAAGGGAAAGCTGGGAAAGGATCGACCACAAGAGTTAAGACCTTATATAATTCTATAAATAAGTCTTAATTCTATATATCACTAGAATATTGAGATCCAAACTAGATCTTTATCATCACCGAATAATCTCCGGAAGAGGTAATATGATCAAAAAGAGTGACGTAGTCTTTCATCATGTAAAGAGCGAATTTGGGGCTGGGGCTTCTAGACTTGAAAGCTGAACACAACAATCAAAATCCATACATACCTCCAATGGATCCAATGTGTGTGATAGCCGATAGCTGATAGGTGTATATATCTACTCCCAATGAATACAGACATGCTTGATTGCACTCTCGGGTAACAAAGCAGAATTATTATTTTCAATTTTCATATCAAATGGACAATAAAACAATAAATTCTATGCAACATTATTTGATAATATTATTGGGCCAATCATAGATTGGAATAGCGTGAATAACACGGTGATCACAGCATATTTTGAATGGGCCGAGTGGGGAGTGTCAATGATGAATGATGAATGATAAATGATCAGGAGAAATATGTCTAGTGTAAAAATTAAAAAAATGACCAACACTTTTTGGACCATGTAATGTAATTGGTTGGGAGTTAATGCACGCGACATAAATGGCACGTGGGACAAATAGGAATGAAATGGGAAGAAATAGTTGTTGAGTGAATGATTTGTGGGTACGCCACCTACTATGCCTACACTTGTCATGCAACAACGATGAGTTCATATCGCCCCACTACTAGTATAAATTTGAACCATTTCTCATCTCATAAACTCCATTCTGATTCAGCTTCTAAGAGACTGACTGAATAGTCGAGAGAGGCTTCTCTTCTCTAACGAACCCTGCACCTAGCTTATCAATTAATTTCACAGAGAGAGAGAGAGAGAGAGAGAGAGAGAGATGGCTTTATTTGATCTTCATAAACCAGAAGTGTTCACCTTTGGTATCTTAGGTAAAATATGCAACTTCTCATTCTGTGTCTTCTAACTTCTAATTAAATATCTTCTTTTTCCTTCATCAATAAAGACGATACGTACGAAGCTCTCCCCTCTCCATAACACTCCAACCTCCACTTGATTCTTTTGTTCCTTTCTTTTCAATTTACTGCATTTTTCTAAAGTTTTTACAAATTGAGATTTAGTTCCTTAAATATGAACTAATTTAACTTTCATATTTTTCGTCAAATTTTAATTTCGGAACAGAGCTGAAAGGGAGGCTTACATGATCAACCTATCTATAATCAAAATTTTCTTCCAAAAGAAAATATTATAGAAAAATTATGTGTAGAACACACGTAAATGCAACTTCTTAAAAATAACTACAACCTACTTCAACTGAACTGTCTTTTTGTTTATTTCAGACATAATTAAATGTTTACGAAATTTTTCCAATTTTGGAAATCTCTAACTGACACCCTCCTATTTTCGTCCTTCTTGTTGCAGGTAACATTGTATCAATTTTTGTATTTTTAGCACCATTGTAAGTAGTTTCTCAACTCTTTCTTCTTTTTGCCTGATCATTTAGCCATCTTTTTATTTCCAAGAAATGATTTCCTTTTCATCATAGGTACTTCATTAACTTCTTTGTATTTTTCGATATGTGCAGGCCAACCTTTATCCGAATTTGTAAAACAAAATCAACAATGGGATTTCAATCACTTCCATACGTGGTAGCGCTCTTTAGCTCCATGCTTTGGTTGTATTACGCCTTTCTCAAAGTCAATGCAGTTCTCCTCATCTCCATAAACACCATTGGCTGCATTGTCGAGACTATTTACATTATCATTTACCTCGTCTACGCCACCAAGGATGCTAAGGTAGGCATTAAACTTGAATAATGTTCACTAATAAATCAATTTTATTAAGAACAAAAGAATCTCATGAACTCTCGACTACTTGGTCATGATCCTTATTTTGGATTCATTTGTATACTACAGAAACATACGGTTCGACTAGTTGCTGCTTTGAATGTGGCGCTGTTTTCTATGATTTTTCTCGGGACAGTCTTTTCTACCAAAGGAAACATCCGTCTCATAATAGTTGGGTGGATTTGTGTTGCAGTTTCTGTTAGTGTTTTTGCAGCTCCTTTAAGCATCATCGTAAGTTGCTTAATTAAAACTCATTTTGAACAAAACGTAACGCCCATAAAATTGTGTAAATAATTGTTCGTTTTTCGTTTTGCAGTTTCAAGTTGCAAGGACTAAAAGTGTCGAATTCATGCCATTCCCCTTGTCGTTTTTCCTTACGCTTAGCGCAGTTATGTGGTTTTTCTATGGCGCACTGCAGAAGGATTTATATGTTGCTGTGAGTAATTTTATGTTTTCTTAAATGAGATAAACTAGTTATAAATATCTCATTAAAAGAAAAAAAAGAGTGATTTTAAATTTAATATTTTCAAATTTTCAGGTACCAAACGTTTTCGGGTTCTTGTTAGGAGTGCTTCAGATGGTACTATATGGAATCTACCGAAAGGGGAGTAAGCAAGTAGAGCCTGAGAAAAAGGTGCCCGAACACGTAATAAACATGGCAATGCAATCGACTCCGGAAGTACATCCGGTTGATTCACCTGTTAGTGTTGCGAGTGACAATGAGGAAGCCTGCGGCAAAGAAGAAGAAGAAGAAGAAAAGAAGGATATTGATGATCAGCGAACTGCAGGCCATAAGGGTGGTGATACTGATGAGAAGTGTGCGAGTGGGATAGATGAGGATGATCGTTACGGCCCAACAGTGAATGTGAAGCCGATTGAATCACCTGTACTTATCATGTGTACGGCCTGAGCCGTGTCATTCATTTCCTCTCCGTTGTTTGCTTTTTCATGTGTGCAGCTTCATTTGCAATCGTCATGTACACTGCTTTTGATATAAATATATTTACATGAATCCCTCCTCTCTCTCTCTCATTCTAACAGAAATATTTTGGTTAAGTGATTTTGCTTGAATAGGTAAAAATTTGGTGGGTCTGACTAACAATGTGTTCCGTCATTTAGGATTTGTTTGTCTCACATAAAATAATTTTTTAAAAAAATACTTTTTTAATTTTTTGGTGTATGGTAAAATGTAGACGGCGTATATGTTTTTCTAAATTAACCAATAATGAAGTCTTTTTTTCTTCAAGAAAATGGCTTACAAATTCATTTTCTATTAATCATTTTCATAATGTTCGAACACCCCTTCCACTACTACACATATTTAAATATATACACAATAATACACTCAACAAATAAATATTTAGAAATACAAATTTGAGTTTTTTTTAATTGTATTTGTGCACACCACTACGTCCTAAAACTGGTGTCGACTACATTATTTGGTGACGTCCCAAGTATTATGCATTTTATTTTTTAAAACGTTTTTTCATAGCAATTACCAAATTTTTTTATTCGTATTTATAATATTGAAAAAAATGATGAATCTTATTAATTTAACTTCACTAATGGTAAATTGGGGGTTATTGAAATAAAATTAATTAAAGTTCAACACTATCTTAAAAATCAGAGTCTATTCAATATGGACATTAATATTATAATATATTTTTGTATTCCTTCCATTTTAGGCAAATAGTTCACTATATTATTTTGGGATGTTTCACTCCGAAAGTCTACTTTCAAAAATTATGTTTACAATTTCTATAATATTTCATATTTACCTTTTACTTGTGTTGTAAGTACATTGTTTGTGTTTAAATATTTTTATAATTATAACTAATTTTAATGACATTAATATATCCTTTAATAATTAAACTTTTTAAATAAACGGATAGAATATTTCATTATAAATTATTTTTTGTAACAATTATTTAAAAATTATTTTTCGTGAAATAAATATAGCTTTACTCAAATGTTTGGTAATCCGTATGAGTATCCATACTTCCCTCCACGTCTCTCCTCCATATATGATTAATGATTGTCGAAATGGAACAATCAAACCATCATTACTACTATACTTTTAGGATGGAAACGCGCTTCGCTGGTGTGTATTTTAAGTTGATGTGTGAGTGATTCAATATTATGATTTTCTAAAAATCAAATATTATCGGATTAAGAATTCTAAGTTTTTATCTTCTCTTCGTAAGTGAATTAATAGGTCGGAATAATAGTATAGAGGAATAATGACAAGAAAATAGGAAATATAACGGAAAAATTAAAAATAAATACAAGATTTTTATGTAGTTTAATCAACTGAAAGACAAGTAACATATTCACTATTAACAATGAAAAATTATAAAAGATTTTTTAATATACTTACCCTATGTAGGAAATGAATTATTAGGATTGATACAATTCCACATAGTACCGTATATTTTAAAGCCTAAAATAGCTAGATCCTACTTTATCTAAGCAAAAAATTTCAAATTTTGGTGAACTTAAATATAAGTAAAAATCACCATATTAAACTCTACTCACAACTTCCAAAAAGTTTGGTACAAAAATACCCCTTATTAATTCTTTTGTTTTTCAAAATGTGTGACATTCCATATACACAAAGAGCCACTAATTATAAAATGAGCTATAATGAATTGATGACAATGAGTTAATATTGCATTAATTATCATCAGTTTTGAGTGAGATACTTAAGGGTATTTTAGTAAGTATATTTTGTTTTGTATAAAATCAAGACATTTTAACTAATTTAACTTATTTTCTTAATCTGCGTAAAATCGGTTAGTTTTAGCTTATATATAAGTCCGAAATAATACACCAGTAAGACCTCAAAACTCCGGACCACCGTGCCCATGGTAGGTCCCAAAACTCGTCTTCGGGGCCTGTGCTCACATTCATCTTATTTTTGATTTTAACCTTCTGGAACATTCATCTTATAATCAAACTTGTTTTGTGGTCATGGGTCGACCGACCTCATTACATGCCACCAATGCTAAGAAACAAAAATCGGTAGACAACGTAGGGAATGGTACGAGTCACAAGTTTTTATATCCCTCAAAGGCAAATTAGTACTAGTAGCTGTATACTAGTACATTTGAGAAAAGACAGTTACATTGTTTTTGGTTAGACAATGTTTCTAAAATGTTTGCTATGCCTATTCATGAGGTTTTCTCAGATGAGAAAGTGACACCGCAAGAATGAATATAGTGCACCCGCTACTTTTACTTTACTTTTCAAACAATGGATTCCACTGTACATTATGAACAGCATTATGTACAAGTGAACCAAGACACATACATAAAGTCTCTTCAAAAATTGGAGTGGGAATAGCATTACTGATTAAATACTCCAGTTTTTACTAACCTGCAAATTATATTTTTAAACAAGTTTATACAGCGTAATTAATTATGCCACAATGAACAATCTATAACTTTTTTTTTAATTTTTTTTTCAAATAGCTACTTATCTCCAACGTCTGTTAGTGAAAAAACGTCTAGTATATACGTACCTATGTTTGGCGCTAATTTCTTCCTGATTTTCTCGCAAAGCAGAAACAGTCATGGCGTGCTACTTTGGTGATAACATCGTGTTGAAAGCCTCGTGGACTGCAGCAAATTTTGGTTGAAATTCCTTGGCTGCGCAAAACTATGATCAGGTAAGTATTCATTGTATGATTCCAACAATGATTCACCCACGTTCTGTTTCTTCAACTTAGGGTTTTTTACCCACATTCCATTTCTTCGATTTAGGGTTTAGGGTCTCCTTTGTTAACACATATTCCTTTTTTTCGTAAATTTCTGGATGGGGGATGTAGCTATTTTGCTTGGCATGATCCTCCAATGTGTTGTAGATCGTCTGCAGTGATTCCGGGTCTACTTCAATCTATCAATAATCACCAAAAAGAGATAATGGAACTCAAAATGAAATTCTTTATTTTCTTCATGTGTGGGTGTGTTGTAATTTTTTGGTTGTTGTTGTTGCTTGTTCTAGTTTGAAGGATTGAATTTAGAGTTTGTTTTAGGGAAGTTTGAGAATAAATTTGTATGTATTAGAGTCCAAGGCAATCAATCAGAAAATGTAATCAGATTATGTATTGGTACTTTTAGTCATATAAAATATTGTTGCATATGGTAATCATATTATGTATTGGGAAGAAAATGTAATGTTACAACAATCCTTTATTTTAGTAATCAGATTATGTATTGAGAAGAAAATGTAATGTTACAACAATCCTCTATTTTGTTTCTTAGTTAATGGTGCCATTACTAATTTGATACCATTGGAATGCAATGCAATGCAATGACATTTCTTACTTAATTCTCTTTACTAATTTGGTACCAAATTTTTTTTATCATAGATACCAACAAATTGAATTGCACTAAAAATTCATAAATACCATTGGATTGTACAAATTTGGTTTCATTACAAGTACATTCATTACACAAACAATGACTCCATTACAAAAAAATATTGTCCCTTTGACAAAAGGGCACATTGTTTCATAATCTCTGCAAAATAAGGCACCCCACAAAAGAATGGCTAATTGATCACACAAGTATTTGTGCATTTACCAACACACATATACCTAAATACCAACACCAACATTTACACGTAGTTTCATAATGTTCAAACCATCAACATTTTCACCAATTGTTCATATGAGCAAAAACCTACTAATATCAACACTACTTCAAACTATTCAAATCATCTCCCTTGCAGTTTTTTTTGGTGCACTGCACAAGTTGAGTATTCCCATCAGCAAATTGAGTGGTCCCAGTTATAGTTTGAGTCATGGTTCTATCTCATGCACTTGGTGTAACCTGTGACAGCGATAACCATGCACAAATAAGAAAACTGATCTTTACTTACAAAAGACTATAACCACATTCACATTTTATTACAATTATACTTATTGTTTGATTTTGATTCATATCATCCCCTGAACTTGATGTACCAGTTTGAGTTGGTTCTTTTGCGGATTTCTTCTTAACCTTGTGACATAACAGTTTAAAAGATGCACTTGTAAGACATAACAGGTCATATTGACATTTGATTACAATCATACTTACAGTTTTGCTTATCAGACTTATTGTTTCACCTGGTTCTTTTGAGGCTTTCTTGTTAACCTGTAACATAAGTCAATAAAATGCAAATAAACAAAACACATAAGCCAATATATTTTCATTAAAAATATATATATAACAATATTCACTCTTTTTTTTAGCAACCCTTGTTGATTTACTTTTGCTTGGGGTTTCCATCCACTACACTCGAATTCTTCATTATATGAAACAAAGATAAACATTTTAGCCTTAATAAATAAAGTAAATAGAAGCAACAATATCATTAATTTGAAAATGGGGTCATCACTTACAATTCCTCCAGTTTCAGCTTCTACTTATGGTGGTTTCTTTGGACAAGTCTTAGCATGGTGATAAAATTCCCCGCAAATCCTGCACTTCACAGTATCCTGGTACTTCCTCAATTTGTTGGGTTTCCTTTAACCTTCATCCAACTGCCTAATTCTTCTTCTTTTAGGCCTCCCAGGCATTGTTTTTCCCATTTGTTTTGGAGGCTGCAATTTTATGTTGGTGTTGGGCCACATGTCTCTACCCCTCAAGGGATACACCATCTGCTCATAGGCCTTCATATAAGACTCATTCTTATACCACTTAGCCACAAAATCTTCAGGATCAAGCTGATTATGATGTAGGGCAGATATTGCATGTGGACAAGGGAGACCTAACAGCTGCCACTTTCTACAAGAACAAACTTGAGTACTCAGATCAACTTCAAACTAGTCTCGATACATACATGTAACTTGTTACTTTCTAATCCCAGCCCATATTGTGATGAACCCATGCGATTCAGCCTTATACTTATCAAACTTCTTACTTATCCTTGGACACACCAAACCTTGAAATTGTCTCATCTTTTCCCTACATTTCTACAACCTTGCCATCATGTAGATCCTAATCCACTCAAACAACTCTAAGATAGGCTTAGACCTTGCTCATAAAATACAAGAATTAAATGTCTCACACAAATTATTCAGTAGCATATCACAACACTGATTTGTAGAAAAAAAATGCCCTACTCCAATGTGCAGGTGTTTTCCCCCTCAACCATTCATAAGCCAATAAACTCTTTTGCTTCATATTCTCCATCTCAATGTTAAACTTTTGCACATAGGATGCTTTAGCACAAGCATACAACTGTTTTTTCAAAGCAATACCCCTAAACTGTAGCTTGAAATTATCATGAAGATGCTTCACAGAGAACCTGATTTCAGCATTAGGGACAAGGGCCTCAAGGCTAGGAACAAGACCCATTTGCTTGTCGGAAATGAATGTCCAATGGTATGAATTCACACATTCTATATCTACTAACAAATGTTGTAAAAACCAAGTCCAAGAGTATTTGTTTTTTCCCTCAACCACTACATATGCCAATGGCCACATCCCATTGTTAGCATCTACCCCAACAGCTGACAAAATCATACCCTTCACTGACCCCTTCAAAAAGCAGCCATATAGTCTAATAACTTTCCTACAACATTCTAAAAATCCCTTTTTCAGACCCCTAACACACATATATTCTCTTAAAGATAGGATTATCATTTTCATAATCATAGAGTATCTCAACAGTTGTTCCTGGATTTGACCTAATCAATTCTTCCTTGTAGTCACATAATGCCCCATACTGAGATTCAAGACTTGCCTCGACATTATTCTTAGCAAGCTGTAGGACTCTGTAAGCACTACTCCTTGACACTTCAATTTCAAGCTCTTTCCCAATAGTATGAAAGAATGAATCAGCAGGCCATGTAGGGTTTAGTTTAAATTTTTCAGCATATAGCTCCCCAATCCACCTAGAGTTTACACATTTATTAGTTAACGCTCTACTATAGCTGTGATTGTTAACAAATGTCCTAATTTTGAAGATATTCCTTTCACCACCTATCCTAGAAGCATAGATATACCATGGACAACCATCCTTACACTTGACACTTACTTCCATTCTATCATTCTTCACAAACCTAAGCCCCTTCCCATTTTTTACTACATAAGACCTCACATCAACTTTGAATTCTTTACTGTCAGAGAGAATTCCATTCCTAACTCAAACAGAGGCTCCTTCATGTTTGTTAGAGGGTTAAATTTCTTGAACTCAGGAGTAGCTTTCCTTCCCATTTGGATCCTAGGGTCATCATCATCAAAGTCAGAGCCATCAAGACTTTCAAAATCATTAGAATCATTATTCTCATATTCTGACTCAACATCAAAATCATTATGATATACAGGTATTTCAACACCAGACATTGCCTTCTCCTTTCCCTTTCCTTGTGCTTGCTTATCTGGTACTCTATCATCCCCAATCTCAATCTTATTAAGTTCAGGCCAATCTTTATCAGAAAGTTCCAGATCATTCTCACTGTCCTCATATTCACTATCAGTATAACATGAACTATCTTCATTTTCTGATCTACTTGGGATGTTTGAAATATTTGCATTGATACACTTACTAACCCTCTGGAATTCCCTTTGGTATTCCTCATTATGTTTGCAATAGATATCAACAACCTTATTTTTTGGATCAATCCCTTCTACCATTTCAATCAAAGAGTGATTAATTGATATTAATTTCAAACCAGTATACTGACGAATGTCAAAACGTCAAAATTAATTCACCTACTTCCCTAATAACGAGTATAAGGTAAGTCGGGATCGTATCCGCAGGGAACGTCGAAATTATTCCTTTTTAGAATTTTATTAGTAACTAATTGAACACAAATTTATATTTTTAATTAACTACGAATAAACTTAAAAACTAATTAACAGAAAACTATTGAAACTAAGCTTTCTGATTAACAATTAATTTAACTCAATAAAAATTAAATCCAGCCAATGAGTCAATTTCATCTCGCATTTTATTTCTGATCATCGATGCAAAGATATCTTGTAGGATTTCAAATAAACCGGTTAAAAGTGTCGACAAACGCCTAACACTCAATCTCTCCTTACCGTATTGATAATCAAGAGACGCTCGTTAATTACCGTCTAACCGAGTTACAACCTCCGAGACGCTCGTAAGATTTAATAACTCGGTTGCATTAAGAAGCGAGAGACCCGATTCAAAGCCACGCATATTAAAGCAATAGCATGTAACAATGATTATTCATTCCCGTAATACGGTCCGATTATGCTTGTGATGCCTAAAAGGTGTATTACTTGCCACTTTGTTAAGGCCGAGGTCAATTACGGATCAACGGTGTTAACTAGCTTTAAAATATTATGCTAATTAATATTTTGGCCATTAAACATTAATGAGACACAATATTCTTTCTACGTGTAAAACAGAGAACAAATAAATATTCAAAAACCACACAAGAATTAGATCAATTAGATCTCACAGAAATAAAAGCTTGAGACTTAATCTCTCATTGACTGGAAGAAGATTCTTAGCTATTAAACATAATTAAAAACAACTTACAAGAGTAACCAAATGATTTGTTCTCAGCAGGTATGAATCTCAAAGAAGATTTACAAGTTCTTTACACTTTTTCCTCACAATTGTTTCTCACTGTTTTTCTCCCAAGTTACTGACTGAATGATCTCCCTCTCCCTTGGCCGAATTCCCCCCTTCACTGATCAGAAATACATCCATAAATACCACTCTTTTCTCCCACTTACACCACTACTTGGTAGTTTTAAAACTACCGGTAACTTCTAAAAACCGCCCACTACTTGCAAATCAGTATTTCATTTAATACATAAACAGATTTAGACAGAAATAACAGTATTTCCTAAGCTGTCTAACAGTGCCTTCGAAACTTGATAACTAGCCAACAACTCGGCTCGAAATGTGAATATCACGTGCCCATGTGACATCCCAAGTTTTCCCTTTTGCTGAATTCGGCACACTTTCCTCTTTTGCAGCTACCTTTGTACCTACATCATAACCAGCACAAAAACCCACCAAAAGTGTAATATTTTTCTCTAAAATAAATCATAAAACCAGCTAATTCTATCACACTTTTGGGCTACCATCAAAATTCCCCCACACCAAACCGATGCTTGTCCTCAAGCATCTTCAATCAAGACAAGAATGCATGTTCTTTTATCTGTACAACTTATGAAGATATGAACTTTCTTGAATGCAGGTATTTCAATGTGCATGACCATAGGAAAAATCAAAATTCAATCAAGGTAATGGAATTCTTAAAATGTGCCATCTAAATTAACTAACATGTTTTCAAAAGAATCTTCAACCTTCACATATGCATGTCTCAACCATCCTCATGGAGACACTCATTCACTCAAGTGTTTAGATAAGGATATGTATTTAAGCACTCGACTCAACACCACGGAATGTAATTACCATAAGCTTGCAAGTTGATCAAATCTCCATCACTAAATATGAGTTAAATGCACTAATCAAAAGGTCTTTTTCGCGGTTGTAATGGGGCTAGGGGTTAAAAAGGTATGATATAGGAGCATAAGGTGAAATAAAATGCCAATGAAATGCAGAACTACACATTACATCACAGCTTAATTATCACCAATTAAAATTCTGATGAAGCTCCACTCCTCAGTCACAGCACTTCTACCCAACTGAAAATGGAAAGTAATGTTTCTACTCCAATTCTGCTTTTCTTTCCTGAGTCACTTTATTCATTGTTTCAAACTTTTAGTCTCTTTTTCTTTCTTCTTTCTTTTTTTTTTTTTTTTTTTTTTTTTAACTCTTGGCCTGCTGCCACTACTTTTTTTTCTACTGAACTTTTACAGCCACTGAATAAAATGAAACTCTTATTTGGCATACTTCAAAGCAGAACCTCATTCAACTCAAAATCAAACATCTCATTTTCTTGAACTAAACAAGACATACTTCATCTAACATCCAACTCGCAGACTGCATTAAGAATATGTAGTTTCCACAATTCTTGGCATTGGGAATGAAAAAGAAAGTTAAAAAGGCTAGGGCTCATTTAAATTTGGTTTAGTCAAAGAAATAGGTAAGGCTCAAAAAAGCTAACTAGGGGGTAATGTTAAAAGGGTAGGATAGAAAAAAGATAGCCAAAATTGGTATTTCCTACATGCCTTAATCATGTTAGTGCATAAACTCATTTATGTGATTTTGAAATGTAAACAAACATGCAAGTTCTAGAATTGACATCCGAGTGCGAGTAAAACACACAAGAAGAAATGAGAGCAAAATGAATTTAATGCTCCATAAATGGCCCGAAATCTCTCTTTAAATGGCTATAAGTCAACACATACACATCCAAAGGTTGAAGAAACATTTTCTGAAAACATGCAATTAACTTAAAACAAAAACATTTCAAATAAAATTCCACCACATATCAAAAATTCCTCTTTTACCATGATAATGCACATTAAAATACCAAACATCCCAATCACCAACATCCAAAATTACCAATATCCAAAATTACCCCCCCCCACACCAAAACTGGGCATTGTCCCCAATGAACAATTAAGTACCAAAAGAAAAAGGGAGAAGAACTTCCCTAATCATGAGGACGGAGGAGGAGGAGGCGGCGGGGGACGAAAGCCAACAAAATCAAAGTATGCCATCAACATGGCCTGAAGATGCTGCACAGTAGCAAGGATCTCTCGCAATTCAGGATCAGAGGAAGTAGAAGGGCCCGCGGTACCTGCAGGAAGCATAGGCTGCTCGGGCGCAGATGCACCCGGCTGAGGGGGATCGCATTTATCCACAAATTTCAACAAACCCATTCTATATAAGCATTTAATGTCTAAGGGTTCACACTCACAAGCAACGTTCAAATCATGTTGTTGTAAATTCAACACACCCAAATTCACTGCTAAAAGAGTAATCACTGAGCCAAGACTTAATGGACGACTTTTCTTTTTCAACACCAAAACAAATTGGCTCGCTAGCCAATAACCCAAATTCACTTTTTTCTTATTCATCATACACCACATGAAAAATAATTCCGGTTTGGTGCAAATATTAGAACCATCTTTGCGACGAAAAAAGCGTATGCCAAAATTTTTTGTATTACTTGCAAAGCATGGTCCTTAATCTGAGATACTTTTCGAGCAGCGGGATTATGCGGCTCCTGTCATTTGAAATAGTATGCCAAACCAAATTACAGTCAGAATTAAAGGGTTCGCAATATTCACAAAATGACATGTCCCTCTCTGAACTGGGAACAGGTCCAGACATAAAACGCAAAGCATCATTAAATGAATTCAAAGACATATTAAAAACCTTTCCCATTAAACGGAATCTAATCAAGTTCGGTGTATCCGCAGAAAAGGTCTCATCAGTCTTAAAAACAAAAGTGCAGTAGAATTCCCTAGTTAGTTCATCAAAAACAGGGAAATCCAATACCCAAAAATTTTCCCAACCTATATTACGCATGAAGTTTGCAATTCTGCCAGACAAATTCAAAGCATTTAAAGTTGGAAGATGAAAGCTTTTACCTGCAATAATTCGGCGAGCCAAAATGTCTGTGCTGCGCTTGATGGACAGTCTTGTATTGAAGGTTAAGCAGCTTCCTCGATGAATTACTTTATCTAGCACATCCTTCCCCTTTAGAACCCGTGGTTTCTTTCGCGCAGAATGGGGAAACAATGACATTGCGTAGTCATTGTTTCTGAAGGCTTCGGGTTGCGTGGGCGAATGAACCGGGTTCCTCAGAAGTTGGTGCTCGGGTTCCTCAACGTGAAGTTGGAGGCTTCGGCGCATAGGATTCGGTGATGAGTGATGAGTGCAAAGAGGCCGCCGAAGAAGAAGAAGTGGTTGAAATTTCAACCGGCTCGGACGAAGCTACGACCACTCGACGTGGCATAATCGCGAGCAACCGACCCGATCGACGCCGAGGAGCAGAAGATGGAGCAACTTGTTTCTTTGGAGCCATGGACAGTGGAGACGGGCAACAATGGTGGGCGAAAATTCAGGGAAGATGAAGTAATTCGCACAAATTGATGAGGATGAAGAAGGGTACGGTTAGGGCTAAAAGGCCCAAATTGAATTGTAGCTGTTTTATGTGAACGGCCTCTCCACTATTCATCCGCTCATTTGCCCCCTTTGCGACTGCACACTTAACCCCTAGTTTTGGGCACGTCACGAAAAAAATGGTTTGCTCTCAGTATCTCCACAAAAACCACTCTGTACTTTTCCTTTGTACAGACTCACAACCTGCTGCCACAACCAAACTTAAAAACAACATTAAATTAGAAAAAAGCAAACTAATTAAAACTGAGAAAATCTAAAAATTAAAATTACAATAAAATTAAAATAAAAATAGAAATAAAGAAAATTAAAATAAACAAAATTAAAAACATTGGGTTGCCTCATAAATGGGGTAGGCCAAAGTGATTTCTTCAACGGTTTCCGACACATCAAAATTCTCATAATAAGATTTCAATCGAGTCCCGTTGACCTTGAAAACCTTCTGAGTATGCAGGCTCTGAATTTCAAAAACTCCATTGGACAAAACACTCACAATCACATATGGACCGGTCCATCGAGACCTTAATTTTCCTGGCATCAGTTTTAATCGTGAGTTGAACAGCAATACTTTTTGTCCCACTACAAAACTCTTCCGACGAATCAACCTGTCATGAAGCTTCTTAGTCCGCTCTTTGTAAAACCGTGCACTATCATAAGCCTCCAATCGCAACTCATCTAATTCACGTAGTTGCGGCTTCCTTTCAAGACCCGGTTTAAGATTCATATTGCACTCTTTCACTGCCCAATAAGCCCTATGTTCGATCGCAACCGGTAGATAGCACATTTTGCCAAACACCAATCGATATGGCGACATACCAATTGGTGTTTTATATGTTGTACGATAGGCCCTGATCGATGTATTTTATACGTCGATTTTATATACTTCTATGACTTAAATTATGCTATTTCACGAGGCTTTTGGGTACTAATATATGTTTTCGGTGAGTTTTGTAAGTTTCAGGGTTATTTGTGAAAATATACGAAACTCCAGGGTTTTAAGTGCAAATTTCAAGAAGGGCCAAAAAGGAAAAATGAAGAAAGAATGAAAGTTGCAGAATCCGGACACCTTGCGGACGCAAGGTGCCTGCACTGCGACCGCAAGGTAGGCGAGGACTTAAAGCCGAAGTCAAGAGAGTCAAAGCCACATTGGAGACCTTGCGGACGCAAGGTATCCAACCTGCGACCGCAAGGTAGGTCGAATGCGCCAAAGTCGGATTTTCACATAGTCATTCGATCCAATCACAACTCCCGAGTATATATAGAAGTCGGATGCCGAGCCAAAGGAGGGGAGGACGGCTGGAAGCTCTCTTTACATAGATTTTAGGTAGTTTTAGATTGTATAACATAGTTAGGTTTTGTAATTTCAAGTATTGAAGATCAAATCATGTCTCCCATCATCTCCATGTGCTGTTCATCGTCTATGATGAACTAAAACATCCCTAATCTAGGAGGTGGGAGGTAACTTGTATCGAATTTATGTTTTGATTCTTATATATGTTCTATTCAATGCTTGTTGATTGTGTTGTTTATCAATCCCTATATTATTTTGCTTTGAACAAATGAATGTAATCGCAAATAATAAAGGCTTAGAGGTGCGGATAAGCTGCATGACCGAGTGCATATGTCGTACACTGGCTCACCAACACAATAAATTGGACCTATCGATGCACGAGAGTGATAAGTTAGGACCAGGTTCTTACATGATCTAGGTGACAGATAGATCATAAATCTAGGTGACAGCTAGATTGATAGTTCTGTGCTTAGGATATAGGAATGGATGAATTTTGGGGGATGGAGGTGAACCAATTGTTCAACGACTATATCTATTTTTAGTGAACGAACCCAAGACATTGAATGATATTATTATGAATTGAACATAAAGGAGATATAAGTGAAACCAGAATCCTAGATTGCCACTCACCATAAGATCTTCATATCTCGTTATTACTGTCTAATTAGTTAAACATCTATAACTAGTAGTTTAGAGTAGAATTAAATATAAAAACCCCTTTAGATTAATAATTTGCTATCTGATAAATTGCGTTCGTGATCACTTGTCTCGTGGGTTCGACCCTTGCTTCCAATACTATTCTATAATAGTCTTGTCCACTTGCAAGGAAAAAGATTAATTAAAACATCGATCAAGTTTTTGGCGCCGTTTGGGACAAGCTAGTTCACGTAGTTAGTTTGTTGGTAGCGTAGTTTTTAATTTAATTTAGTTTTTAGTTTAATTTTCAGTTTTTAAAAAAAAAAAATACAAAAAGATTTTATTTTATTTTAATAGTTAGTTGTTTTTAAATTGCTTTAATTTATTTTTATGCACGGTCGTAGATCTTTGAATCCTAAATTGGTAGACTTAAATCAAGATATAAATATTGTTAGAAGAAATCAAGAAGTTTTTGAAAATCTAGCTTTCGAGTTTGATAATCAAGACCAATTGAATCAAGAGGATCCTCTGGTTGATCCTACAATGGAAGAAAATAACAATAATCGTAATCCTGAAAACCTAGTTGACCCAGTCAATAGGAATCAAAGAGAAGAAGAACCCGCAAGAAGAAATATGGAAGTAGTGGTAAATCAAAGAACTATTAATGACTTTAGTAGACCTTCATTAAATGTTGTGACATCATGTTTAGTCTTGCCGATCTTTGTTAGGAATTTTGAGTTAAAAGGTCATTATTTTAATGCCATACCATCTTTTCATGGGATGCCCCATGAAGATCTGTCGGTTTCTTAAGAGAATATGAATACATGATGAGTACTTTTCCTTTAGGAGGGTTGATCGAAGATCAAATCAAAATGAAATATTTTCCCAAGTGCATTAAAAGAATTGGCAAAGAGATGGTTTATGAACTTAACACCAAATAGTGTTTATACTTGGGCTCAATTATATGATTTGTTTATGAGTAAATTTTACAAACATGCATCTCTTACGAGTATAGAAAACAAATCATGTCATTCCAAAATGAACCTGTGAAACATTCCATGAGTCATGGGATAGATTTAAAAATCGCTCATTATGTGTCCTCATCATAATTTGGCTCAACATGTGTTAGTGCTTCAATTTTATCATGGTCTTTCGCCAGCTTACAAACTATGGTTGATAGTGCAGTGGTGGTTCTATTAATAGAATGACACCGTAAGCACTAGAAGAATTATTTGAGATGCTAAGTATTAATTCCCAAACGTAAAAGTGCTAGAGGTAAAAATAGAGCCTATATCAATTGCAAGATAATTCAAATACACAAGCTCAATTTGAAAATTGGCAAATTCAAGAAGCATGTGCTTTATGTGGATTATATTCTCATGCTACTAATTTTTGTCCGTCAAGTGCTATGTATTACGAACAGGCTAATGCTATGAATATGTACCCTCAAAGGCCAAGGAATGATCCCTATTCAAACACATATAATCTGGTTGGAGGAATCATCCTAACTTTTCTTGGGGAGGAAATAAGCCTTTGCAACCTCAACAATTCCAACCTCAACCACCACAACCTCCACAGTTGCCAAATCAAAATCAGTTGAGAATTGAAGAAGTTCCCAAGCAAGAAGTAGCTAGTAAAGGTCAAGCAGCTTTGATGAAGTACATGCTTGAAGAAATTGAAAATCTGAAGAAACACATTGCAAATTCGAAGTTGATAAAAGAGAAGAAGGGAAGTTCCCTAGTCAAACCGAGCAAGCTAAGTCAATCACCGCTGAAGCGGTAAGGTGATAGGTGAAGAGGTAAGTGATCTGATCCTTCTTCTAATGTGCATGCTACAAGAGAAAATTTTGAAAAAAAATTAAAAAGGTAATTGAAAAAGAAATCGAAAAAGATAGTGATAGTAATAAAGCCAATAATGACTTTAAGTAATCAAGAGTAGAAGTAGAAGTAGATGTTCCAAATAAGGAACAAGAAAAAGAAAGTCAAAATAAAGATAATACAATTGAAGTTGAAAAAGAGTTGGATCAAGAAGAAGAGGAACCTTATGTGGCTCCACCACCTTATGTTCCTCCAATTCCGCTTTCCAAGAAGACTTATGAAAAACCGAATGGACAAACAATTTACGGAAATTTATAATATGTTATCCAAAGTGAATGTTAATCTTCCTTTGCTTAATGTTATTAAAAATATTCCAGCTTATGCAAAGTTTTTCAAAGATCTTCACTCTAAGAAACACAAGTTTGAAAACAATGAAAAGATTGTTGTTTCTGAAAACGTAAGCTCTGTTTTACAACCCGAATTACCACCTAAGTTGAAAGACCCTGGTAGCTTTAATATCCAAGTTTCCTTGGGAAGCTCTAAAAAGATGAAAGCAATGCTAGATTTAGGAGCAAGTATTAATTTGATGCCTTTGCGGTCTATAAACAATTAGGTTTAGGAGAACTAAAACCCACTACTATGCAATTACAATTAGGCGATCGCTCGGTTAAATATCCTTTGGGTATAGTGGAAGATATCCTAGTTCAAGTTGATAAATTAATCATTCCGATTGACTTTGTGGTTCTAGAGATGGAAAGGAAGATATGCACTAATAATGAAGTCCCAATATTGTTAATTAGGCAGACCATTTATGGCAACTGCCAATACAATGATTAATGTGAAAAATGGTAAACTCACAATGTCAGTCCTAGGTGAAACTGTTGAAATCTTTGCGTTTGATGCTATGAATAGACCTAGTGACATAAGTGCCTGTTTTTCAAGATGAGATTGAAAAGTTATCAACTGAAACCTTTGAAGAAGAGGAAGAATATGAGAGAGATAGATTTATTGTCTATGATGATAGTCCTATCCCTCCCATAAAAATTGACATTGAGGAGATTGAAAGAGAAATAGAAGAAGAGGAAAGATTAGAGAAAGAAAAGTTAGAAGCTAGTAAAAAGAAAGATAAAGAAGAAATAAAGGAAGAATCAGAAAATAATTATGATAAATCTAAAAAAGTAGAAGAAGAAAGTTATGAAATTAAAGATGATGAAGTAGAGATTCTGAAATCTCTTTTTGAAGAAATTGAGATAGATAATATTGAAGAAGAAAATAGAGAAGATAATAAAATGGAGAATGAGGAGGCTAAAATAAAAGAAACCGTTAAAGTAGAAAATTCTGAATTTATGCCACCCATTAATTCTCCTAAAGTTGAAGAATTAAAGCCATTACCACCCCATTTAAAATATGCATTTTTAGGGGAAGGTAACACTTTGCCTGTTATTATAGCAGCCGACTTAACGGAAAAGCAAAAAGCTAGTTTGTTAAAAGTTTTATGGACACATAGAGAAGCTCTAGGATGGTCTTTAGCTGATTTAAAAGGAATTAGTCCCTCTATGTGCATGCATAAAATACATCTAGAAGAAGGTAGTAAACCTTCAAGAGAAAGACAAAGAAGACTTAACCCACACATGGAAGAAGTTGTTAGAAAAGAAGTTCTTAAGCTCTTAGATGCGGGTATAATTTACCCTATATCAGACAGTAAATGGGTTAGTCCTGTTCAAGTAGTTCCTAAAAAGTCGGGAATTACTGTTGTTAAAAATGAGAAAGACGAATTAGTCCCTACAAGGACTATAACTGGTTATAGAATGTGTATTGATTTGCGTAAATTAAATGCGGCAACTAGGAAAGATCACTTTCCTTTGCCATTTATTGACCAAATCCTTGAAAGACTAGCCGGTCATGAATATTATTGCTTTCTTGATGGTTTTTCTGGTTACAATCAGATCCCTGTTGCACCCGAAGACCAAGAGAAAACAACGTTTACATGTCCCTTTGGTACTTTTGCTTTTAGGAGAATGCCTTTTGGATTGTGTAATGCATGATTTCTATATTCTCAGATTTAGTTGAAAGATGCGTAGAAGTTTTCATGGATGATTTTTCAGTTTTTGGAAATTCTTTTGATCATTGCTTAGAAAACCTTACATCAGTTCTGAAAAGATGCTGTGAAACTAATTTAACTTTAAGTTGGGAGAAAAGTCACTTCATGGTAAAACATGGAATTGTCTTAGGGCATGTTGTTTCAAATAAAGGCATTGAAGTTGATAAAGCTAAAATTGAAGTTATTTCACAACTACCCCTCCCACTTCAATTAAAGGAGTTAGAAGTTTTCTTGGCCATGCTGGTTTTTATCGAAGATTTATAAAAGATTTTTCCAAAATCTGTAAACCTCTATGTAATTTGCTAGCAAAAGATACAGAATTTATTTTTGATAAAGAATGTTTAGAAGCTTTTAATTTATTAAAAGAAAAATTAACTCTTGCCCTATTTTATCCGGCCCTGATTGGTCACTACCTTTTGAAATCATGTGTGATGCATCAGATTTTGCGATTGGAGCCGTGTTAGGACAAAGGGTAGATAGAAAGCCTCATGTGATCCACTATGCTAGTAGAACTTTAAATGATGCTCAATTGAATTATACCACTACTGAAAAGGAATTTTTAGCAGTAGTATATGCTTTAGAAAAATTTAGATCATACCTGCTAGGATCCAAGGTGATAATTTTTTCTGATCATTCTGCATTGAAATATCTGTTAAGTAAGAAGGATGCTAAACCAAGATTAATTAGATGGATGTTATTGTTACAAGAATTTGACATTACTATCAAGGATAAAAAGGGTACCGAGAATGTTGTAGCTGACCATTTGTCTAGGTTAGAATTTTCACCCCTGCTTGAGCGTCAATTTCTTGATGATCCTATCCCCATAAATGATAATTTTCCTGATGAACAACTCTTGGCCATTAAAGATTCCGACCCTTGGTATGCTGATTTTGTCAACTATTATGTGTCTGACATCATTAATCCAGATTTTGATCATTATGAAAAGAAGAAATTTTTGGCGGAAACTAAAAATTATTTTTGGGAAGCTCCTCATTTATACAAAATTTGCTCTGATTCTTTAATAAGAAGATGCATTCCAGAAAAAGACCAACAAGGTATCATGGAATTCTGCCATGGATATTCTTGTGGAGGTCATTTCAGTGGTAACAAAACTGCTCGGAAAATTTTGTAATCAGTGCATGTATTGGCCTTGTTTTTAGAGATTGTGAACTGTTTTATAGAACATGTGATAAGTGTCAAAGAACAGGTGGAATAGGAAAGAGAAACGAGATGCCCTTACATATTAATTTGGTAGTTGAAATTTTTGATGTTTGGGGTATTGATTTTATGGGTCCTTTTCCTGTGTCAAATAATTGTGAGTATATTCTAGTAGCAGTTGATTATGTTTCTAAATGGATAGAAGCAGTAGCAACCAAGACTAATGATGGAAAAACAGTAGTTAAATTTGTAGAAGATTTGTTTGCTAGATATGGAGTCCCTGAGGCCATAATAAGTGACCAAGGAACTCATTTTACCAATAAGTTGTTAAATAATGTTCTTAGAAAGCACGGTGTAACTCACAAGTTAGCTACACCTTATCATCCACAAACATCCGGACAAGTAGAAGTTAACAATAGGCAAATAAAAGCAGTATTAGAAAAGACTGTTAGGCCTAATCGTAAAGATTGGGAATCTAAACTCAAGGATGCTTTATGGGCATACCGAACAGCTTTTAAGACACCCATAGGAATGAGTCCATATAGAATGGTGTATGGCAAGGCTTGCCATTTACCAGTTGAAATTGAACACAAAGCCTATTGGGCAATTAAAGAATTGAATTTAGATTTGACATTGGCCGGAGAAGAAAGATTGTTTCAGTTAAATGAGTTAGAAGAACATAGGTTAAATTCGTATGAGAATGGAAAGACATATAAAGAAAATACCAAGAAATATCATGACATGGGGTTAGCCAACAAAATGCTTCATCCAGGTATGAAAGTGTTACTGTTTAACTCTAGATTGAAGTTATTCATTGGAAAGTTAAAATCCAAATGGTCTGGTCCCTTTAGAATTGTATGAATTTATCCTCATGGGGCTGTTGATATTCAAAACCCTAAAAATAATGAAGTTTTTAAAGTGAATGGACACCGACTCAAGCCATATTTAGAGCCGATGTCAGTTGAACGAACAATTGAGTTAATTCGTTTGGCTGACAACAAACCACCCCGAGATTAGGCTTGCAGTTTGGTCGAGCCAAAGACATTAAACAAAGGCGCTAAGTAGGAGGCAACCCACTATTTTGAATGTTAATTGTTTTTATAAATATGTTTTTCTCCGTTAAATTTAATTTTTGGACATTTAATTTTTAATTAAATATGTCAAAATTCAAGTTTGGGGGAGAAAAACATCTTAGTGTTGTATTTATATGTTACTAATAATTTTTAGTTTAGAGTTTTTGTTTAGTTTTTACATACAGGAACGATTCAAGACATAACGGAAGTTAACGGAAAGGGCTAAACTGCAAACTGTGAAAAGGAAGAAAGGAAAACAAGTGGAAAGACTCTGCCCACCTTGCGGACGCAAGGTGGGAAGGACCTTGCGACCGCAAGGTCCCCAGTAAATACGGACTTCGTGCACTGTAAATGTCAGACATGGGGAATGAATGAGAAACATAATCGGTTTGACTGCCCACCTTGCGGACGCAAGGTGTGGCATACCTTGCGACCGCAAGGTCCCTGTATTTAAAGGCTGCCGGGTTTTTCAATTGGAATTCACACAGAAAACTTCTCTCTCTCCTCTAGCAGTAGCAACAGCCGCCGAGATCCTTCAAATTCCGGCGAGATCCTTCAACATTCCGGCACATACTCCAAGATATTCTCTCTCTCTCCCTCAAACTCTTCATCTTCCTCATCCATCCACCCTCCATTACACTCCACTAAGTTGAAGACTTTGAAGAAGAAGAAGAAACCTCCATTGTTGCCGACGCGGATCAAGCTCAAATTCCGGCTGCACTCACTCTATTCAGGCTGCATTCAAGTAACACTATCACCCTTTTAATTTCATACGTAAAATATTTGCATGCTAGGGTGCTAGATAATTTTTAACGTAGATAAAATTTTGCATGCTTAGAATAAATTTTTAATTTTAAAAACACATTTTATTTGTTAAACTTTTTTTTAGTTTTTAAATAATATCAAACATAATGTTCCGTAAGCGTAGAAATACCGGTGCCTCGACCTCAGGCCCCGCTCAGGAGGAAGAGCATAATTTTGACATCACCCGCTTCGTGTCCTACGAGGCATCAGAAAGGTACACGACTAAGCTCTCCAAGTCCTTGGTACCCGAAAAGGGATTCAAGGCTGAAGACTTTGGTCTCCGTCCCAATCTGATAGCTCGTAGGTGGGGGCTTTTGTTAGATTCTCCGGCAAGGGCAGCCGTAGTGCCCATTGTCCGAGAATTCTATGCTAATGGTGACATTAGCATAGATGGGGGTGTGCTAGACACCGTTAATGTTAGGAATATAGTAATAAATTTTTCGGCCCAAAACATTAACACCTATTTTGGCACCTCCAACTTCGCGGTTGGTGCCGATGACTTTAGCACACACCTCAACCCCCGTATCCCTGTCGAGGTGGTCAATGCTGCCATCGCTCTCCCTGGTGTGGTATGGTCCTATAGTCGTAACCCACCTTTTGGACCACGCACCATGAGAGAGTCTTTCCTCCAAGACACGGCCAAGCCCGTGTATAAATTTGTTTGCGGACGTCTCATGCCCTCAAGTCACCAAAACACGGTGAATTGGGAGAGGGCTGTCTTGACCTACACCATTATGACTGGTGGGTCTATTGATGTTGGCCGTTTGATCAACGGCCAAATCAAGACCCTTATTAGAGGTGGAAGAGGTTGCCCTAGAAAACCAAATGGCATCTCAACAGTTGGCACAAATTCGTGCCGACCAAGAGAGGCTATTTGGTTGGTTTAACACTATGGGACAAAATGTCTCCGCTTATTATAGGCTGCCTCCTGGCACGATCCCCGAGTTGCATCCTCATTCGTTATTTCCGCCTGACTCACCGTGAGTTGAGGCCCAAGTTTCATCCTCGTTCGTTAGGTGGACCCGCTATCTCCTTTTGATATTTTTCCTACCCCATCAATCCACTCATATGTTCCTCTATTTTGAGGACAAAATAGAAATTAAGTTTGGGGGGGGGATTTAAAACTTTTAGTCTTAGCAGGTCCTAGCCTAACGAGGAATGGAGTTGGGCTATGTCTTTAGGGTGAAGAAAAATTTCTTTTCTTGATGACCATTTAAAACTTCACCCTATTTTTCCTGTTTTTATTTTTTCTTATTTTCGGAGGTGTTGCCTTGACCAGAATACACTCACATTTGATACTCGTGGATTCCTCTTGTGGGGACCCATCATCAATTGTGTCATCGTCATCATCTCCAAATTTCTTTAAAAATATATATATATATATATATATATATATATATATATAAATTCAAAATATTCATCCTCGAGTTTAGGTGTAGTAGTGCTAGTCGTGATCGATGAGGAGTTAATGCAATGAACCGCATAGTTAGTCTGTAGATCCCTCTGGAATTTACTTAATTTTGCAAAACTTTTACTTTTCTCCAAATTCTTCATGTACTCACACAAGTCATAATTATGGATTGATTAGAATAGTTTTAGTTTTATAAAGTTGATAACACCTACTCCATTACACCAAGATATGCACAAGAATATGATGCATAGCCATTCGAACAAATATGTTGCATTAAATTGTAACTTAGGGTCAATTGCATGATAGTTAGATCCCTTGGATTTTTCTCATTTATATATCTCAAGCACACTTTCGAACCGTGTCTGCATGTTAGTCTCAATTGTCCCTACCATCTGTCTTAGCGAATGCTTATGTGAAATCCAGTGATGCTAAACATTCAACCCCCAATTCCCATAGTTGATATGATATTTTGTGTTGTCTTACTTGCTTTAAAAACTACATGAGCATTTGGCATTAAGAAATGACTTAGGCCATCTTTGGATCGTTAGAGCCTAAATATTCCCTGACCTATACTAAATATATCCCTAGTGTCCCCGTTGAGCCTAATGAAAAAGAATGGAGTGTGCTAAGCACACTATTAAACCCCATTCGCCATCGTTTCTATTACCCACATTAACTTAACCCTAAAAGCCTATACACTTTTAGCCTACCCTTTGAGAGAGTAGGATGTGGGTGGGAAATTGATTCTAGGAGGACTACTTCTTTTCAGTTGGGCTATTTTTCGGAAGACTTCTTCTTTCCGTTGTCGAAAAAAAAAAATAGAAAAATTATATATCGACAAAAAATGAAACGGAAGAAGAAGAGTGTAAACAAAGATTCAAATGGAAGCATAGCTTTCAAGAGAAAAATAAGTTAGAAAAATTCCGCTGTTAAGAATGATGTGATATTTTTAGAAGAATATATTGCCCAAAACAAGTTTGGGGGAAGAAGAAAACTGAAAAGTAACAAAAAGCACCCCTCCACTTGTAGTCTTTGCAGGTCCTAGCCTAAATAGGGAAAACTTCCTTTTGCTTGGAAGTATGAGGGATAAAGGGTAGTCTTACTCTCTCACTTTGAATTCCAATCCCTTTCCATCAAATCCCCCAACACCTTGGCCTTACATTACAAGCTAATAAAGACCTAATGATCTTCTTGCCAATGCTTATGCTGTTCTAACTGTCAAATGAGTAACATGGAATAGATCACACACTTCATATTCATTATTATTCACCCTAAAGCTCATTGTGTTAGCATAATCTTAGCTATTACAAGTAATTGGGATAGGAGAGCATTGTATGACATACATAGAAGTGCATGGGATGGATGTATAAGTCTTTTAAATCCTTGGGACCTTTCTGTCTGTAACTGACCGGGTTTGGATGGTAGATCTCATAATTCTTAATGCATGATTTTCTCTTAAACTTTGATTTTCATATGAATGTGGTGTTTAGCTTAATAAAACTGTTTTAGTTAAGATATTCTTTAAGACTGGTGATCACACACACACGGAGAAATTAGAAGTAGTAGCAGTTTTAAGAAAAGACTAGTTGGTTTTATATGACTAAGCCTGCATATATGTGGTGAGCACCGAACTGAGATTACTTGCATACCATACACCTATAACTTGAGATGAAGCCAAAAAGATTTTATGTTTTTTTTCGTAGTTTAATTTTTATCCTGCTTTTGTAGTTATCTGTTTTTGTATTTATCTGTATAGTTGAGTCACTCGAAAGAGTCTCCTTGAGTTTGTGGGTTTATAGAGGAGTGTAAATAGTGTCACCCTCCAAAAAGATTTTAATTTTTGTTATTTATATGCTTTTGTATTTATAAGTATTTTTGTTTACTCGTGGACGAGCAAAGTTTAAGTTTGGGGGTATTTGATCGATGTATTTTATACGTCGATTTTATATACTTCTATGACTTAAATTATGCTATTTCACGAGGCTTTTGGGTACTAATATATGTTTTCGGTGAGTTTTGTAAGTTTCAGGGTTATTTGTGAAAATATGCGAAACTCCAGGGTTTTAAGTGCAAATTTCAAGAAGGGCCAAAAAGAAAAAATGAAGAAAGAATGAAAGCTGCAGAATCTGGAGACCTTGCGGACGCAGGTGCCCCTGCACTGCGACCGCAAGGTAGGCGTCGGACTTAAAGCCGAAGTCAAGATTTCCAAGGCCGGACATCTTGGAGACCTTGGGACGCAGGTATCCAAAGACCTTGCGACTGCAAGGTGGTCAGAATGCGTCAAAGTCGGATTTTCACACAGTCATTCGATTGAATTACAACTCCCAAGTATATATAGAAGTCAGATGCCGAGCCAAAGCAAGGGGAGGACGGCTGGAAGCTCTCTTCAATAGATTTTAGGTAGTTTTTAGATTGTATAACATAGTTAGGTTTTGTAATTTCAAGGATTGAAGATCAAATCATGTATCCGATCATCTCCATGTGCTGTTCATTGTCTATAACTAATTCATCCATAATCTAGGAGGTGGGAGGTAACTTGTATCAAATTTATGTTTTGATTCTTATTTATGTTCATTCAATGCTTGTTGATTGTGTTGTTTATCAACCCCTATATTATTTTTCTTTGAACAATTGAATGTAATCGCAAATAATAAAGGCTTAGAGGTGCGGATAACTGCATGACCAAGTGCATATGTCGTACACAGGCTCACCAACACAATAAATTGGACCTATCGAAGCACGAGAGTGATAAGTTAGGACCAGGTTCTTACATGATCTAGGTGACAGATAGATCATAAATCTAGGTGACAGCTAGATTGACAGTTCCTGTGCGTAGGATATAGAATGGATGAATTTTGCGGGGATGGAGGCTGAACCAATTGTTCAACAGACTATATCTATTTTTAGTGAACGAACCCAAGACATTGAATGATATTATTATGAATTGAACATAAAAGAGATATAAGTGAAACCCAGAATCCTAGATTGCCACCCACCATAAGATCTTCATATCTGTTATTACTGTCTAATTAGTTAAACATCTATAACTAGTAGTTTAGAGTAGAATTAAATATAAAAACCCCCTTTAGATTAATAAATTGATATTGATAAATTGCACTGTTCGTGATCACTTGTCTCTTGTGGGTTCGACCCTTGCTTCCAATACTATTCTATAATAGTCTTGTCCACTTGCAAGGAAAAAGATTAATTAAAACATCGATCAGGCCCACAGTGCATCATCCAATCTCGAACTCCAATCCTTCCGATTAGGATTTATCATCTTTTCCAAAATTCCCTTGATTTCTCTGTTTGAAATTTCAGCCTGCCCATTTGTTTGCGGATGATATGTAGTTGCCACTCTATGGTGTACACCATACTTGAGCATCAATGCTTTCACGCTTCGATTGCAGAAATGAGTCCCCTGATCACTAATCACAGCTCTTGGAATGCCAAACCTGCTGAATATATTAGACCTGAGAAAACTCACAACAACTTTCGAATCGTTAGTCCGGGTAGCTTTTGCTTCTACCCACTTAAAAACATAATCCACCGCAAGCAATATATATAGATTACCAAAAGAACTTGGAAATGGTCCCATGAAATCCATTCCCCAAACATCAAAAATTTCACAAATTAAAATTGGAACTTGGGGCATCTCATCTCTCAAAGTCAAATTCTCAATCTTTTGGCACCTATCACAGCTTTTACAGAAAACATAGGCATCTTTGAAAAGAGTTTCCCAATAAAAACCACTATCCAAAATCTTTCTTGCCGTTCGTCTTGGACCGAAATGGCCTCCACAAGCATAATTATGACAATATACTAATATGGAATGAATCTCGTCATTAGACACACACCTACGAATGACTTGATCAGAACCAATACGCCAAAGATAAGGTTCATCCCATATGTAGTATTTAGAATCACTTCTTATTTTATTCTTTTTTGAACTACTCATTCCTTGTGGAAAAACTCCAGTCAACAAAAAGTTAACTATATCAGCATACCAAGGTTCCTTACCTAACTTACCTTGTACCAAGAAGAGTTGTTCATCTGGGAACGTTTTAGAAATTGATATGGGTTCTTCTTCATGCACCATCCTGCTCAAATGATCAGCTATCGAGTTATCCTTCCCCTTGCAATCCTTAATCTCCCATGTAAATTCTTGCAACAGAAGAATCCATCTGATTAGTCTGGGCTTAGAGTCCTTCTTTGCCAAAAGGTACTTGAGTGTCGTATGATCTGAGAAAACCACCACTTTTGCTCCCAGCAAATAAGATCTAAACTTCTCAAATGCAAAGACTATGGCCAACAACTCCTTTTCCGACGTGGTGTAATTGCATTGGGCTGCATTGAGAGTTTTCGAAGCATAATATATCACATGACTTTGCTTCCCTTCTCTTTATCCAAGAACTGCTCCTACTGCATAATGACTCGCATCACACATGAGTTCAAACAGGGAATCCCACTTTGGTGGCTGAATGATAGGAGCTGAGGTCAGCTTCTCTTTCAATAAATCAAAAGCCTTCTTGCAATCTTCTCCAAATTCAAAAGGAACATCCTGTTGAAGCAATCTTGTTAAAGGTTGTGCTATCTTGGAGAAGTCTCGAATAAATCGCCTGTAAAATCCTGCATGACCAAGTACACTACGAATATCTTTCACGTTAGCAGGATAAGGCAATTTAGCAATTAAATCAACCTTAGCTTTGTCCACTTCAATTCCTCTTTCAGAAACTACATGACCTAACACTATTCCCTATTGTACCATAAAATGGCATTTCTCATAGTTAAGAACCAGGTTAGTGTCTATGCAACGTTTCATGACTTTAGATAAATTATCTAAACATTGATCAAATGAATCACCATATACCGTAAAATCATCCATAAAAATCTCTATGCAATGCTCAATCATATCAGAAAAGATACTCATCATACATCTTTGGAATGTACCGGGTGTGCATTACACGCACAAAAGGCATACGGCGAAAAGCAAAGGTACCGAATGGGCACGTGAAAGTTGTTTTTTCCTGATCTTCAGGTGCAACTAAAATCTGATAATAACCTGAATAACCATCTAAAAAACAGAAATATCTTTTACCTGCCAACCTTTCTAACATCTGATCAATGAATGGGAGAGGAAAATGATCCTTTCGAGTGGCGGCATTTAACTTTCGAAAGTCTATGCACATTCGCCACCCATTTTGCAATCTCATAGGTACCAACTCATTCTTTTCATTCTCCACCAAGGTAAAACCTGTTTTCTTAGGAACAAGATGAACGGGGCTTACCCAAGTGTTGTCAGAAATAGGACAAATAATCTCTAATTCCAAAAGCTTCAAAATCTCCTTAAGAACAACTTCCTTCATGGGCGGATTCAATTTCCGCTATGGATCACGAACAGGTTTGGAATCAGCTTCTAATAAAATACGATGCATGCACATTGAAGGGCTGATTCCCTTAATGTCTGCAAGTGTCCAACCAATTGCTCCTTTGTTCTCTCTCAAGACTCTTAGCAACTTTTCTTCCTACAACTCAGTCAAGTTATTAGCAATAATGACTGGCAAAGTTTCATTTTCACCTAAGTAGACATATTTCAAGTGCTCAGGTAACTTCTTTAATTCTAACTTAGGTGCTTGAATTGTAGAAGGAAGAATTTTTTCACTTGACATTGGTAATGGAAGAGTCGGAAAATCTGATTTTGATGTAACTTCAGGTGTTGAATAAAGAGCCATGATACTCTCTTGCATTTCAACATTGTTTTGAAAAGGTACATCCTTATCAGTTAAACTTTTCACAAGGACCACTTCCAATTTGTCATCAAGAACATTAGACTCAAACTCATCTCGCACGACAGAATCAATGACACTCACATGAAAAACAGACTCTGAATCACTTGGATATTTCATGGCATCAAAAACATTAAAAGTTACCACATTGCCATCAAATTCAAGTGTCAAAGTTCCCTTGTCTACATCAATTTTTGTTTTTGTTGTTTTCATGAATGGTCTCCCTAACAGAATAAGAGAAGGATGAGGAGAACATGAATCATCCATATCTATAACATAGAAATCCACTGGAAAAATTAAGTCATTCACCTTCACCAAAACATCCTCTACCACACCCTCGGGATAAGAATTAGACCTATCTGCCAATTGTATGATTACTCTTGTATCTCGCAATGGGCCTAAATTCAATTCTTTATACACAGATAAAGGCATGACATTAATGGACGCTCCTAGATCAAGCATGGCTTTTTCAACTTTTTTATTACCTATAATACAAGGAATAGTATACATACCTGGGTCCTTGCATTTCTGAGGTAATTTCCGTTGAATCATGGCTGAAACATTCTCACTTACCAACACCTTCGCATCCTGTCGCAACTTCATTTTTTTCGTGAACTCCTTAAGAAACTTGGCATACCTAGGCACTTGCTTAATAGCCTCTAAAAGAGGAATATTAATTTCTACCTTGCTAAAGGTATCCAAGATTGCCTTGTCATCTCGCTCTTTCTTTTCCCTTGCCAATCTTCCTGGAAAAGGTGGAGGAATAATTATTCTCTGAATTTCTGAACCTGATTCTCCAGCTTTTTCCTTCACTGAACTCTCCTTCGGTACACTCTCATCATTGGGGCTGCTAGTTTCACCTTCTTTTTCCTCATTTGTAAAATCATGTAACTCTTTACCACTCCTAAGAGTTACCGCACATGCATTCTCCCTTGGATTTTTTTCAACTTGAGACGGTAATCTACCTTGATTTACTTCCATTTTGCTCATTGATACAGCCAATTGCGAGATCTGATCCTCCAAAGACTTGATGCTAGCCTTAGTTTGCTGCCGATCTTGCTGTACCGTATCCGCCAAACTTTTAATCAAAGTTTCAAGTGAAGTCCCTGGAGTATTAACAGGCTGAATCGGCTGAACAGGAGGGAATGGAGGCCGAATTTGCTGCTGTGAAAAATTCGGGTTTCTTGGGCCATAACTCAAATTCGGATGATCGCGCCACCCCGGATTATAGTTATTAGAGTATGGATCATACTTCCTTTGTTGCTGCCCTTGAAATCCACCAACAGCATTTACCAATTCCTTGAGTTCTTCTTGCAATGTTGGACACATATCTGTCGGATGACCCGCGTTTGAACAAATGCCGCACGCTTTAACTTGCTGAATTTGCCCTGAAACGAGTTTCTCCACAACAGAAGTTAGAGTGTCAAGTCTACGATCAATAGAAGAAACATTTACCTCATTCACTTTACTTGGAACCTCCGATTGCCTTGTCCCAAATTGCTGAGCATTTTCAGCCATATCATTAATTAATCGCTTAGCTCCCTCCAATGTATTATTCATGAAAGCTCCCCCACTCGCAGCATCAATCATGTTCCGATCTGCAATTAATAAACCTTCATAAAAATATTGGATTAGCAACTGATCAGAAATTTGATTCTGAGGACAACTCGCACACAATTGTTTAAATTGCTCCCAATATTCGTACAAAGTTTCTCCCACAAATTGCCTTATTCCGCAAATGTCTTTACGAATATTTGCTGCTCTTGAAGCAGGGAAAAATCGCTCCAGAAACTTCTTCTTCATTTCAGGCCATGTACTTATCGCTCCCGGATGTAAATCAAACATCCAATCCTTTGTTTTGTCCGCCAATGTGAAAGGAAAAGCCCTCAATTTCATGTTGTCTTCAGTCATTCCTTGTGGCCTTTGACTCGAACATGCTAGACGAAAATCCATCAGATGCTTATGAGGATCTTCGCCCGTCAATCCATGGAACTTGGGTAACAATTGTATCAGAACAGGTTTGAGTTCAAATGGAGCATTTAGTTCCGGAAAGGTGATACCAAGGGGTGGCTGATTCACATCCGGTGTAGCCATTTCCCTCAAAGTTCGATGAGGGTCTGCCATTTTGGCTAAGGGTCCAACTTCCTCAACTTCGACTTCCTCTTGTTCTTCCTTCACTTGCTCTCCTTCTTCCAACTCTTTGTCACTTGAATCACTCGAACTAGCCAGTTCAAATGTCGACTTCAACCCCAGCGAAGAACTATCTTTTTGCCGACTGAGCTTAGTTTGTTTTGTTAATCTTCTTGCTGTCTTCTCAATCTCCGGATCATAAATCAATTTTCATGTACGAGAAGATCGAGGCATAAAAAGAAACAAAACAACAATAAAATTCTAACGAAGAAATAAATATCAGAACCGTTCCCCGGCAACGGCGCCAAAATTTGAAGAATGTCAAATCGTCAAAATTATTTTTTTTCCTTCTTTCTTAATACCGAGTATAAAGTAAGTCGGGATCGTATCCGCAGGGAACGTCGAAATCATTCCTTTTTAGAATTTTATGGAAATGATAGAACATAACTTGGATTTTAAATTAACTAAGAATAAATTTTAAAGACTGATTAACTAAAAAAATAAACAACTTTAATAAACTATCAGAATAATTCTTAATTTAGTTCAATAAAATTAAAATCCAGCCAATGAACAAATTTCGTCTCGCATTTTATTTCTGATCATCGATGCAAAGATATCTTGTAGGATTTCAAATAAACCGGTTAAAAGTGTCGACAAACGCCTAACACTCAATCTCTCCTTACCGTATTGATAATCAAGAGACGCTCGTTAATTACCGTCTAACCGAGTTACAACCTCCGAGACGCTCGTAAGATTTAATAACTCGGTTGCATTAAGAAGCGAGAGACCCGATTCAAAGCCACGCATATTAAAGCAATAGCATGTAACAATGATTATCCGTTCCCGTAATACGGTCCGATTATGCTTGTGATGCCTAAAAGGTGTATTACTTGCCACTTTGTTAAGGCCGAGGACAATTACGGATCAACGGTGTTAACTAGCTTTAGAATATTATGCTAATTAATATTCTGGCCATTAAACATTAATGAGACACAATATTCTTCCTACGTGTAAAACGGAGAACAAATAAATATTTAAAACCCACACAAGAATTAGGTCGATTAGATCTCATAGAAATAAAAAGCTTGAGACTTAATCTCTCATTGACTGGAAGAAGATTCTTAGCTATTAAACATAATTAAAAACGACTTACAAGAGTAACCAAATGATTTGTTCTCAGCAGGTATGAATCTCAAAGAAGATTTACAAGTTCTTTACATTTTTTCCTCACAATTGTTTCTCCCTTTCTATCTCCCAAGTTACTCACTGAATAATCTCCCCTCTCCTTGGCCGAAAATTCCCTTTTTCTGTTCAGAAGATACATCCATAAATATTACTCCACTCTCCCACTAAACCACTACTTGGTAGTTTTAAAACTACCGGTAACTTCCAAAAACCGTCCACTACTTGCAAATCAGTATTTTCATTTAATACATAAACTGGATTAGACAGAAATAACTATATTTTCTAACTGTCCAACAGGTCTGCATGAAAATTCAGTAACTAGCTAACAGCTCATCTCCGAAATGTGAATATTACGTGCCCATGTGACATCACAAGTTACTCCTCTTTGCCTGAATTCCAGCACTTTCCTCTTTTGCGGCTGCCTTTGCACCTACATCATAATCAGCACAAAACCAACCAAAAGTGTAATATTTTGCTCTAAAACAAATCATAAAACCGGCTAATTCTATCACACTTTTGGGCTACCATCACACAACTTATTCTGATTCCGATTGGGCTGGTGACCCAAACGATCGTCGTTCTATAACGGGTTCGTGCATTTATGTGGGTCCAAATCTTGTGTCTTGGACGGCAAAGAAACAACCTACTGTGTCTCGGTCCAGCAGCAAGGCCGAATACCGAGCTCTTGCCACTACTGCCGCTGAACTCCGGTGGTTTGCCTATCTGTTTCGTGAGTTGGATATCCCTATTGCTCCTCCGTCATTATATTGTGATAATATTTCAGCATTATACATGGCTCGGAATCCAGGTTTTTCACGCTCGTACACGACACATCGAAATCGACTATCATTTTCTTCGGGAACTTGTGTCATGCGGGTTCTTACGGCTTCACTATGTTCCTTCACCTGACCAGCTTGCTGATCTCTTCACAAAAGGACTTCCGAGTTCTCGCTTCACGGCTTTATCATTCAAGCAGCAACTCCCCTATGGTCGTTTAGCTTGAGGAGGGGTATTAGCCGTAATTGTCTTAGTCGTAATTACCATGGGTATATGTGTAATTTGTGTAATCTCCTACATTATTTAGGTTAGGTTTTCTGTAACCTTGGAGGAGGGGTTAGGCATTGTGTATATAAGCTAACCCTATTATATGTTAATACATTATCACAGAGAGTTTAGCCGCAGCCTTCTATTGCTGCCCACCATTCTCTTCTCTATCTCTTGCTTCCTTAAGTCTCTTTATTGCAGCTGTTGACTATAGTACTGTCAATCACCATACTTGTCTATAACATCTCCTTTTGTTGCCTTTGGTTTCAGAAAATGTTTTGCTGGTATTTATTTTGACAAAAAAGCATTTTTGTTGTCTAGACGATAGGTTGAGCGAACGTGCAGAAAACTACTACTACTACATCTACAAAACAAAAAGAATGTTGTTGGGTACTGCCAAGTTCAGTAACGAAAGAAGTCCAGGCACGAGAGAAAAGAGGCTGTCAAGATTAGCCAAAGATGATGATTGCCCCAAAGCATTCAACCAGGGTAATAAACCGATGATTAAAGTTGAAAACGCCATTGAATAAATGGAGCTATATATGGGGCAAGCCATCTACTAAACAAGCCTCTTTATCCTCATGTAAGAACCTCTCTCTCTCTCTCTCTCTCTCTCTCCCTCCCGCTATGTAGTGAACAATGGCTAACTCTTCTTATACCCAACGATAGAACAAAAACTAAATGATTGTGCTTTCCACAACGTGCCTCATTATCCAGTGGAATATATTCTGAAATCTCAACATTGGCACAACCCCGGCCCCCAAGCATTTGCCTCTTGTGTAGTAATAAGACATGATGGAGGATGCGTTGTTGAACGTATAGGCCTGTTGGCAACTTGCCAGCGCTGAATTCAGATGTTTGACTTTTACCTATTTCAAAGGCAAAGCCATTGAAGATCCCACTAAACACAGTTGGTGAAAAGGCCATGACTCATGAGTGGTATATGCATGTGTTTCGACAAGGCTGAATTATATCAGAATTTTACAAAAATGTATCCAGAATTGGCTTTGTAAGCAGCAAGTTTAACTTATAATTAAGTTCAGCAACTGCAGCTTTTTTAGTTGTGATTTTTCCTTCTGATTTGTTTTTTCAATATGCTAATACTTTTGTATTGGACTAGTAAGGTCCACGTGCGTTGCACGTGGTGTTAATGATTTTGTTAAAAGTGATTTGTTAGTTCCTTCATTTTTTTGTTGACTTTTAATTATTAAATTTTTGTGTGTTTTAATATTTACAGTTTTTGAGACTTATAAATTATGTTGTTGTGTGTTTAGCATTTATGATACTTTGTTTTTCGGTCATTTATAATGTATGCTTTTAGTCATTGTATAGCAACTTATCCTACACATTTTTCTTTTTTGTTGGTTATTTTTAAATCTCTTTTTTTAATATCAAACATGAGTTCATTCATTTTTATCAGTTTGTAAATTGAAAACAATTCAAACTTACTATCTTAGATAAGCACATTGTTGTTAGAGACTTTGCTTATGTCGTTTATGGAATTTATGACCCTTTAAAAAAAATTGTGTTGGAGAATCAAACTCTCAATCCCAAAGTATATAGTTACACTAAAAAATATAAAATTCCACCAAAGTATCTATGAAGTCTCACTTTGCCACACACAACCTAATTAAGTTTTACGTCATTTACATATCATTTTATAATTTTTTTTTCTAGTTTACTTGATCAGATTTAGCTCCAACGAAAGGATAGATATCAACAACATTGAAAGTTGATGAAACACCATAATTATCCGGTAATTCTACTTCATAAGTATTGCCACCAATCTTTTTCAAGATCCTGAACGGACCATCAGCCCTTGGTTTCAACTTTCCATGACGTCCACGAGGGAATCGCTCCTTCCTCAAAGTAATCCAAATCAAATCTCCCTCCTTGAAAGCTGATTGCTTCCGATGCTTATTTGCACTTCTTTGGTACTTTCCATTTTGCTTGATAATTTCTTGTCGAACCTGCTCATGCATCTTCTTGATGTACTTAGCACGATCTTCATCGTCACCACTAAAATGTTGAGTGGTAGGAAGGGGAGCTAAATCCAATGGAGTAATTGGATTATGACCATACACAACTTCAAATGGGCTCCTACCAGTAGTTTGGCTAAAAGATCGATTATACGCAAACTCTGTTTGAGCCAATATTGCACCCATTGACGTGCATTTTTGCCAATCATACTTCGTAAAAGATTTCCCAAGCTCCTGTTCACAGACTCTGTTTGTCCGTCGGTCTGTGGATGATGAGACGAACTAAATTGAAGTTTAGTTCCAAGCTTCCTCCAAAGTGTACGCCAAAAATGACTCATAAATTTTGAATCCCGATTAGATGTAATTGTCCTTGGAATACCATAAAGCTGCACAATTTCCTTGAAGTAAAGATCAACGACATGTGTAGCATCCAAAGTCTTTGTGCAAGGGACAAAATGTGCCATTTTTGAGAAGCGATCAACCACCACCATGACTGAATCTTTCTTTCTTTGAATGCGAGGCAACCCAACAACAAAATCCATGCTAACATCCTCCCATGGACTCATTGGTAGAGCCGTCAAAATGGGCCAAACCCATTGGGTTGGTCCGCCCCGCCATATTATAAAGGTGGGTTGGGTTTTAAAAATATGACCCCGCCAAAAGGCGGGCTTTTTGGGTTAGACCCGCGCGGGTGGCGGGTTAAGCGGGGCGGGGTGGGTTGGTCCGCCATTTTATAATTATACTATAAATCTACAATTTTTTTTATAATAAATGTATAAGTTAATTGAGTAAAAACTAAATCTATAATCTATAATCTATATCTATATCTATAATCTATAATCTATAATCTATAATCTATAATCTATAATCTATATCTATAATAAATGAAAATTGAATGTTTGAAACATTTCCTCCCTACTTTTTCTTACAGCCTGTCACTCTCTCTCCTCAATCCTCCCTCATTTCCACTTTCAAAAATTCCAGTCGTCACCCACTCCACTCCACACACCCTCTTTCTAATCCAACTAATTTTAATTATCCCTCCCTCTACCAGTGAGTCTACCAGAAAGAACCAAACTACCTCACTGCTTCTCTCCCTCGCTTTCTTTCTCACACACACCCACAACTTCCTCTTCCCACATTTTCAGAATTTGACCAGTTTTGGAAGGCACGACAACGGCACTTGTGATACTCCATTTGTGACTTTGGAATTTGGATGCTCTAATGCTCTCCCTTGCAATCCCTTTTTTCTACATTAGTCTTCTCTTCTTCCGGCCAAGATGATAGAAGGAACAAGGAAGGAAGGAAAAAACGGTAGTCTCCACAGAAAGATCCTCGCAAAAGAGAGGAAGTCTTCACACCGATTTACTCCATCTTCCTTTCCTAGAGATCAGATCGATGGAAAATGTCATTTGTAATAATTTTCTTTTTTGACGGGTTGGTCCGCCGCCCTGAACCCATGGCTGGGTTGGACCTTTTTGGTCCATTTGCGTTGGTCTGGTGGCTGGTCCTCCATTTGGGTTGGTCCGCCTGCTGGTCCGTTTGACAACTCTACTCATTGGTACAGTAATGGAGTGTACAAACCATTTTTTCCATGACTTTTGGCAATGTGACAGGTCCTACACCGCTCGATACACTTTTTGACATCTCGATCCATCCTTGGTCAATAATAATTTTCCTGAACAAGTGCAAGAGTCTTATCTCTACCAAAATGTCCAGCAAGTCCTCCATGGTGAGCTTCATTGATAAAAGCTTGTCGCAAAGAATATTCAGGAATACACAAAAGTTTATCTATAAAGAGAAACCCATTATGAATCAAAAAAAGTTTAAATGGAGTCTTCAAGCATTCTTCCCAAATGTTTCGAAAATATGGATCATCTTTGTAAAGATATTTAATTACCTCCAACCCAACCACATTTACTTGCAAGCTAGACAACAAGGAATGTCGTCTACTAAGCGCATCCGCTACACGATTTAAAACTCCAGATTTATGTTTGATAACAAAATTAAATGCTTGCAAAAATTCAACCCATCCAAAGATGACGAGAATTCGCTTTTGTTGAGTATTCAAGTACTTAAAGCTTCATGGTCCGAGAAAAGAACAAACTCCTTCTGCAAGAGATAATGTTGCCAATGATCCAAGGCGCGAACAATAGCAAAAAATTCTTTGTCATAAGTAGAATAATTGCACCGAGAATGATTCAACATCTCACTAAAGAAAGCAATGGGTTTACCTTCTTGGCTAAGAACACCCCCAATTCCTATATTTGAAGCATCATAATCTACTTCAAAGACCTTGTCAAAGTCCAGTAGCTACAATATTGGAGCTTCAGACCTTTTTTAAGAAGTTTGAAACTCTTTTGAGCTTCTTCGTCCATTTGAAACCGCCACCCTTCAAGCATTCGGTTATAGGAGCGTAAATGGTACCGAAGTTTTGAATAAACTCAAGCGGTAAAATGAAGCTAGGCTATGAAAACTCGAATATCATGAATAGATTTAGGAATTGCCGGTTTAGGATAGTCTTCAAGCTTATTGTCATCCATCTTGATGCCATCCAGGAAATGATATAGCCTAAGAAAATCAGCTTTGTAAAGAAATGACATTTCTTTAAATTGGCACAACCGCTTCTCTTAACACTTCAAATACCTTTCAAAGGTGCTCCAAATGTTCTTCGGGCTAGAGCGTAAACAAGAATATCATCGAAATACACCACAACAAACTTTCCAATGAAGGGTTTAAAATTATGATTCATAAGTCGCATAAAAGTAGAGGGAGCATTAGAGAGACCAAATGGCATAACCAACCATTCATAAAGACCATCTCTTGTTTTGAAGGTTGTCTTCCATTCATCTCCGGCCTCATGTGAATTTGATGGTAGCCACTTGAAGATCAATTTTAGAACCAATCTTGAAACCAATGAAGTTGATCAAAAAAGATCATCAAGGTGAGGAATAGGAAAACGATACTTGATAGTAATTTTGTTTACCGCTCTACTATCAATGCATACGAGCCACGAACCATCTTTCTTCTAAGAAGAAGGCTGAACCCAAAGGACTTTTA
>CM028377.1:144354804-144392904 GCA_013146195.2 Codonopsis lanceolata
AAATGTTGTGACATCATGTTTAGTCTTGCCGGATCTTTGTTAGGAATTTTGAGTTAAAAGGTCATTATTTTAATGCCATACCATCTTTTCATGGGATGCCCATGAAGATCTGTCGGTTTCTTAAGAGAATATGAATACATGATGAGTACTTTTCCTTTAGGAGGGTTGGCTGAAGATCAAATCAAAATGAAGTATTTTCCCAGTGCATTAAAAGAATTGGCAAAGAGATGGTTTATGAACCTAACACCAAATAGTGTTTATACTTGGGCACAATTATATGATTTGTTTATGAGTAAATTTTACAAACATGCATCTCTTACGGAGTATAGAAAACAAATCATGTCATTCCAAAATGAACCAGGTGAAACATTCCATGAGTCGTGGGATAGATTTAAAAATACGCTTATTATGTGTCCTCATCATAATTTGGCTCAACATGTGTTAGTGCTTCAATTTTATCATGGTCTTCAATGCCGGGCTTACAAACTATGGTTGATAGTGCAGCTGGTGGTTCTATTAATAGAATGACACGAGAAGCACTAGAAGAATTATTTGAGATGCTAAGTATTAATTCCCAACAGAAAAGTGCTAGAGGTAAAAATAGGAGCCTATATCAATTGCAAGATAATTCAAATACACAAGCTCAATTTGAAAATTGGCAAATTCAAGAAGCATGTGCTTTATGTGGATTATATTCTCATGCTACTAATTTTTGTCCGTCAAGTGCTATGTATTACGAGCAGGCTAATGCTATGAATATGTACCCTCAAAGGCCAAGGAATGATCCCTATTCAAACACATATAATCACTGGTTGGAGGAATCATCCTAACTTTTCTTGGGGAGGAAATAAGCCTTTGCAACCTCAACAATTCAACCTCAACCACCACAACCTCCACAGGTTGCCAAATCAAAATCGGTTGAGAATTGAAGAAGTTCCCAAGCAAGAAGTAGCTAGTAAAGGTCAAGCGGCTTTGATGAAGTACATGCTTGAAGAAATTGAAAATCTAAAGAAACACATTGAAAGTTCGGAGCATAAAAAAGAGAAGGGAAGTTCCTAGTCAAAGCTGAGCAAGCCAAGTCAATCACCGTCTTGCTTGAAGCGGTAAGGTGATAGGTGAAGAGGTAAGTGATCACGATCCTTCTTCTAATATGCTACAATAGAAAATTCGAAAAAGTAATTGAAAAAGAAATCGAGAAAGATAGTGATAGTAATAAAGAGATTAATGACTTAAGTAATCATGAGGTAGAAAAAGAAGTAGAAGTAGAAGTAGAAGTAGAAGTAGATGTTCCAAATAAGGAACAAGAAAAAGAAAAAGAAATTCAAAATAAAGATAATACAATTGAAGTTGAAAAAGAGTTGGATCAAGAAGAAGAGGAACCTTATGTGGCTCCACCACCCTATGTTCCTCAATTCCGTTCAAGAAGACTTATGAAAAACCGAATGGACAAACAATTTTCGGAAATTTATAATATGTTATCCAAAGTAAATGTTAATTTACCTTTGCTTAATGTTATTAAAAATATTCCAGCTTATCCAAAGTTTTTCAAAGATCTTCACTCTAAGAAACACAAGTTTGAAAACAATGAAAAGATTGTTGTTTTAAAGCGTCGATTACGTTTTACAACCCGAATTACCACCTAAGTTGAAAGACCCAGGTAGCTTTAATATCCAAGTCTCATTGGGAAGCTCTAAAAAAAATGAAAGCAATGCTAGATTTAGGAGCAAGTATTAATTTGATGCCATTTGCGATCTATAAACAGTTAGGTTTAGGAGAACTAAAACTCACTACTATGCAATTACAATTAGGCGATCGTTCGATTAAATATCCTTTGGGTATAGTGGAAGATATCCTAGTTCGGGTTGATAAATTAATCATACCGATTGACTTTGTGGTTCTAGAGATGGAAAGGAAGATATGCACCAATAATGAAGTCCCAATATTGTTAGGCGAGACCATTTATGGCAAGCTGCCAATACAATGATTAATGTGAAAAATGGTAAACTCACAATGTCGGTCCTAGGTGAAAGCGTTGAAATTTACGTGTTTGATGCTATGAATAGACCTAGTGACATAAGTGCCTGTTTTCAATAGATGAGATTGAAAAATTATCAACGAAACTTTTGAAGAAGAGGAAGAATTATGAGAGAGATAGATTTATTGTCTATGATGATAGCCCTATCCCTCCCATAAAAATTGACATTGAGGAAATTGAAAGAGAAATAGAAGAAGAGGAAAGATTAGAGAAAGAAAAGTTAGAAGCTAGTAAAAGAAAGATGAAGAAGGTAAAGAAATAAAAAAGAATCGAGAAAATAATTACGATGAATCGAGAAAAAGTAGTAGAAGAAAGTTATGAAATCAAAGATGATGAAGTAGAGATTAAAATCTCTCTTTGAAGAAATTGAGATAGATAATATTGAGGAAGAAAATAAGGAAGAAAAGCAAGAAGAGAATAATGAGGCTAAAATAAAAGAAACTATTAAAGTAGAAAATTCGAATTTATGCCATCCATTAATTCTCCCAAAGTCGAAAATTAAAGCCATTACCATCCCACTTAAAATATGCATTTTAGGGAAGGTAACACTTACTGTTATTATAGCGGCCGACTTAACGGAAAAACAAGAAGCTAGTTTGTTAAAAGTTTTATGGACACATAGAAGCTTTAGGATGGTCTTTAGGCGACTTAAAAGGAATTAGTCCCTCTATGTGCATGCATAAAATACATTTAGAAGAAGGTAGTAAACCTTCAAGAGAAAGGCAAAGAAGACTTAACCCACACATGGAAGAAGGCGTTAGGAAAGAAGTTCTTAAGCTCTTAGATGCGGGTATAATTTACCCTATATCGGATAGTAAATGGGTTAGTCTGTCCAAGTAGTTCCTAAAAAGTCGGGAATTACTTGTTGTTAAAAATGAGAAAGATGAATTAGTCCCTACAAGGACTATAGCGGTTATAGAATGTGTATCGATTTGCGAAATTAAATGCGGCAACTAGGAAAGATCACTTTCCTTTGCCATTTATTGACCAAATTCTTGAAAGACTAGCCGGTCATGAATATTATTGCTTTCTTGATGGTTTTTACGGATATAATCGGATCCATGTTGCACCGAAGACCAAGAAAACAACTTTTACATGTCCCTTTGGTACTTTTGCTTTTAGGAGAATGCCTTTTGGATTGTGTAATGCACCGGCTACTTTTCAAAGATGCATGATTTCTATATTTTCAGATTTAGTTGAAAGATGCGTAGAAGTTTTCATGGACGATTTTTCGGTTTTTGGAAATTCTTTTGATCATTGTTTAGAAAACCTTACATCGTCTAAAAAGATCTTTGCGAAACTAATTTAACTTTAAGTTGGGAGAAAAGTCACTTCATGGTAAAACATGGAATTGTCTTAGGGCATGTTGTTTCAAATAAAGGCATTGAAGTTGACAAAGCTAAAATCGAAGTTATTTCACAACTACCCCTCCACTTCGGTTAAAGGAGTTCGAAGTTTTCTTGGCCATCTTGGTTTTTACGAAGATTTATAAAAGATTTTTCCAAAATCGTAAACCTCTATGTAATTTGCTAGCAAAGATACATAATTTATTTTTGATAAAGAATGTTTAGAAGCTTTTAATTTATTAAAAGAAAAGTTAACTCTTGCCCCAATTTTATCCGGCCACGATTGGTCACTTCCTTTTGAAATCATGTGTGATGCATCGATTTTGCGATTGGAGCCGTGTTAGGACAAAGGGTAGATAGAAAGCCTCATGTGATCCATTATGCTAGTAGAACTCTAAATGATGCTCAATTGAATTATACCACTCTTGAAAAGGAATTTTTAGCGATAGTATATGCTTTAGAAAAATTTAGATCATATACGCTAGGATCAAAGGTGATAATTTTTTCGATCATTACGTTGAAATATACGTTAAGTAAGAAGGATGCTAAACCAAGATTAATTAGATGGATGTTATTGTTACAAGAATTTGACATTACTATCAAGGATAAAAGGGAACCGAGAATGTTGTAGCCGACCATTTGTCTAGGTTAGAATTTTCACCCTTGCTTGAGCGTCAATTTCTTGATGATCCTATCCCCATAAATGACAATTTTCTGATGAACAACTCTTAGCCATTAAAGATTCGACCCTTGGTATCTTGATTTTGTCAACTACTATGTGTGCGATATCATTAATCGGATTTTGATCATTATGAAAAGAAGAAATTTTTAGGCGGAAACTAAAAATTATTTTTGGGAAGCTCCTCATTTATACAAAATTTGTTCTGATTCTTTAATAAGAAGATGTATTCCAGAAAAAGACCAACAAGGTATCATGGAATTTTGCCATGGATATTCTTGTGGAGGTCATTTCAGTGGTAACAAAACTGCTCGGAAAATTTTGCAATCAGTGCGTATTGGCCTCTTGTTTTTAGAGATTGTGAAGCTGTTTTATAGAACATGTGACAAATGTCAAAGAGCAGTGGTATAGGAAAAGAAAGCGAGATGCCCTTACATATTAATTTGGTAGTTGAAATTTTTGATGTTTGGGGTATTGATTTTATGGGTCCCTTTCCTGTGTCAAATAATTGTGAGTATATTCTAGTAGCAGTTGATTATGTTTCTAAATGGATAGAAGCAGTAGCAACCAAAACTAATGATGGAAAAACAGTAGTCAAGTTTGTAGAGGATTTATTTGCTAGATATGGAGTCCCTAAGGCCATAATAAGTGACCAGGGAACTCAATTTACCAATAAGTTGTTAAATAATGTTCTTAGAAAGCACGGTGTAACTCACAAGTTAGCTACACCTTATCATCCACAAACATCCGGACAAGTAGAAGTTAGCAATAGGCAAATAAAAGCAGTATTAGAAAAGACTGTTAGGCCTAATCGTAAAGATTGGGAATCTAAACTTAAGGATGCTTTATGGGCATACCGAGCGCTTTTAAGACACCCATAGGAATGAGTCCATATAGAATGGTATATGGCAAAGCTTGCCATTTACCGTTGAAATTGAGCATAAAGCCTATTGGGCAATTAAAGAATTGAATTTAGATTTGACATTGGTGGAGAAGAAAGATTGTTTCGATTAAATGAGTTAGAAGAACATAGGTTAAATTCGTATGAGAATGCAAAGACATATAAAGACCAAGAAATATCATGACATGGGGTTAGCCAACAAAATGCTTCATCCGGTATGAAAGTGTTCTTTTTAACTCTAGATTGAGGCTATTCCCAGGAAAATTAAAATCTAAATGGTGCGGTCCCTTTAGAATTATGCAATTTATCCTCGTAGGGTGTTGATATTCAAAACCCTAAAAATAATGAAGTGTTTAAAGTGAATGGACAGACTCAAGCCATATTTGGAGCCGATGTCAGTTGAACGAACAATTGAGTTAATCCGTTTGGCTGACAATGAACCACCCCGAGATTAGGCTTGCAGTTTGGTCGAGCCAAAGACGTTAAACAAAGGCGCTAAGTGGGAGGCAACCCACTATGTTGAATGTTATTTAGTTTATAGTTGGTTTAAATATGTTTTTCTCCGTTAAAATTAATTTTTGGACATTTAATTTCTTAATTAAATATGCCAAAATTCAAGTTTGGGGGAGAAAAACATCTTAGTGTTGTATTTATATGTTACTAATAATTTTTAGTTTAGAGTTTTTGTTTAGTTTTTACATACAGGAAATATTCAAGACATAACGGAAGTTAACGGAAGGGCTAAGATGCAAACTGCTGAAAAGAATAGAAAAGAAAACAAGTGGAAGAGTTCTGTCCACCTTGCGGACGCAAGGTGTGAAGGACCTGCGGCAAGGTCCCGATAAATCTGGACTTCGTGCCTTTGTTATGTCAGACATGGGGAATGAATGAGAAACAGAATCGCTTTGACTGCCCACCTTGCGGACGCAAGGTGTGGCAGACCTTGCGACCGCAAGGTCCCTGTATTTAAACTGTGCGGGTTTTCTCTTCAGAAATCACACAGAAATCTTCTCTCTCCCTCCAGCAGCAGCCCAACCTCCTAAAATTCCGGCAGATCGTCTCCAATTCCGGCACATACTCCAAGATATTCTCTCTCCCTCTTCAAATTCTTCATCTCCCTCACCCATCATCCATTTCACTCCATTAAAATTGAAGATTTTGAAGGAGAAGGAAGAAGAACCTCCATTGTTGCCGACGAAGATCAAGCTCCTCTCCGGCTGCACTCACTCTATTCAGGCTGCATTCAAGTAACACTATCACCCTTTTTAATTTTATACGAAAAATATTTGCATGCTAGGGTGCTAGATAGTTTTTAACGTAGATAAATTTTTGCATGCTTAGAATAAATTTTTAATTTTAAAATTTTAAAACACATTTTTTATTATCTAAACTTTTTAGTTTTTAAATTTTATTTCAAACAAAAATGTTAAAGTAGCGTAGAAATAGGCGCTTCATCCTCGGCCCTCGGGAGGAAGAGCATAATTTTGACATCACTCGATTAGGTGTCCTCTGAGGCATCGAGAAAGGTACACGACTAAGCTCTCCAAGTCCTTGGTGCCCAGAAAGGGGATTCAAGGTGAAGACTTTGGCCTCGTCCCAATCGATGGCTCGTAGGTGGGGGCTTTGTTAGATTCTCCGAGGGATGCCGTAGTGCCTATTGTCCGAGAATTCTATGCTAATGGCGACATTAGCATAGATGGAGGTGTGCTAGACACCGTTAGTGTTAGGGGCATCGTAGTTAATTTTTCGTCCCAAAGCATTAACACTTATTTCGGCACCTCCAACTTTGCGGCTGGTGCCGATGACTATAGCACACACCTCAACCCCGTATCCTGTCGAGGTGGTCAATCTTGCCATCGCTCTCCACGGTGTGGAGTGGTCCTATAGCAGTAACCCACCTTTGGACCACGCACCATGGGAGAGTCCTTCCTCAAGACACGGCCAAGCCCGTGTATAAATTTGTTCTTGGGGACGTCTCATGCCCTCGAGTCACCAACACACGGTGAATTGGGAGAGGGCTGTCTTGACCTACACCATTATGGTGGTGGGTCCATTGATGTTGGCCGTTTGATCAACGGCCAAATCAAGACCCTTATTAGAGGTAGGGCGAATGCGGGGTTCGCGTTCCGCATTTGATTCTTGATTTGTGTAGAGGCGGGCGTGAGAATGCCCAGCGGAGAGGTGAAGGCTGGTCAGGCCATTACGAGGGCCATTTTGTTTGAACATCACCGGCCAGAGTGAGGGTTCCTCAAGAGGAGGAACCCGAAGAGGAGGAGGAGGACCCACTCGTGGAGATCTCCAAGCAGTTGGAGGAAGGCTGTCCTCCAAAATGATATGATGGGTCGGCGGTTGGCACAAATGCGTGCCGACAGGCCGATTTTTCGGTTGGGCCAATCGTGGGACAGAATCTGTCCAATCTATGGATTCCCTCTGGCACGATCCCGAGTTTCGTCCTCGTTCGTTATTTCCGCCCGACTCACCTTGAGTCGAGGCCCAAGTTCCATCCTCTTTCGTTAGGTGGACCCGCTATCTCCTTTTGGTATTTGTCCTACCCCATCAATCCTCTCATATGTTCCTCTATTTTGAGGACAAAATAGAAATTAAGTTTGGGGGGGATTTAAAACTTTAGTTTGTCTCCTAGCCTAACGAGGAATGGAGTTGGGCTATGTCGTTAGGGTGAAAGAAAATTTCTTTTCTTGATGACCATTTAACTCTTCACCCTATTTTCCTGTTTTTAATTTTTTCTTATTTTCGGAGGTGTTGCCTTGACCAGAATACACTCATTTTGGATACTCGTGGGTTCCTCTTATGGGGACCCATCATCAAGTGTCATCGTCATCATCTCCAAATTTCTATAAATATATTAAAAAAAAATTTAATTCAAAATATTCATCCTCGAGTCTAGGTGTGGTAGTGCTAGTCGTGATCAATGAGGAGTTAATGCAATGAACCGCATAGTTAGTCTGTAGATCCCTCTGGAATTTACTTAATTTTGCGAAACTTTTACTTTTCTCCAAATTCTTCATGCACCCACACCAGTCATAATTATGGATTGATTAGAATAGTTTTATAAAGTTTATAACACCTATTTCACATCAACAAGATATGCACAAGAATATGATGCATAGCCATTCGAACATAATTGTTGCATTAAATTGTAACTTAGGGTCAATTGCATGATAGTTAGATCCCTTGGATTTTCTCATTTATATATCTCAAGCACACTTTCGAACCGTGTGCATGTTAGTCTCAATTGTCCCTACCATCGTCTTAGCGAATGCTTATGTGAAATCCAGTGATGCTAAACATTCAACCCCAATTCCCATAGTTGATATGATATTTTGTGTTGTCTTACTTGCTTTAAATACTATATGAGCATTTGGCATTAAGAAATGATTTAGGCCATCTTTGGATCGTTAGAGCCTAAATATTCCCTGACCTATACTAAATATATCCCTAGTGTCCCCTTTGAGCCTAATGAAAAAGAATGGAGTGTGCTAAGCACACTATTGAAACCCCCATTCGCCATCGTTTCTATTACCCACATTAACTTAACCCTAAAAGCCTATACACTTTTAGCCTACCCTTTGAGAGAGTAGGATGTGGGTGGGAAATTTATTTTGGAGGACCAATTCTTTTCAGTTAGGCTATTTCTCAGAAAGCTTCTTCTTTCCGTCGTCGAAAAAAAAAAAAAAAATCATGTGTCGACGAAAAATGAAACGGAAGAAGAAGAGTGTAAACAAAGATTCAAATGGAAGCATAGCTTTCAAGAGAAAAATATGTTAGAAAAATTCTGCTGATTAGAATGATGTGATATTTTTAGAAGAATATATTGCCCAAAACAAGTTTGGGGGAAGAAGAAAACTGAAAAGTAACAAAAAGCACCCCTCCACTTGTGGTCTTTGCAGGTCCTAGCCTAAATAGGGAAAACTTCCTTTTGCTTGGAAGTATGAGGGATAAAGGGTAGTCTTACTCTCTCACTTTGAATTCCAATCCCTTTCCATCAAATCCCCCAACACCTTGGCCTTACATTACAAGCTTATAAAGACCTAATGATCTTCTTGCCAATGCTTATGTTGTTTTCACTGTCAAGTGAGTAACATGAAATTGATCACACACTTCATATTCATTCTTATTCACCCTAAAAGCTCACTGTGTTAGCATAATCTTAGCTATTACAAGTCATTGGGATAGGAGAGCATTGTATGTCATACATAGAAGTGCATGGGATGGATGTATAAGTCTTTTAAATCCTTGGGACCTTTCTGTCTGTAACTGACCGGGTTTGGATGGTAGATCTCATAATTCTTAATGCATAATTTTCTATTAAACTTTGATTTTCATATGAATGTGGTGTTTAGCTTAATAAAACTGTTTTAGTTAAGATATTCTTTAAGACTGGTGATCACACACACACGGAGAAATTAGAAGTAGTAGCAGTCTTAAGAAAAGACTAGTTGGTTTTATATGACTAAGCCTGCATATATGTGGTGAGCACCAAACCGAGATTACATGCATGCCATACACCTATAACTTGAGATGAAGCCAAAAAGATTTTATGTTTTATGTTTAGTTTAAATTTTATTTGCTTTTGTATTTATCTGTTTTTGTATTTATCTGCATAGTCGAGTCACTCGAAAGAGTCTCCTTGAGTTTGTGGGTTTATAGAGGAGTGTAAATAGTGTCACCCTCCAAAAAGATTTTTGTTTTTGTTATATTTATGCTTTTGTATTTATAAGTTTATTGTTTACTCGTGGACGAGCAAAGTTCAAGTTTGGGGGTATTTGATCGATGTATTTTATACGTCGATTTTATATACTTCTATGACTTAAATTATGCTATTTCACGAGGCTTTTGGTTACTAATATATGTTTTCGGTGAGTTTTGTAAGTTTCAGATTATTTGTGAAAATACGCGAAACTCCAGGGTTTTAAGTGCAAATTTCAAGAAGGGCCGAAAAGGAAAAATGAAGAAAAGATAAAAGCTGTCATCACTGGACACCTTGCGGACGCAAGGTGCCTCAGACCTTGCGACCGCAAGGTAGGCAGTACGGGTCCTCGAGCCAGCAACCAAGAAATCAAAAGGCCACCCACACTGGAGACCTTGCGGACGCAAGGTACCCAGCACCTTGCGACCGCAAGGTGGTCAGAATGCGACTTGTTCGGATTTTCACACAGTCATTCGATCCAATTACAACTCCCGAGTATATATAGAAGCCAGAGGCCGAGCCAAAGCAGAGGGAGGACGGCTGGAAGCTCTCTTTAGGTAGATTTTAGGTAGTTTTAGATTGTATAACATAGTTAGATTTTGTAATTTCAAGTATTGAAGATCAAATCATGTATCCGATCATCTCCATGTGCTGTTCATTGTCTATGATGAACTAAATCATCCATAATCTAGGAGGTGGGAGGTAACTTGTATCGAATTTATGTTTTGATTCTTATATATATGTTCATTCAATGCTTGTTGATTGTGTTGTTTATCAACCCCTATATTATTTTGCTTTGAACAAATGAATGTAATCGCAAATAATAAAGGCTTAGAGGTGCGGATAACTGCATGACCAAGTGCATATGTCGTACACTGGCTCACCAACACAATAAATTGGACCTATCGATGCACGAGAGTGATAAGTTAGGACCAGGTTCTTACATGATCTAGGTGACAGATAGATCATAAATCTAGGTGACAGCTAGATTAACAGTTCCTGTGCTTAGGATATAGAATGGATGAATTTTGCGGGGATGGAGGCTGAACCAATTGTTCAACAGACTATATCTATTTTTAGTGAACGAACCCAAGACATTGAATGACATTATTATGAATTGAACGTAAAGGAGATACAAGTGAAACCCAGAATCCTAGATTGCCACCCACCATAAGATCTTCATATCATTATTCTTGTCTAATTAGTTAAATATCTATAAACTGTAGTTAGAGTAGAATTAAACATAAAAACCCCCCCTTTAGATTAATAAATTGCTATTGATAAATTGCACTATTCGTGATCACTTGTCTCTGTGGGTTCGACCCTTGCTTCCAATACTATTCTATAATAGTCTTGTTCACTTGCAAGGAAAAAGATTAAATAAAACATCGATCACCACTCCTAAGAGTTACCGCACATGCATTCTCCCTTGGATTTTTTTCAACTTGAGACGGTAATCTACCTTGATTTACTTCCATTTTTCTCATTGATACAGCCAATTGCGAGATCTGATCCTCCAAAGACTTGATGCTAGCCTTAGTTTGCTGCCGATCTTGCTGTACCGTATCCGCCAAACTTTTAATCAAAGTTTCAAGTGAAGTCCCTGGAGTATTAACAGGCTGAATCGGCTGAACAGGAGGGAATGGAGGCCGATTTTGCTGCTGCGAAAAGTTCAGATTTCTTGGGCCATAGCTCAAATTCGCATGATCGCGCCAACCCGGATTATAATTATTAGAGTATGGATCATACTTCCTTTGTTGCTGCCCTTGAAATCCTCCAACAGCATTTACCAATTCCTTGGGTTCTTCTTGCAATGTTGGACACATATCTGTCGGATGACCCATGTTTGAACAAATGCCGCACGCTTTAACTTGTTGAATTTGCCCTGAAACGAGTTTCTCCACAACAGAAGTTAGAGTGTCAAGTCTACGATCAATAGAAGAAACATTTACCTCATTCACTTTACTTGGAACCTCCGACTGCCTTGTCCCGAATTGCTGAGCATTTTCAACCATATCATTAATTAATCGCTTAGCTCCCTCCAATGTATTGTTCATGAAAGCTCCCCCACTCGCAACATCAATCATGTTCCTATCTGCAATTAATAAACCTTCATAAAAATATTGGATTAGCAACTGATCAGAAATTTGGTGCTGAGGACAACTCGCACACAATTGTTTAAATCGCTCCCAATATTCGTACAAAGTTTCTCCCACAAATTGCCTTATTCCGCAAATGTCTTTGCGAATATTTGATGCTCGTGAAGCAGGGAAAAATCGCTCTAGAAACTTCTTCTTCATTTCAGGCCACGTACTTATTGCTCCCGGATGTAAATCAAACATCCAATCCTTTGCCTTGTCCGCTAATGTGAAAGGAAAAGCCCTCAATTTCATGTTATCTTCAGTAATTCCTTGCGTCCTTTGACTCGAACATGCTAGATGAAAATCCATCAGATGCTTGTGAGGATCTTCGCCCGTCAATCCATGAAACTTGGGTAGCAATTGGATCAGAACAGGTTTGAGTTCAAATGGAGCATTTACTTCCGGGAAGGTGATACCAAGGGGTGGCTAATTCACGTCCGGTGTAGCCATTTCCCTCAAAGTTCGATGAGGATATGCCATTTCGGCTAAGGGTCCAACTTCCTCAACTTCGACTTCCTCTTGTTCTTCCTTCACTTGCTCTCCTTCTTCCAGCTCTTCGTCACTTGAATCACTCGAACTAGCCAGTTCAAATGTCGACTTCAACCCCGGCGAAGAACTATCTTTTTGCCGACTGAGCTTAGTTTGTTTTGTTAATCTTCTTGCTGTCTTCTCAATCTCCGGATCATAAATCAATTTTCCTGTACGAGAAGATCGAGGCATAAAAATAAACAAAACAACAATAAAATTCTAACGAAGAAATAAATATCAGAACCGTTCCCCGGCAACGGCGCCAAAATTTGACGAATGTCAAAACGTCAAAATTAATTCACCTACTTCCCTAATAACGAGTATAAGGTAAGTCGGGATCGTATCCGCATGGAACGTCGAAATTATTCCTTTTTAGAATTTTATTAGTAACTAATTGAACACAAATTTATATTTTTAATTAACTACGAATAAACTTAAAAACTAATTAACGGAAAACTATTGAAACTAAGCTTTCTGATTAACAATTAATTTAACTCAATAAAAATTAAATCCAGCCAATGAGTCAATTTCATCTCGCATTTTATTTCTGATCATCGATGCAAAGATATCTTGTAGGATTTCAAATAAACCGGTTAAAAGTGTCGACAAACGCCTAACACTCAATCTCTCCTTACCGTATTGATAATCAAGAGACGCTTGTTAATTACCGTCTAACCGAGTTACAACCTCCGAGACGCTCGTAAGATTTAATAACTCGGTTGCATTAAGAAGCCAGAAGCCACGCATATTAAAGCAATAGCATGTAACAATGATTATTCGTTCCCGTAATACGGTCCGATTATGCTTGTGATGCCTAAAAGGTGTATTACTTGCCACTTTGTTAAGGCCGAGGACAATTACGGATCAACAATGTTAACTAGCTTTAAAATATTATGCTAATTAATATTCTGGCCATTAAACATTAATGAGACACAATATTCTTTCTACGTGTAAAACAGAGAACAAATAAATATTCAAAAACCACACAAGAATTAGATCAATTAGATCTCACAGAAATAAAAGCTTGAGACTTAATCTCTCATTGACTGGAAGAAGATTCTTAGCTATTAAACATAATTAAAAACAACTTACAAGAGTAACCAAATGATTTGTTCTCAGCAGGTATGAATCTCAAAGAAGATTTACAAGTTCTTTACACTTTTTCCTCACAATTGTTTCTCACTGTTTTTCTCCCAAGTTACTGACTGAATGATCTCCCTCTCCCTTGGCCGAATTCCCCCCTTCACTGATCAAAATACATCCATAAATACCACTCTTTTCTCCCACTTACACCACTACTTGGTAGTTTTAAAACTACCGGTAACTTCTAAAAACCGCCCACTACTTGCAAATCAGTATTTCATTTAATACATGAACAGATTTAGACAGAAATAACAGTATTTCTAAGCGTCTAGTGTCCTTTCGAAACTTCAGTAACTAGCCAACAACTCAGCTCCGAAATGTGAATATCACGTGCCCATGTGACATCCCAAGTTTTCCCTTTTTGCTTGAATTCCAACACTTTCCTCTTTTGCAGCTACCTTTGTACCTACATCATAACCAGCACAAAAACCCACCAAAAGTGTAATATTTTGCTCTAAAATGAATCATAAAACCAGCTAATTCTATCACACTTTTGGGCTACTATCATATACATATTCTTACTGTTATGCAGTTAATAAAAGGTTGCATAGTCTTTATACCTGAATCCCATGTAATAATTTTTCATCACTCTATAAGACAAATCATCCTTTCGTAATTTGGTTATTATTTCCACTTAACTCCATAAATGTATTAGGGTGGTAGATAAACTCAACACCATGATGGACCCTGATAGTAAGATGCATGTCTTCATATGGATTAGGAACAAAGACAAAAAAACAAAGAAAAAAAAACTCATTAGATGATGAAAAACAAGTCTTAATGGGTATTATTAATACAAAATGGGTGAAGAGAGGGACAGGGGGACCATTATCCAAGGGATTATTAGATCATTGTCCCGCATTATGCACTATTTTACACAAAAATTTAATGACAATATAAAGAAAACACATACTCCAATGTGTGTGCAAAATCGATAGTGTCCCGAGCCCGAAAGCCCGGTTCGCTACGTGTAGCCCACACACTGGCCCACTGAGCACGCAACACATTGGGTCATCAGGTCCACCACAAGTCGACCCTAAAGTCCACGGATGATGTTGGTGCCCAGAGGTAGTGTGTGGCCACCTTATAAACCAAACACAAGTCTCTCATCTACCCGATGTGCGATTGAGGGTATTACAATCTCCCCCACTTAAATCCTTGACGTCCTCGTCATCACCAAACTGTACCACGCGCGATGCGGGATTCAAGAGGTGGCTCGTATGGGGATCAAGAGGGGGCTCCTACCTTCTACGGTGTAGTATTTTGGCCCGTACAACACTTTGTTCCCACATTTCCGATCGGGATCCGCTCTGATACCATTTGTAACGTCCCAAGCCCGAAAGCCCGATTCACTACGTATAGCCCGCACACTAGCTCACTGACTACGAAACACCTTGGGTCATTAGGGACACGACAAGCCGATCCAAAAGACCATGGATGATGTTGGTGCCCAGAGGTAGTGTGTGGCCACCTTATAAACCACACACAAGTCTCACATCTACCCAATATGAGATTAGGGGTATTACAAAATCAATATTAAACAATAATTTATGGGATAACAGATTCAATACATTGGTTGCATTCATTTTCATAAAACCAAGATACAGATAGTTAGACATGGGCCGTACAAAATAATACAAAGGCCAATACTCACAGTCACACATGGACAAAAGTAATCCACAGTCACATATGGGCAATACAAAAGCTATTTACAGTTAGACATGGGTCATATGACAATATACAAACACTACTTTGTAAATTCAACTAAATTAAAAGCACAACAAAATCCTAATAAAATATCACTACTCTAAAAAGTCATGCATTACAAAGATGAGCAAAAAGTTTAATTTTGTCATGCAAAGTAAGTCAATATACTTGCATTCTTCATAGACACACGTATCAGTGAATTAGAAGTCAAACAATTCAACTTACAAAAATTAAAAAAAAAACTTACTATAAACTATGTCAGGATCTTCCTCTTCTAGTGTTCATCATTGCCTTTAGTGTTAACCTTCAACGCCCATTAACCCTATTTTTGTTTCTCTCAATCGCACCCAATTCAATCTGTCGATAGCCCTAAATGTATAATTAGGGATTTTGTATTGTTTGTTGGCGTGTCGTCAACGACTTCCCTCCATCTGTAAATACCAAAATACTCAGCAAGCTAACTTAACCCAAAAGGAAATGATGAAATTACCCATCACATGCAAGAGCACGTGAGACTTAATGTTTTTTCACTAACAAGACGTTAGGCATAGGTAGCTACATGATACAAATAGCAACATCAGATACCAAATTGACATAAAACTTTTGTTGGGTAATGATTTGGGATTTGATGTATACTTTGGGGGGAAATTTGTAATTTTGCCTATAAATAATCCTATAATTTGTTCTGCAGTCAAGTAGTAATAGTCTAGCATACCACTCATGGTGATGGGGTCATGACATTATGAATGAAGTTCATGTCTCAAAATATAAATTTGGCCATAAATTGATAAAAAATAAAATAAATTAACAAAAATACTCCCTAAAATACTAGTTATCGAAGCAGATCAATTGATCAAATCAAAACTCAAACACGAAATAAAAACCCACATATTATAATGAATATTATCACCAAATATACCAAAATTGAAATAAATTATTTTTATTTTTTTGTGAAAAATATATCAAAGCAAATTTTTTTTTGAATGAATACTTGTTTTTTAGATGAAGGTAATATATTTACCAAATTACCAACAAAAAGTCGAGCGATAGAATCTGCGAATAGACCAAAACTTCGAGATTAAGGATGCCAAGACTTTTGTACGGTGACTGTATTTTATTTATACAATAATAATTTATTTTATTAGTATGCAGTTCATCGAAGGGAATGGGTCTCAAGCCTATGAAATAAAGAGAACCTTTAGCGGAAAACCCCACCTAGTTGATTGGCAACCCATGGTCTAGGTTCAAAGGACGGCCAAACTAATTGATCTCAGTAACACTAACGGACTCACACTCCTACTCATTCCTATGGTGAAAACACTAGTGTTACATCACGGTTTAGGATAAGCACGCTTTTTAATGATTCTTGTGACTTGATTTGATCAAGCGAGAACAGGATACACCCTTATAAGAAATCACCTATGTGAATGTAAGGCGGCCGATCTTATGGAAATTTCGAGGCAAAATTTTCTAACAACATTCACGAGAAAAGCGTTCGGGGCCAAAATGAACACAAGCGTAGAATCAAATGTTGTTTGAGGGCAGCTATGTGAATACTATTGTCTTGGTTGACATCAAACACCAGTCAGTTCAAGACACACCAGTCACTGATTAGTAAGTCTTCCCGATAGTAACTCATAAGGAAATGTTCAAAGCCAAAAGCCACCTCTTCCACTCTAGCTACTCTCAGTTGTATCTCTATAAATATCAATATGTCATCAACTTACATGATATCTTATTCAATGTGGGGGATTGTTGGAAACTTGGTTTCCAATAGCTTGAATAAACTAAGTTATGTAAGTGTAAAATGTGGGAATCCCACAGAGATTACAGCAACGGTTGCATTCGTTGGTGATTGAAGCATTGAAGATCTGCCATCATTCAATCACGGTAAGATCAATATCCTGGGAGACTCACTAGAATCACGCCGTGCAGATCTAGAACACGGCTTCTAGTTTTTGTCTTAAGGACAGAGATATAATCTCGTTGATCTTAATACAAAAATCTACACTACACTGCCAGGTCAATATAACACAACCCAGCTGTTCGATTCAATCATCTTTGTCTTTGCCTTCAGTTTTCATAATATTGTTTTGAAAAATCTGATTTAACTTGGCAATTGTTGGTTGATTTAACTTGGAAATTGTTGGTTGATTGTAAAATCCCAGGGATGATAAAAAAGAAGGCTCATAAATTTCAACCAAGGCTCCTTCGAAAATGCTTCAGTTACAGAAGATGAGGAGGACGAGAACTAATATAGGGGCTACCTAGAACGAATCGGGTATCGTAAGAGGTACGATGCAAAAAATACGGGCATCGCAGGAGGGACGATGCCGAAAATACGGGCATCTCAAGAGATACGATGCCGAAAATACGGGCATCTCAAGAGATACGATGCAACCATCGTCCATGTCGCTATGACGTCCCCTCCCATTAGCGGTGGCGATGCCCGCTCAACTCGGCCCCTTATGCCACCTCTACTTCGGGATTGACCGCATCCATCCCATCTCCTCCTGGAAAAAGATTATTCGAGCTCCCTCGACCAAATCCTGAAAGACCTCGAGCTGTAGAGGTGGCTAAAAGGTCTTTCTCCTTCATCGTCGCATGTGGATAATTACTGAACTCCACTCACTGCGATTGAGCACATATTATACCTAAGATAGCAACACACCTTTATCGGAACCTTTAGGAAGGGAAAGGAAAGAGAAGAAGAAAGGAGACTGATAGAAAGAGAGAGAGAGAACGATACTTTGTGCTTGGTGCCTGGGCATTTTAGGAAATTTTTTTAATAAAATGAACTTTTGTTGTTTAAAAAAAAAAAAAAAAATAAAAATATACTTGAGGGGTTATAATTCTAAAAAATTGGTACCACCCTCAATTATTCCTAACTATTTTTCAATGGATTGAGCCACTAATTTTGGGGGCCCTGTTCAATGGATTATCTAGCACATGCCAGGGTCGACCCTGATTATTGTCGGACGGAATGGTCATCCTACGGTGAAAAATGACGATTCTGTCGAGAGACATTCCACATGAGTGCTTCTTTTTTCTTTTGACAAAAAATGACCTCGTTTATTTTTCATTACGAGTTATTTATATCGTATTCTGCATGAGTATAATGTGGGATATATATATATAACTTTTAATAATAATATAACTTTTGAACATTATAATTAGATTGTTAATCTCTTTCATGGTTATAATATTTTTTTCTATTATTACTAATATTAAATTATTTTTTACCTAAATACTTTTAAAATTAACATAAGTTAATTTCTAACTAACGTGAGACACATATTTTGTATTAGTAATAATAGTAAAAATCTTTGATCTAAAGACTTTTAAAATTAACATCCAACTTGATAATAATATTAGAAGTCTTTTTGTTAAAAACTTTTAAAATCATAATTCATTTTAAAACAATGTGGGATACTTATTTTCTATTTTATTGGAAATGAAAGTTTAAGCATTTTTTCTAAAGACTTTCAAAACCAACACCACATTCTAACCATGTGATATACATATTTTCTACTAGTAATAATAGTAGTAGATAAAAAGACTTTAACCAACATCTATTTCTAAATAATGTGGATACATATTTTTTATTGATAATAACATAAAAATGTCTTTATCTAATGAATTTTATAACCAATACTCATTTCTAAATAATGTGAGATACATTTTCTTTGTAACAAATGTGAGATACATCATTTAAAAACTTTTTAAACAAATATCACTTTTCTAACTAATATGAAATACTTCTATTCTATTGTTAATAATTGTAGACTTTTAAAATCATCATTACTCTCTAACCAATGTGACATACATATCCTCATTTGGTAATAATAGTAGAAGTCTTTTATTTTAAAAAAATTTATAACAAACATCTCTGCCTAAATAATGTGGGATGCATCTCTTCTATTATATTGATGATAAAAGTAAAAGTCTTTTACCTAAAAACTTTTAAAATCAACATCATTTTTAATCAATGTAGGATATCTCTTCTATTAGTAATAATAATAAAAGTCTTTTATCTAAAATTAAAATTAACATCACTTTCTAACCAATGTGAGATATATATCTTCTATTGATAAAAATGGTAGAAGTCTTATATCTAAAGACTTTAAAAACCAACAATACCCTCTACCAAATGTGTGATACATCTATTCTATTGGTAATAATAATATTTTTTAAACCAACATTAATTTATAACCAATGTGTGATGCATCTTTTTATTAATAATAATAGTAGAATACTTTATAACCAATGTGAGATACATGCATTTATTATATTTGTAACAAAAAGTCTTTAATCTAAAGACTTTTTAAACCATCATTTATTTTTAAACAATGTGAGATACATATATTTTATTTGTAATAAGAGTAAAAGTCTTTAATATAAGACTTTTAAAACTAACATCTTTTTCTAAACAATATAAAATACATCTATTCTATGGTGATAAAAGTATAAATGTTTTATCAAAATACTTTCAAAACTAACATCAATTTATAACCAATGTAAGATACATATTTTCTATTGGTAATATTAGTTGAGATGTATTTCATATTTGTTATAAATTGATTTTAGTTTTAAAAGTCAATAGATTAAAAAGCTAACATTTTAATTATTACTAATAAAAGAGTTGTATCTCACATTGGTTTGAAAATAATGTTGGTAGTATATATATATATATATATATATAAGACTTCTACTATTAACAATAGAAGAGATTAATATCTCATTATTGTATTAATTATTAATACATATTATTAACAGGTAATGGTTGAGAAACAATGAGTCACACATGAATACTTGAGAATAATAATAGTATTATTGTTATAAAAAATAATAGCAATAGTAATAGTAATAATATAAATAATACTGTACAATTCTTATCATCATTGTCATGAATGAAAAGAAAAATAAATTTTTCGTCCAAATGAAAGCTTTTTAACATATCTGCATTAGTAGACACCTTAAATATTGAACTTTATGGTATTAAAATATTTATTTTGAGACTTTTAAAATCATTATTCATATTCTAACAATGTGAGATATTTATTTTCTATTTCTATTTTTAATAAAAGTTTAATTAAGACTTTTATCTAAAAACTTTTAAAACAAACATCTCTTTCTAACCATGTGGTATACATCTTTTCTATTTGTAATAATAGTATTTTTAAAACCAACATTAATTTCTAACAAATATGTGATACATTCTTTTATAGTAATAATAATAGTCTTTTATATAAAAAACTTTTAAAATCAACATTTCTTTCTAAACAATGTGAGATACATCTCTTCTATTGGTTATAACATAAAAATAATAATCGTAGTAGTATTTTATCTAAAGAGTTTTGAAACCAACATCTCTTTGTAAGCAATGTGTGATACATTTCTTGTACCGATAATAACATAAAAAAATTATCTATGAATTTTATAACCAATATATGTTTTTAAATAATGTGGATCTCTTTGTAACCAATGTGAGATACATTATCTAAAAACATTTTAAACCAATATCACTTTCCTAACCAATGTGAAATACATATTTTTTCTATTGGTATTAAGTCTTTTATAAAAAAATACTTTTAATACCTATATCACTCTCTAACCAATGTGGAATACATCTCATCATTTGGTAATAGTAGTAGAAGTTTTTTTTATCTAAAACAAATCTAAAATCAACATCTCTTTCTATACAATGAGATATATCTCTTCTCTTCTCTTTTATTGGTGATAAAAGTAGAAGTCTTTTTATTTAAAAATAAATAAAATCAACATCACTTTTTAACCAATATAATATTTATCTCTTTTATTGGTAATAATAGTAATTTAAAACCAATATCAATTTAAAACAAATGTGTGATATATATCTTCTATTCCTAATAATAGTAAATCTTTTATATAATCTAAAATAATTAAAAATTAACATCATTTTTAACAAATTTGAGATATACATTTTTATTGTAATAATGGTATAAGTCTTTTATCAAAAGACTTTGAAAACCAACATCACTTTCTAACCAATGTATGATACATCTCTTCAATTGGTAATTAATAATAGTATTTTAAAACAAATATCAATATCTAACCAATGTGAGATACATCTCTTCTATTGGTAATAATAGTAAAATATTTTGTAACCAATATGAGATACATCTCATGTAAAAGTGAAAGACTTTAGTGTAAAGACTTTAAAATCTAACATTTTCTTTTTAAACAATGTGTTATACATCTCTTTTATTGGTAATAATTTAAAATAATTTAAAATTAATATTATTTTCTAACCAATGTGAGATATACATCTTCTATTGGTAATAATGGTAGAAATCTTTTATTAAATGACTTTGAAGACAAACATCACTTTCCAACCAATGTACGATACATCTCTTCTATTGGTACTTAATAATGATATTTTTAAAATCAACATCAATTTCTAACCAATGTAGGATACATCTCTTCTATTGTTGAAAAATTAGTGATTTTTAGTGAAAAAAATTATGCAACTTGAGGCACGAATTTTTTTTACGTGTTATTTGTTTGTTGGCGAAGGTAATTGCACAAATGTGTTCTACTAGATGAGAGCATCGAAATAATATATTTATTTGTCCAAATCGAGTTTTGGATGAATAAGATATCAAGACTTAAAGTATAATACGTGTTAAAAAATTAGTGTTTTTATTGAAAGAAATTGTGCAACTTGAGACACGGATTTCTTTACGTGTCCTTTGTTTGTTGGCGAAGGTAATTGCACAAATGTGTTATACTCAGTCAGAGCATCAAAATGATATATTTAGGATAATATAATTTTTTGGTCCCTGAACTATACCAAAACTATGTGTTTGGTCCCTATAATTTTTTTGTAATGTGTTTGGTTCTTAAAGTAGGTTTTTAGTAAGAGATTAACCCCTGACAGGGTTACCGTTAGTTTTGCCGTTATGTTTTTTTTGAAAACCCAAATTTACCCTTAGTAATATTAGTGGTTCAAAATTAAAAAAAATGAAAAATGAAAAAGAAAAGAAAAGAAAAAGGGAATCGGTCAAAGAGAAGACATGCCACGCTCATCCATCCCCGTTAAGCCCCAGTTCCGGTCGTCTTCATCCATCCCCGTCATCGCTTCCATGACAGGCCGCGCTCACCTCCAAATTGGACAAAGTTTCATTGTCTCCCAATTTCTCCGGCCGTTTTCTTTCATTTTCACTCGGTTTTTCCATCCCATACGCGGATACAAAGTAGTAGAATAATGTCACCCTTGATTTTTGTTTTTGTTTATCTTCCAAAAAAGAAATACTCCAGAAATACACGATGGTGAACCGATGGCGGTGACGGTGGACTGGCCAGATGATATCGGGGAGATAGAAAGTCCGAGATCGATCGACAGAAATACACGATGGCGGACTGAGAAATCGAGCGACAGATCGAAGATGGTTGGATGGTAGACTGAGATAAAGAAAGAGAGCCGATAACCAGATCTGATCTGGAAATGGTATGGGCCAAGATCTACATATAAAGCATCAACTTCGAGGTGGAATAGTAAAGGAATGTTGCTAAGGTGGAAGCAAGAATCTTCTATTTGCCAACTGTAGATCTTCCAACCGGGCCCCATAGTTAGTGGCTGAAGAGGAAGCTCCGACCAGTGCGGAGGGGCGGGTGGAGTTAAAGCGAAAGCACAGAAAGCAGGATCTCAAGAGAAGAGAGTCCTTTAGTGAACACATCAGCTGTCTTCTTGTGCGTCGCGTAACCCAGTTGCCACGAGCAACTTTAGCCTGAAAAAAGTGATAATCAAATTCGACATCTTTCATTCAGGCATGGAAGAAGGCCGGATAAACAGAGTCAAAGGGGAAGACTGAGATTGTTGCCAATGAAAGTCAACTGAGCCTTCATTAGTCATTGCTTTTCCCTTTTTTATTTTTTTTATTTTGAACAATTGACATTACTAAGGGCAAACTTGAAATTTCACAAAAAATTTAACGGCAAAATTGACGGTAACTCTATGAGGGGGGAATCTCTTAACAAAAACTGAGTTTAAGGACCAAATACATTTCAAAAAAAGTTACGGGACCAAAAGTATAGTTTGTGGATAGTTTAGGGACCAAAAAATTATATTATCCATATATTTATTTGTCCAAATCGAGTTTTGGATGAATAAGATATCAAGACTTAAAGTATAATACTTGTAAAAAAATTAATGTTTTTAGTGAAAGAAATTGTGCAACTTGAGGCACGAATTTCTTTACGCGTCATTTGTTTGTTGGCAAAAGTAACTTTGCAAATGTGCTCTATTCGGCAAGAGTATCAAAATAATATATTTATTTGTCCAAATCAAGTTTTAGATGAATAAGATATCAAGGCTTAAAGTATGATGTTAGAAGTGAGTCATTAGAAGTAATGTCTCACCTTAAAGAGGTTTATCCCACATTGATTTGAAGTAATGTTAGTGAAAGGATTAAACCGAAGAAATGATCCTCGGCACGATAGTGGGCCCTACTTGAAAAGCCATTAGTAACGAAGTCAGGAACATAGGTCCCTGAGATAACGCGAGTTTGATTATTGCTGAGTAATAGACAACCCACGGCCTCCAACAACTTTGGCCTCGGCTGGCCAGAGTGACCTCTGATGTCCTCGGCCCCAGGCACTAGAGTGATACCCACCACCCTCGGCCTCGTCGCTGAATCGGTCCCTAGTAACCTCGGCCTCGGCAGTAACAAGCACTCTTTTCGCAAGACCGCTCGGCCTCGGCGTGGGATCAATCATCACCCAGCCTGACAAAGCAGCTTCCCTAGGCCCAAGAAACCCGCTACACGCAAGCACCAACTCCCTGACAAATGCACATCACACTTATTTCTGACAAAGACCATCAACGCATTTAATGATTGCCGCTATGTGTTCCCCAATGACCAGCCGCCACGTCGACATGAATATCATGTATAAATAGGGGACACACATTTATTGTAAAGGTAAGTAAATTCTGAGATATCACTACTCTCTTATCACAACTCCTTATCAAGCAAATATCACGGCACATTTATTACCCATCTTACCCAGGAAATCGACTCTCACAGGAGGGTTCTAGTCGGCCGCCCGAGGCTCCTTAACGGTGTTTATTGTTTACTTTGTGCAGGTTAAACAAGAAAGACGAACCAACGGACGCCACCTCATCCTTGCTCACACGTGGACGACAAGACAAGGTCACCACCAAAAAAGCGTGATCAGTTTGGTTCCGTTGCCGGGAAACGACTTTCTCAGTCACCGCGTCTACAAACGAGAAAGGATGGTGAGATCAAAGAAGCAAGCCTCTAAAAATGTCACCCCATTTGCATCCACCCGCCCGGAAAAAGAACCGGTAAGCACAACGAGGGAAGGGCACAACGAGGGAAGGGCCAGGCTCCGGCGCCTAACAAGGTAGGACTCCGCCTCGGTACGGTGTCGGCAAGGCAAGGACAACAAAGACTCGCTCGGCCAAGCGACTCTCTAACAACAAAAATAGAGGCCGCCGACCCAGAGATGGACGATTCACTGAAGTCGAGTCTTCCAAAACCAACGAAGAGGAACGACCTCACGGCAAAACAAATAAGCCCACGGTCCAGGAAGAGGCGGACCAGGAATACGCGTATTGGGAGCACCAAAGAACCCTGTACACAAAGATATAGGAGGCCGAGACCAAAATGCACGAGCTACGACAAAAAGCTCGGGTCCCGGAGCCCATAATCAACGTGCAAAGCACCCCAGTGCGCTCCAACTCGGTCTGGCAAAGGGTGGAAGCTACGAAAGCCAAAAGAGCAAAATTTACCACCAATGTCAAGTCAAGACTTGGCAAGAGGATAGCCGGCGAGGGGTCTAGGACGAGCGTTCATTCTCGCCTAAGGTTCCCCCCCCCCCCGATACAGATAATCGTCAAGATCACAGCAAGGAAGGAGAGTCTCAGCCCTACGCCCAGTCTTCAACCAACAAAGCTCTCTCCAGATCCCGACATCCGTCTCGCCAACTCGCAAAAGGGGCTTGCCTAGGATCCCTAATAAGAAACACAGCCGAGGAAGAGGTCGAGATACCTCAGGCAGACAAGGGAGCCAACGGCATCCCCACCCAAGCCATAGGCTCGGCACAAGGTGACCGAGGCCAGATGATGAATGCCGACATAAGGGCATGGATGGAGAAACTAGAAGCTCGGTGAGCTCGGGGAACCAACACGGTAGTCAAGAAAATAGGAGGGCCGTTCATTAAACAGATAAGAGAAGTGGAGGTACCCTCGAAAGTGAAGATCCCATACTTGAAGACTACAGTAGCACAACAGCCCTGGATCACGTGTCGGGGTTCGAATTAAAAATGATCATAGTGACGGACTCGGCGATATATGGTGTTTGGTATTCGCGGGAACCACGAAAAGCAGGCCAACGGTGGTACAACGGGTTAGCACATGACTCTATCACCTGTTGGGATGACTTTAAAGGGGCCATTTTGAAAAAAATTCGCCTCGACAGGTGCTCTCCCAAAAAGCGAGACAGACCTGTTCAGCGTGAAACAAGAAAGTGGAGAGACTGTGCTCTCATACATGGCCCGCTTCAAAGAGGTCTGGACGAATCCCAGATATTCCCGACACCCGTAAGGATGTGCTTCGGGCTTGAGGCGATGCGAGGAGCTGCGAGCGAGCTCCTCATGAGACAAAGGGACACAATTGGCGAGATGTTCCTAACACGGCCAAAGGGTGGCTCTGGGCGGCGAGCAACCCTCCACCCGCACAAGCTTCGCGGCGATCCATCCCACGGCTAATACTGAGCCGGCACTCGCCAACAAGGGAAAAGAACAGGGGAAAGCTCGCCAAGATGATGCCCACCCAGCAAAAAGGAGGGAGGAGGAAAAGGGGCCAAATTCAGGGAAATTAGGGGCCGAGGCGAGACAACGAGTTGGAAGACTTCACCCCCCTCAATGCATCGAGGGAGCACATCATGGATGTTTTCTTAACAAAGAACAAGATACGACCCCCCTTTCCCATGAAATCACCCCTCGATACCCGAAACCCCAGAAAAAGATGCAACTTCCACAATGAGATCGGCCACGTCACGGAAGAATGCATACAGCTCGAAAGAGCGATACAGAGGGTTATAAACGAGGAGATCGGAGGTTCGTGGCAAGAGAGGCCAATAATCGCGCCCCCGGACCAAGGGCTCCGAGGCGACAACGACCCGACAACGAGGCCGATGGTGAATACCATCCGAGAAGAAACTCAAAGTATCACGCAGTTGAAGAATGCAATCAACTGCTTGAGCAACTCGGCAGAAAGCGTCATGGAAGGGATGATCGAGCATGAAATGGTTTTTAGGGACACCGAGCTGGCGGTCAATGATTATGCTCGGCAAAACCCGTTGACCCTGCAAGTTGGCATACACAACAGCCTCGTCAAACGGGTCTTGATAGATACAGGTGCTGGAAGGGATGTGATGTACTATAAGTGCTTTCTGGCATTAGGATTTGGCGATGCCCACCTCATTCCAAGCCGAGTCCAACTGGAAGGGTTCACGAGCCACAAGGTCACGGCAAAAGGAACCGTGGCCCTCAAAGTCAGCCTCGGAGAAGGAGATACCTCCAGAAGTGAGGAAGTCACTTTCCTAGTCCTCGATCTCCCCTCCCCGTACAACGCCATCCTCGGCGCACCGTCTCAGGCCAAATTCCGAATGGTCGCATCAATGGCCCATCAGCGGGTCAAGTACATGACCTCGTTCGGGGTAGGGGTCCTCAAAAATGATGCTCGCACTACCCTGGAATACCTCATCAATGAGAGGAAAGAGGCAGAGAAGAGATTGAAAAGGCCGGAGGAGGCCGAGGGAAAAGAGGATGAGCAAGTTGCCAAACGAGCCCGAGGGCTCGACAGAAAGCTCTACCCCGTAGCAATCAAAGCAAGCCAAGGAAGTTGGCCTGCGTCAGGAAGAAGGAACGTCGAGCGGCGAGATCAAGAAAACTGAGATCGATAGCCTCGACGTACGAGACCATCCAGTCTTACAGCCTATGGAGGATGTAGAAGAGGTTGTCATAAACTTCAACTACCCTGACCAAAAATTCAAGGTGGGAATGGAAATAGCGGGCGAAGAAAGAAGAGCTATCATCGAGTTCTTGAGAAACAACACGACGTCTTCGCATGGAAGGCCGAGGATATGGAGGGCATTGCCGAAGAAGTAGCGGTTCACCAATTGAGCATTGATCCAACATTTGTACCCATTCAACAAAAGCCGAGGTATTTCTCTCCTGAAAAACAAGATGCAATTAAGGAGGAAATAGCCAAACTGCTACGGGCCGAGATCATAAGAGAAATCCACTACCCCACGTGGATCGCAAATGTTGTGATGGTAAGAAAGAACAACGGAAAGTGGAGGATGTGCGTTGACTTTACCAACCTGAATGAAGCATGCCCAGGCGGGTACCATTGCCGAGGATAGATCAATTGGTCGACTCTATCTCGGGCTACAAAATTTTAAGCTTCGTGGACGCCTACTCGGGGTACCACCAAATCAGGATGTGGAAAGAAGATCAAGGGAACACAGCTTTCCGAGCGGCAGGTGCACTCTACTGCTACAACATGATGTCGTTCGGCCTAAAGAATGCAGGGGCCACTTACCAGCGAATGGTAAATAAAGTTTTTGGGGACCAGTTAGGGAGGAATGTGGAGGCGTACATAGACGATATGGTGATTAAGACCAAGGAAACGGGCCACATAGACGACCTCAGAGAAACTTTTGCAAACCTCAGAAAGAACAAGATGAAGCTCAATCCATGAAATGTGCCTTCGGCGGCGAGAAATTTTAAGGGTACATGGTGAGCAGCGTGGAATTGAGGCAAATCCGAAAAAATTAAAGCCTTGGCGAGATGAAGGTCCCAATATGTATCAAACAAGTGCAACAGCTGAATGGAAGAATAGTGGCCCTGGGAAGATTCATCTCGAAATCAGCCGAAAAAAGCCTCCCTTTCTTCAAAATCTTAAAAGGGGCGAGAAAGTTCACATGGGACAAAGAGTGCGACCTCGCCTTTGCCGAGCTCAAAAAATACCTCGGCAGCCTGCCCTTGCTCAGCTGCCCCTCTCCCGGAGAAAGACTCTACGTCTACCTCTCGGTCACGGACACAGCCATAGCATCGGTCCTGTTGCGAGAAGAAGGAGGACTTCAGAGACCCATCTATTATGTGTCCCATGCACTGACCGAGGTAGAGACGAGATACATGCAAATTGAGAAGGTGATTCTCGCATTGATGATAACGGCGAGAAAATTGAAGCCGTACTTCAAAGCCCATGAAATCGGGGTATATACCGACTTGCCTTTGCGAAGAATCCTGCATAGGCCTGACGTCGCAGGAAGGATGATGAGATGGGCCGTCGAATTAACAGAATATGCAATCATCTACCTCCCAAGAAAATCCATCAGGGCTCAAGTCTTGGCAGACTTCATTGCCGAAACCTCCTTTACCTCGGCAGAAGGAAAGAGTGATGCACCAGATCAAGGACCCTCCACCAGCGAACAAGTGCCCAGGCAAGAGCGGTCTCGCAAGACGCGACCGGCTCAGCCCTGGACATTGTTCGTAGACGGATCGTCTAGCAAGAATGGCAATGGAGCAGGCATCCTACTCGTAACCCCAGAAGGAACGGAGATCAGCAAAGCTCTTAAACTGAACTTCCCAGCGTCAAACAACGTTGCCGAGTATGAAGCATTGATAGCAGGTGTCGAACTGGCCGCCGAAATAGGAGCTACTCAAATCTTAATCTTCAGCGACTCCCAGCTCGTCGTGAAGCAGATTTCGGGGGAGTATGGGGTAAACCACCCAACACTGGACAAATACAGGGAGCTAGCCTTGAGCGTCCTCGCCCAATTCGGATATTGGGAACTGGAGCAAATAGGAAGGGCTGAAAACACAAAGGCAGACCACCTCTCCAAAATGGCCACCAGCGAGCTCGGCGAGCTCCCCTGAAACGTGGATCGAAATCCTCGATACCCCGGCCATTGATAAAGAAAAAATAATGATGCTAGAACAGGCCACCGAGTGTTGGATCGATGACATCAAAAAGTACATCGACCAGGGGATACTGCCCAGCGACAAAGAGCAAGGATGGGCAATGGCAAGAAGATCGGCCAGATACACCGTAATTGGGGATGTACTATACAGGCGATCTTTTACAAAGCCTCTCCTAAGGTGTGTCCGACCAGAAATCACACAAGGACTACTGGCCGAGGTGCACGGAGGGGTATGTGGAAGCCATCCAGGGGCTCGAACTTTGGCCGACAGAATCATTTTTCATGGGTACTACTGGCCGACGTTAAGAAAGGATGCCGAGGTATATGCCCGAAAATGCGACAAATGTCAAAAATTCGCTAACATCCCAAGACTGCCCTCGGCACCTCAAACCCCGGTAATCGCAGCATGGCCTTTCGAAATGTGGGGACTTGATCTGATCGGGCCATTCCCTCTCGCCAAAGGCAAGAACAAATTTGTGATAGTTGTGGTGGACTACTTCACAAAATGGATCGAGGCCAGACCCCTAGCAAGCATCACTGAACAAAGGGCCATCGACTTCATTCGAGACAATGTCCTCTGCAGATATGGCTTACCAAGGGCCATTGTGTCGGATCACGGCACACAGTTTTCAAACAGATTCACGGCAAGTTGCGAGGAGAGAGGAATTCGCCATTGGAAGTCTTCGGTAGCACACCCCCAAGGAAACGGCCAAGCGGAAGCCGGAAACAAACAAATCCTTCATGCCTTGAAAAGAAGGTTGGACGACAAGTGTGGGTCCCAACGGGCACAATAATAAGCTAGAAGGGGGGGGTTGAATAGCTTATTATACACTTAAAAACTTTTGAGTAAGTTCTTTGAAAGGTACTTACAATCTATTGAAAAGATTGAAGTAGCGGAAGACTTTCAAAGTAGCTGTTTCAAGTCTGCCGATAAGGACTACCGGTAGACCTTTTACAAGTTACTTAAGTTCTGCTGTATAAAGGAGAAAGATAACTAAAATAATAAACAGTAAAGGAATAACACAAGTATTTTGGGATGGTTCACACTATAAAGAGTGCTACGTCCACCACCAAGGCAGTCAACCTTGGATTTAAATAGTGCACTATGTTTTCCACTAGATCTATTGCAAAGAATATTCCTAATGGATCGTGTACAAAATATTGACTTGTGTTTGGGGTCTAAGGAATTAAATATCTGTGTAAACAAGATATTTAATTCGTGCAGAAGTATAGCTTAAGAAAGAAAACAACAAGAAGTTAAAACAATAAGTGTTGATGAACAATTTCTTATTGTTGACGAGGAATTCTAGATCTGTTTAGGATCTCTTGAATGCACTGAGTATTAAGACTGAGTCGTTGTAGATTTTCAGAGCAATTCGACAAGTGATCGATCGATGGATTCTTGGATGTTTCTTCAGTCTTTAATGGCGACATTTATAGCAGGTGCAATCTTGAGAGCCGTTGGAGAAGATGAAGACTTTAACAGCTCTATTATGAATGCATTAAATGCATGGGGATGTCAGTCAAGAAATTCGTCTTCACAGATATCTATAGCAGGGAATGATTTCTGAGATCTTCTAAAAGTGGCAATCTGGGTGTCAGATCTAAGAGTTATTACAGACAGTAGGTGACAGTCTACTTTCCTGCTTTCACTGTTCAGTCTGTGAAAAGTCTTCCTGCTTTTCGGAAAGCTGCTTTCGACGGGATTAAGGTGTCAGGGAATGTCTCAATTTAAATTCAAACTGATAAGGATAAATTTAAATTGATTCATAATGGAATGCTTGACTAGACACGTCATTATCTTGACCGAGTGTAGACAAGGTCTGCCGATTGTGAGCTAGAGCAGGTCTTCCGGTGAAGCTTTGAAGAGGTCTTCCGCTGAACCTGTGAAGTCCTATAAAAACTATACTTTGGCAAAGTTCTATACACAGTTGCCACGCTAATCGATAAGCAGCCCGATTAGCCACTGAAGTATAAAACTTAGGGTAATGTATGAACAGATATAAATCTAATACAAATAAGAATCAACAATCTCCTCCTATTTATATCTTGTCATCATTACTACAAATGAGGGCTATAACCGACCATGTGATAGATAATAGCATGTCTAAGAATTTTATTCATTTAATAGCGGAAGACATGCCTCTATCAAACAGAAGAGCACCTCAAGTGTAAAGACTAATCTATGTGCATAAAAAGATAAGGAAATCAATGGAACAGCACACAGATTAGTAGCAAAACAGTTCAAATAAATTTAAACTGAGTGTTTAAATTCTAAGCAGATATAGGCAATGAAAGAACAAGAATTTAAACAAGAGACAATTTTTGAAAAACAGATAACCTTCTGTATTATAAACAAGATGTTTACAGATTACAGAGTTTTTCAAAAGATAAGATAGATACAAAGGTGAAGGGAAGAAAAGATAGAAATCTACCAAGGTCTTTTCCCTTTGCCTTTGTCTTCCTTCTCCCTACGCTGTCGCTCTAGCTCTTCCATTCTTCGAACGTACTCGTCATTGGCATCAGTGGGAGGTCTGGTGGAACGAGAGCGGTAGTCGAGTTCTTCACGAAGACGACTGTTCTCTTCCATCAGCATTCGGTTGATAGATCTCATTTGCTTCTCCTCCGTGATGGCCAGATCACGAGCACGATGAGCGTTCATGACGTTGTGAGCAGAGTCTCAAGCTAAGTTGTTGATAGATCTTATTTGGTTGATAGATCTCATTTGCTTCTCCTCCGTGATGGCCAAATCACGAGCACGATGAGCGTTCATGACGTTGTGAGCAGAGTCTCAAGCTAAGTTGTTGAGCTCTAGGACAGGAGGGCGGCCATTGCCGAGATGTAGAGTGATGGCATGGAATAGCTCGTAGAAGAGAGAGGAGCAGATACGGACACATTCGTCGCGTTGAGCTTCAATATTGATTTTGACGTCTATGAAATCGTGTCGTATCTGTCCAAAACGAGTCCAGACATCATCTTGAAATTGTCGCAGAAGGGAAGCAGTTCGGTCGTTGGCCTTTGACGCAGCAGTGGCTATCTCAGCGGTAGCGGTAGTTATGCTAGTGAGAGTGTCTAGCCGTTCATAGATGGCGTCCAGCCTTGAAAGAATTTCAGCATTGGCCGGCTGAGAAGATGATGTGGCCTGACCAATGTGAATAGGAGCGGTATCGGCAGAGGTAGTGGCCTCAGGAGATGCTGGCCGGAAGGGTTGTTGGAGTGGAGGAGTGATGGAGTCGGAAGAGGAAGAGTCATGGGTTGGTATGATGTCGGTAGAGGAAGAAATGGTTTGAGGTGGAGGGGGAGGAGGGGTTGGTGGTGAATCGATCTCTATGTCAGTATCAAAATTTTCACTGACATAGGAGGATTCGGGTAAGGGTTCGGTGGAGAACCAGAAAGATGGGGCAGGATAGAAAAGGCTTTTGGGTTTGCGTAGGGTAGGTTGAGGCGGTTGTTGGTCAGGGGAGAAGAGCTCTGGTACTAAAGAAAGTTCAAAGAGGAACTTGGCAGCAGCAGAGTCTATGGGTTTGGATGGTTTTGATGGTGTTGAAGAGGCGGTTTGGGTTTGGCGGGGTGAGGCAGGTGTAGATGGGTCAGGAGAGTAGTTAAATGGTGAGGGAGGAGGAGGAGTGGGGGTTCGGGTAGGCTCCTCTTGTGTATGAGGCTCCTCCTGAGGGATAGATTCCTCCGGAGGTGGTGAATTCCTCTGAGTAGATGACTCAGGGGGGATAGGTTGGCTAGGTGTGGCGGTAGATGGTTGGTTAACGGTAGAGGGTTGGCTGTCGGTAGTAGGTTGGTCGGCGGTAGAGGGTTGGTCGACGGTAGAGGGCTTGGTACCGGCAGACCTCCTTTTCTTCCTTAGCAGCTGAATAGCAGACTCAGCTACTTCATCGGTAGGGGCAGGAATGTCCGCAGGTGGCTGGTTCTCAAAGGTTCTACGAAGTCTTCTTCGTTTTGGTTTAGGAGTGGGTGCAGGTGAGGGTGAGGGTGGTCTTTTGGTTTGAGAAGAAGGCTGGGAGGAAGAGGTTGGATGAGTTTGAGGGGATGGCTGGGCTGGTGAAGGTTGGACTGGGGAAGGTGATGAAGTTGGTCTGGTTGGAGTCTTGTCCTTTTGGCCTTCCTTCATCTCTTTCCGTATCCACTTGGCCTGCTCCTCTTCAGTTGGTATCTCTTCTTCCGGCCTGGCCTTTTTGCCTTTGGCTTTTTGTTTGGCCCGCAGCAGCTGTTCTGCCTCATCAGCCAGATCTTTGGCTTTTGATGGAGGGTCGTGGCAGCTTGTTCATCAAACTTTGCAGAAGCCTTCTTGAAGGTTCTGCTGGCCGCGTCATAAGCTTCCATGTTGAAGCGAATCACTATGATCGGTAGAGGCTTAGTGACATTGTCGATCGAGACGGGCGGAAGACCTTTCTGTAGTCTTCGCTTGTTCTTGTACTCAGTGTATTTACTGAAAAACGAAGCGGTTAGCTGCTTGTCCTTGGACACCACTATCAGCTCATCTTTCTTGATGGAAGAGTTGACTTCCTCGGTGTCTCGAAGCAGAGCGTTGATCAGCCTGACGAATGGGCGTTTGCAAGTGGGGTTATTCTTCGCTTTTTTAACCCATTGCTTCAGCTCGTTAAAGATGATGGCGCCGTAGTTGAGACGGGTCTGAAGAAATACAGCACATGTAAGGTTGAGTTGTTGTGCCGTAAACATGTCATGAGCACCACTATTGAAAAGTGGCCCCTTGTCCAACAGGTGGCTTGTGTAGTAGACGTCCAATGGGAAAAGATTCCTCAGCATCATTCCTTGTGGTTCTCTAGGGGTATCAATTCCCCTCATTGCTTCCCAGGCATGTTCAGCCTCAGCAATGGTAGCCTCAAGAGCACCACCGAAGTGCACACCAATAATGGTGGAGATGGTCTTGGCGGTGATAGAAATCGGACGGCCTCTAATCCATCCTCGCAGGGCGTTCTTGTTCATGAGTTCCATCCTTTGGTAGAACTCTTCTACCAAGAAAATGCTGTAATCTTTGTCGTTGAGGCGAGAAGAAGAATTGGAAGAATTCGGATGCGTTCATGTCGTCGCGTCGGCAGCCTTGACTCGGCGGCAATTGTGCTGAGCAGTTGAAGGTCGATGCACATTCTGGGTATGTAGAGTTTTGGGTCCAGGGCCACGATGACGTCATGAGTGGCGGGAAAAGTGGGATATCCCGGAAGGTTGACATCCACACTTGGAGGAATGTATTTCTCGGGGTCTAACACCTTCCTGCTGTCATGCTTGGATTTAGATGATTTTGCCTGAAAGAAATGCAATAAAAAATTAGGGTTTTTTACTTCAAGGGTTAAACAAGTAGAGATTTCAAGTTTTTCTGAGATTTATTGAAAATTTTCGGAATGAAAACTTGAAACCCTAAAATGTTTAGTGTAATCAATCCATAGAAATGTATAACATAAGTTTTTCAAGAGAGTAAACAATGAAAGCATATAAACGACTGTTAGTTTCTAGGTTTTTAAGAACAACAATGGCGATTACTGTACCAAACTGGAAAGTGACCGTTTGTATTCCAAAGCAATTTAGGTTATAAAATGAAATGCGAAATAGTAAACAATAAATTTCAAGTAGTAGAGTAGAGAAGAACATACCATTGATGTTGATGAGAAGAAGAAACAAGAAGATTTTCGGAATGAAAAGAGCAGTTACACAGATAGAGAGGGTTTGAGTAGAGAGAAATATTTAGACAAAGGGGTCTCGTAAAGTTTTGGAAAAGGCGGTTCAAGGTCTATTTAAAGAAAAACTTTGTACAAAAGCAGGAACTTAAGATATTTTCTAAGTACCAAATTTTATCCTTGACCCCCTTTATTGCTTTAGAAACCTCTTTAATAAAAATAGACTAAGTAAAGATACTGACCTTTAAGTCTTCCGCTCAAGGGAAACTTACGTCTTCCGGTCAGGCTAAAACTAAGTCTACCGGTATGAAAGAAAAAGTAATAAAACTTTAAAATTAAGCAGTAGGATCAATCATACCAAGATTTCTCCTTAAATAAGCAAACCTGGTGGCATCCAGTGGCTTAGTGAGAATGTTAGCCAATTGATGCTCAGTTGGAACATATTCCAGACTGATGTTACCTTTCTCCACATGATCTTTGAGGAAGTGATAACGGATATCAATGTGCTTTGTCTTCGAGTGCATCACTGGATTTTTGAAGACTGAAATTGCTGATTTGTTATCACACATAATTGGACAATTTGCAGTCTTGATGTTGTAGTCCACTAGTTGTTGCTTCATCCATAGGAGTTGAGGCAACAGCGGCTGGCAACAATGATACGCCTACTGTGGTTGAGTTTGCAAGCGAACCTTGTTTCTTGCAAAACCATGAGACAAGTCTATTTCCAAGGAATTGACAAGTCCCATTTGGTGCTTCTTACGCTCACTTTGTAGTTGCATAATCGCATCGAGTATCCAACTAAATCGAAATTGTTGTGTTTGGAATACCGGATGCCTAGATTTGTTGTTGTTGAAACATATTGGATGATACGTTTGGCGGCAAGCAAATGTGATTCCTTTGGATCGCATGAAATCTTGCACAAACACAAACAACAAACATAATGTCGGTCTCTTGGCGGTAAGGTAAAGAAGTGAACCTATGATTCCTCGGTACTTGGTCATGTTCTCTTGCTTTCCCTTTTCATCTTTGTCAAGATGGCAGTCGGTAGACATTGGAGTCTCAAATCCTTTAGTGAATCAAGACCAAATTTCTTGATTAGTTCCTTTGCATATTTGGTTTGGTGATGAAGATTCCGTCGGAAGTATGTTGAATCTGCGATCCTAGAAAGTAGGTAAGTTCACCCATCATGCTCATCTCAAACTTGCTTGCATCGCTTCTCGAATCTCTTACACAGGCTTTGGTTAGTTGATCCAAAGATGATGTCGATCCACATAGATTTGTACCGAAGAGAATGACCTTTGTGCTTGAGGATGAATAAGGTAGTGTCTATCCTTCCTCTCACGAATCCTTGTTCTATTAAAAACTTGGATAGAGTTTCATACCAAGCTCTGGGAGCTTGCTTTAGGCCATAGAGATCTTTCTTGAGTCGGTAGACATGATCTAGTTTGTCTTGAATAACAAATCCTAGAGGCTGTTCCACGTATACCATTTCTTGAAGATCACCATTCAGAAAGGCACTCTTTTTCATCCATCGATACACTTTGAAGTCCATGAGCGAGGCATAGGCTAGAAAGAGTCGGTGCCTCTAATCTAGCAACGAGGAGCAAATGTTTCATCGAAGTAAATTCCTTCTTCTGTCGATAGCCTTGAGCAACAGTCTAGCTTTGTTTAGGTGACATTTCCGAAGTCTTTATCTCTTTTGTTTTACGAAATCCCATTTGGTCGATAAGCTGGATGATCGATCGGCCTTTGAACTAAAGCTCCACACCTTGCATCTTTCAAAGCTGGTTCAACTCTTCTTGCATAGCTTCAATCCAATTATGATCTTTGATAGCTTCATCAATCTTCTTTGGTTCGAGTTTATATACGAATGCATATGCAAACATAGTCTCTTCTCGAACTTTATTTCTCGCACGAACTCTCTGTGTTGAGATCACCAATGATTTGAGAAACAGGATGATCTCTTGTTTCAATAATGGTTGGAGGAAGATCACTTACGGTGGGTTCTTCCCTTAAGAATTCGTGAGTAGGTTGAGAGTGAGATTCACCAAAATAGTTCGAGAAGAGATAGGATCTTCAAAACCTTCATTTTCAAACGGTGAACAAGAAGGATGAGTGATCTGCAAAGGTGTTTGGGGTAAGCGAGAAGAGATGGGTTACGGGTCAGCAGAAGAGTTGAAGCGGTATCGGCAGAGTTCAGAATCTGCCGGTGAAGGGTTACAGCTGATCAAGGGCTTGGAAAGTGCTGCGGTTCCGTTTTCGATGAGGGTAGAAGTAGATGTTGTATTTGTACTGTCTCATCATTATCGGAATCATTAGCAACATTGAGACCTTTCTAGGCTCTAACAAGTCATATTCATCAAAAGAAACATGCAATGAATTCTAAAATTTTCAAATGAGTTTCTTGACCGAAATGCGAAATGCTTTTGAATGTTTGGAATACCCAGAGAAAAATTCCTTCGCCTCGATTTTGCATCAAATTTTCCTCTATATTCTTTTCCATTATGAAGAATAAAACATTTACAACCAGAAGATTTTAAGAAATCCTATGTTGGGGCTCTTTCCTCTCCATATTTCATATGGAGTTTTGTTATGAAACTTGTTTACGAGGATATGTTCCCGGGTAAAACATGCGAGTTGGCGGCTTACGCCTAGAAGTACTTTGGAAGTTTAGCTTACGCCGGCATTGTTCTTGCTTTGCTTCAATCGGTGTTCTTCAGTTCTGCCTACGCCACCATTTTGTTGAGGAGTACCTAAGAAATAGAGAAGTCAGGCTTGTCATCACAAGATCTTTCTTCTTTACGATTGCCTTTGAATTCAAAGTTGCCATTGTTCCGATCTTTATGTCACTAATGTCTTCAAGCTGAGTTTGAAGTCTTCTCAAAGAAGCGCTGACTAGATCATATGCTCTCATCTTTGATGTCATTGTTTCAACTGTGAACCTGAGTAGTCGCCAACTACTACAAGTGTATACTTGTCTCCGTAAATACCGATCAGAGTGATTGGTCCAAAGAGATCCATACGCAGAAGGAAGAGGTTTGTTGACAAGGCGGACTTTCTTTTGAAGGAAGACTTGGAAAGTTTTCCTAGTTGGCAAGCTTTACAACCACGTCATGGTCGGCGGAACAGTAGGTAGACCTTTGACAAGCCCATCTTTTGAGGCTTGGAGGTGCTGAAGAAGATATTTGAAAGCTTGTGCAAAGCTTCCCAACAGAAAACTTTCCAGTCTCAAAATGAGATAACGTCAACAAACAGGCTGCTTCAACTCTGCTG
>CM028377.1:144393004-144420135 GCA_013146195.2 Codonopsis lanceolata
CACCACCTCGACAGGATACTGGGGCGTGGAGGTGCGTTTGCTAAAATTATCTCAAATACCAACCGCAAATTTGAGGTGCCAAATACATGTTATTGGGTCGAAAAATCAACTACAATACCCTAACATAAACGTTGTTCCTAATCACCACTATCCCATGCCAGTCGCCATCGGGCGAGAATTCCCTGACAACAGGACTACTCGCCACTGGCCAAATTTGAATCTAACAACGCCCCCACTCCACGAGCCATCGACCAGATGGATACCAAAGTCTTCAAATTTTGAATCCCCTTCTGGGCACCAAGGACTTGGAGAGTTTGTTGGTGTAATTTTTCTCGATGCTCAGAGGCACCTAAGCCGGTGATGTCAAAATTGTTCTTCCTCCGAGGGCCTGAGGATGAAGAGTCGGTATTTCTACGCTTTCTAAACATTTTGTTTGATAAAAAATTTAAAAACTAAAAAGTTTAACAATTAAAATTGTATTTTAAAATTTTAAAATTAAGAATTTAATCTAAAGCATGCAAAAATATATCTACGTTAAAATATCTAGCACCCTAGCATGTGTAATACCATTTATGAATTTAAATAGGTGTTTAGTTACTTGTTTGCAGCCTTTAATCGAGTGAATGCTGAATGGAGCTTGATCTTTGATGGCAACAATGGAGGTTCTTCTCCTTCTTCTTCTTCAAAATCTTCAACTTGTGGAGTGTAATGGTGGATGGGTGAGGGAGATGAAGAGTTTTGAGGAGGGAGAGAGTATCTTGAATTTGATGCCGAATTATGGAAGATCTCGCCGAATTTTGAAGGATTTCGACTGGCCGCCGAATGAAGAGGGAGTGAAGTTTGTGATTTCTGCAAGAAACCGGCTGCCTTAATAGGACCTTGCGCGTGAGTGCAGTGCCACACCTTGCGTCCGCAAGGCTCAAGAATAAACCGCTTTCGATTCTTCCGATTCCCCCATGATCGAGCACTACCACGAGATTGACGCTATTGGGACCTTGCGGCCGCAGTCCTTCACACTCGTCCGCAAGGTGGACGTAAACTTCCACTCTTGTTTTTCTTTTCAGCTTTTCAACAGCTTGCGCTTAGCTCCTTCCTAACTTCCGTTATGTTTGATATTTCCCCATAAAAAATCTAAACAAAATTCTAAACTAAAAATTATTAGCAACATATAACATTAACACTAAGATGTTTTTCTCCCCAAACTTGAATTTTGGCATATTTAATTAAAAATTAAATGTCCAAAAATAAAATTTAATGGAGAAAACATATTTAAACTAACTAAATAACAAATAATTCAAATAGTGGGTTGCCTCCCACTTAGCGCCTTTGTTTAATTTGCTGCTCGACTCAAACTGCAAGCCTAATTGGTGGTTCATTGTCACCAAACGGATTAATTCAATTGTTCGCTCAACCGACATTGGCTCAAAATATGGCTTGAGCTCTGTCCATTCACTTTAAACACTTCATTATTTTTGGGTTTTGTATATCAACTCCCCACGAGGATGTATTATTCTAAAAAAGGACCGCACCATTTGGATTTTAACTTTCCTCGAATAACCTTAACCTAGAGTTAAACAATAATACTTTCATACCTGGATGAAGCATTTTGTTGGCTAATCCCATGTCATGATACTTTTGGTCTTTTCATAAGTTTTCGCATTCTCATACGAATTAAGTCTATGTTCTTCTAACTCATTTAACTAAACAGCAGCCAATGTTCTAAATTCAATTCTTTAATTGCCCAATAGGCTTTATGCTCAATCTCAACCGGTAAATGGCAAGCTTTTATATACCAATCCTATATGGACTCATTCCTACGGGTGTCTTAAAAGCAGCTATCCATGTAAAGCATCCTTGAGTTTAGATTCCCAATCTTTACGATTAGGCCTAACAATCTTTTCTAACACCGCTTTTTATCCTATTGCTTTCTTCTACTTGTCCTGATGTCAGTGGATGATAAGGTGTAGCTAACTTGTGAGTTACACCATGCTTTCTAAGAACATTATTTAACAACTTATTGGTAAAATGAGTTCCCCGGTCACTTATTATGGCCTTAGGGACTCCATATCTAGCAAATAAATCTTCTACAAATTTGACTGCTTTTTCCATCATTATTCTTGGTGCTACATCGCTTCTATCCATTTAGAAACATAATCAATCTACAATAAAATAAGCAATTATTGTGAAAGGGACCCATAAAATCAATACCCCAAACATCAAAAATTTCAACTACTAAATTAACATGTAAGGGCATCTCGCTTCTTTCCTATACCACTGTTTTTGACATTTATCACATGTTCTCGTAAAACAGCTTCACAATCTCTAAAAACAAGAGGCCAATATTGCACTGACAAAAAATTTTTAGCAGTTTATTACCACTAAATGACCACCACAAGAATATCCATGGCAAAATTCCATGATACCTTGTTGGTCTTTTTTCTCGAATACATCTTCTTATTAAAGAATCGTAACAAATTTTGTATAAATGAGGAGCTTCCCAAAATAATTTTAGTTTCCGCCTAAAAATTCTTCTTTTCAATGATCAAAACCGATTAATGATATCGACACATAGTAGTTGACAAAATCAGCATACCAAGGGTCCTAATCTTTAATGGCTAAGAGTTGTTCATCAGAAAATTGTCATTTATGGGGACAGATCATCAAGAAATTGACGCTCAAGCAAGGGTGAAAATTCTAACCTAGACAAGTGGTCGGCCACAACATTCTGCTCCTTTTTATCCTTGATAGTTATGTCAAATTCTTGTAACAATAACATCCATCTAATTAATCTTGGTTTAGCATCCTTCTTACTTAAGAGATATTTCAATGCACGATCGAAAAGATTATCACCTTTGATCCTAGCAAATATGATCTAAATTTTTCTAAAGCATATACTACCGCTAAAAATTCCTTTTCGAGTGGTATAATTCAATTGAGCATCATTCGTAGTTCTACTAGCATAATGGATCACATGAGGCTTTCTATCTACCCTTTGTCCTAACACGGCTCCAATTGCAAAACTGATGCATCACACATGATTTCAAAAGGGTGACCAATCGTGGCCTGGATAAAATTGGGGCAAGAGTTAACTTTTCTTTTAATAAATTAAAAGCTTCTAAACATTCTTTATCAAAAATAAACTCTCAGATCTTTTGCTAACAAATTACATAGAGGTTTACAGATTTTGGAAAAGTCTTTTATAAATCTTCGATAAAAACCAAAGATGGCCAAGAAAACTTCGAACTCCTTTAACTCGAAGTGAGGGGTAGTTGTGAAATAACTTCAATTTTAGCTTTGTCAACTTCAATTCCTTTATTTGAAACAACATGCCCTAAGACAATTCCATGTTTTACCATGAAGTGACTTTTCTCCCAACTTAAAGTTAAATTAGTTTCTCAAGATCTTTCGTGACGATGTAAGGTTTTCTAAACAAGGATCAAAAGAATTTCCGAAAACTAAAAAATCATCCATGAAAACTTCTACGCATCTTTCAACTAAATCCGAAAATATAGAAATCATGCATCTTTGAAAAGTAGAGGGTGCATTACACAACCCAAAAGGCATTCTCCTAAAAGCAAAAGTACCAAAGGGACATGTAAAGGTTGTTTTCTTGGTCTTCAGTGCAACAGGATCCGATTATATCCGTAAAAACCATCAAGAAAACAATAATATTCATGACCGCTAATCTTTCAAGAATTTGGTCAATAAATGGTAAAGGAAAGTGGTCTTTCCTAGTTGCCGCATTTAATTTACGCAAATCGATACACATTCTATAACCGCTATAGTCCTTGTAGGGACTAATTCATCTTTATCATTTTTAACAACAAGAATTCCGACTTTTAGGAACTACTTGAACAGACTAACCCATTTACTATCCGATATAGTAAATTATACCCGCATCTAAGAGCTTAAGAACTTCTTTCCTAATGCCTTCTTCCATGTGTGGGTTAAGTCTTTGTTTTTCTCTGAAGGTTTACTACCTTCTTCTAAATGTATTTTATGCATGCACATAGAGGGACTAATTCCTTTAAGGCCTAAGGACCATCCTAAAGCTTCTCTATGTGTCCATAAAACTTTAACAAACTTGCTTCTTGTTTCTAAGTCGGTCGCTATAATAACAGCAGTGTTACCTTCCCTAAAAATGCATATTTTAAGTGGGATGGTAATGGCTTTAATTTTCGACTTTGGGAGAATTAATGGAAGGCATAAATTCTAATTTTCTACTTTAATAGTTTCTTTTATTTTAGCCTCATTATTCTCTCTTGCTTTTCTTCCCAATATCTTCTATCTCAATATCTTTTATCTCAATTTCTTCAAAGAGAGATTTTGAATCTCTACTTCATCATCTTTGATTTCATAACTTTCTTCTACTACTTTCTCCGACTCATCGTAATTATTTTCTCGATTCTACCTTTATTTCTTTTTCTTTCTTTTACTAGCTTCTAACTTTTCTTTCTCTAATCTTTCTTCTCTTCTTCTATTTCTCTTTCAATTCCTCAATGTCAATTTTTATGGGAGGATAGGGCTATCATCATAGACAATAAATCTATCTCTCTCATAATCTTCCTCTTCTTCAAAAGTTTCGTTGTTAATTTCTCAATCTCATCTATTGAAAAACGTGCACTCATGTCACTAGGTCTATTCATAGCATCAAACACGTAAATTTCAACTGCTTTCACCTAGGACCGACATTGTGAGTTTACCATTTTTCACATTAATCATTGTATTAGTTGCTATAAATGGTCTCGCCTAACAATATTGGGACTTCATTATTAGTGCATATCTTCCTTTCCATCTCTAGAACCACAAAGTCTATCGGTATGATTAATTTATCAACCCCGAACTAGGATATCTTCCACTATACCCAAGGGATATTTAACCGAGCGATCACTAATTGTAATTGCATATTAGTGGGTTTTAGTTCTCCTAAACCTAATTGTTTATAGACCGAGAAAGGCATCAAGTTAATACTTGCTCCTAAATCTAGCATTGCTTTCATCTTTTAGAGCTTCCCAAGGAGACTTGATATTAAAGCTACCCGGGTCTTTCAACTGGTAATTCTGTAAAACACCCTTACTTTCGTAAACAACAATCTTTTCGTTGTTTTCAAACTTGTGTTTCTTAGAGTGAAGATCTTTGAAAAACTTTGCATAAGTCGGAATATTTTTAATAACATTAAGCAAAGGTAAATTAACATTTACTTTGGATAACATATTATAAATTTCCGTGAATTGTTTGTCCATTCGGTTTTTCATAAGTCTTCTTGAACGGAATTGGAGGAACATATGGTGGTGGAGCCACAAGGTTCCTCTCTTCTTGATCTAACTCTTTATCTACTTCAATTGTATTATCTTTATTTTGAATTTCTTCTTTCTTTTCTTGTTCCTTATTTGGAACCTCTAACTTCTACTTCTTGATTACTTAAATCATCAATCACTTTATCACTATCACTATCTTTTTCAATTTCTTTCTATTACTTTTTCGAATTTTCTATCAGAGCATGCATATTGAAGAAGGATCAGATCACTTTATCTTTTCACCTATCACCTTACCACTTCGCAGACGGTGATTGACTTAGCTTGCTCGGCTTGACTAGGAACTTCCCTTCTTCTCTTTTATTTGCTTCGTAACTTTCAATATGTTTCAGATTTTCAATTTCTTCAAGCATGTACTTCATCGCTTGACCTTTACTAGCTACTGCTTTGGGAACTTCTTCAATTCTCAACCGATTTTGATTTGGCAACCTGGGGAGGTTGTGGTGGTTGAGGTTGGAATTGTTGAGGTTGCAAAGGCTTATTTCCTCCCCAAGAAAAGTTAGGATGATTCCTCCAACCAGATTATATGTATTTGAATAGGGATCATTCCTCTTTGAGGATACATATTCATAGCATTACTGCTCGAATACATAGCACTTGATGGACAAAAATTAGTAGCATGAGAATATAATCCACATAGAGCACATGCTTCTTGAATTTGCCAATTTTCAAATTGAGCTTGTGTATTTGAATTATCTTGCAATTGATATAGGCTCCTATTTTTACCTCTAGCACTTTTCTCTGTTGGGAATTAATACTTAGCATCTCAAATAATTTTCTAGTGCTTCGGTGTCATTCTATTAATAGAACCACCACCGCACTATCAACCATAGTTTGTAAACTGGCGAAAGACCATGATAAAATTGAAGCACTAACACATGTTGAGCCAAATTATTAAATCTATCCCATGACTCATGGAATGTTTCACCGTTCATTTTGGAATGACATGATTTGTTTTCTATACTCGTAAGAGATGCATGTTTGTAAAATTTGCTCATAAACAAATCATATAATTGTGCCCAAGTAAAAACACTGCTTGGTGTTAGGTTCATAAACCATCTCTTTGCCAATTCTTTTAATGCACTGGAAAATATTTCATTTTAATTTGATCTTCGCCTAACCTCCTAAAGGAAAAGTACTCATCATGTATTCATATTCTCTTAAGAAACCGACAGATCTTCATGGGGCATCCCATGAAAAGATGGTATGGCATTAAAATAATGTCCTTTTACTCAAAATTCCTAACAAAGATCCGGCAAGACTAGACATGATGTCACCACATTTAATGAAGGTCTACTAAAGTCATTAATAGTTCTTTGATTTACTACTACTTCCATATTTCTTCTTGCGTGCTCTTCTTGTCTTTGATTCCTATTGACTGGGTCAACTAGGTTTTCGTGATTACGAATATTGTTATTTTCTTCCATTGTAGGATCAACCGAGGATCCTCTTGATTCGCTTGGTCTTGATTATCGTGCTCGAAAGCTAGATTTTCAAAATATCTTTGGTATCTTTTAACAATATTTATATCTTGATCTAAGTCTACCAATTCAGATTTAAAGATCTACGACCTTGCATGCAAAAATAAATTAAAGCAATTTAAAACAACTAACTATTAAAATAAAATAAAATAAAATAAAATCTTTTTGTATTTTTTATTTTTATAAAACAGAAAATTAAACTAAAAACTAAATTAAATTAAAAACTACGCTACCTACAAACTAACTACGTGAACTAGCTTGTCTCAAGCCCAAAAACTTGATCGATGTTTTATTTTATCTATTTCCTTGCAAGTGGACAAGACTATTATAGAATAGACTCGAAGCAAGGGTCGAACCCATAGAGACAAGTGATCACGAACAAGGCGATTTATAGATAGCAAATTATTAACCTAAGGGGGTTTTTATGTTTAATTCTACTCTCTAATCTACTAGTTATAGATGTTTAACTAATTAGACAAGAATAACATATGAAGATCTTATGGTGAGTGGAAATCTAGGATTCTCGGGTTTCACTTATATCTCCTTTATGTTCAATTCATAATAATGTCATTCAATGTCTTGGGTTCGCTCACTAAAAATAGATATAGTCTGTTGAACAATTGGTTCACCTCCATCCCCCGAAAATTCACCCATTCTATATCCTAAGCAAGAACTATCAATCTAGTCTGTCACCTAGATTTATGATCTATCTGTCACCTAGATCATGTAAGAACCTGTCCTAACTTATCACTCTCGTGCTCGATAGGTCCAATTTATTGTGTGGTGAGCCGTACGACATATGCACTTGGTCATGCAGCTTATCCACCTCTAAGCCTTTATTATTTGCGATTACATTCATTTGTTCAAAGCAAAATAATATAGGGATTGATAAACAACACAATCAACAAGCATTGAATAGACATATATATATGAATCAAAACATAAATTCGATACAAGTTACCTCCCACCTCCTAGATTAGGATGATTTAGTTCATCATAGACGATGAACAAAGACATGGAGATGATGGAAGACATGATTTGATCTTCAATACTTGAAATTACAAAACCTAACTATGTTATACAATCTAAAACTACCTAAAAAAAAGAGAGCTTCCAACCGTCCTCCTCTTAGCTTAGGCTCCGATCCGACTTCTATATATACTCGGGAGTTGTGATTGAATCGAATGACCGTGTGAAAATCCGAAAGGCTCCATTCTCGCCACCTCTGGATACCTTGTCCGCAAGGTCTCCAGACGGGTGGCTTTGATTCTTTGATTGCCGACTTTGGGGCCTATATCGCCTACCTTTGCAGCCGAGGCACTTGAGGCACCCAGGTGTCCGGTGAAAATTTTCATTTTCTTCAATTTTTCTTCCTTGTAATTTGCACTTAAAACCCCTCGAGTTTTCAGTATTTTCACAATAACTCGAAACTTACAAAACTCACCGAAAACATATATTAGTACTCAAAAGACTCGTGAAATAGCATAATTTAAGTCATAGAAGTATATAAAATCGACGTATAAAAAAATATAATTTGATCAGTGAGTTATTTGTTATATTTATTTAGAATAGCAACAAAAAGTATGATATGTAATAAAACAAACATGTTACATTATTTACGGACTTGCGGCCATTTCCTTACAATAATTACAAATGTATTTAAAAATATTTGGCCATTATAATGGCTCTTTTACATAATATTTCCTATTCTAATCCGGGCAGCACAACGGCTTATATTGACTACATTGGGCCGGATTTAAATAATAACTTTAAATAATAAATAAATGAACAAGTAAATAAAACGCCCTTAAAGGCTATTACCTTTTAGAGCGGTAGTGTGCTCGCTCTGTCCTTCAGGGAGAGGGAGTCTTTTTTTTTTGTTGTTGTGTGGTTGTTGTTTTTGATTTGGGTAGAGTGGCTGCTTATTTTGGGTGACTTTGGCTTGTTCACTCGGGCAGAGTGACAGCTTATTTCAGAAGGTTTTGGCCTTTTTGGTTGGACGGAATAACGGCTTGATTTTTGTGTATTTCAGCTCATTACTCAGGCAGAGTAACGGCTTGCTTTGGGAATTTTGGGCTGGGGAAGTGAGGTGGATACCTAACTACTAGGCTAGGGATCACTTATAACCGGTGGATTTAAGTTTTGGCAGAGTTTGGACGGGGTTTGGAAGCTTTGGTGGGCTACACACACCTATCTCACACCTCTCGTAACTATGGCTTCGAAGGAACGCAGAAAGAATTCTTTCAGCGTTTCTCTGCGATGATTTCTGAACACTGAAATGAGGAGCCCAACACTCGTATTTATAGGTGGGACGAGGGAGTCATCGGGAATTATCGTAATTCATCAGCCGGCTTCGTTCACTTGTACACCCGCCTTCGCGAATTGCACAATGCGTTAAGTCTGAGAGGCTACAGTACCCCTTTGGCGCCGACATATCTCTTTCTTGGCGCGGCGCCCAACATGCCTTTTGGCCGCGCCAAGCTCCTATTCCACTTTCAATTTTGACACTTTCACCCCTCGCGATTCACTGTTTTGCGCATCCTGCTTTGCCTTTCGCATTTTGACTTCTATAACTTGACAGTTGTTAATTTTGAACAGTTCTTGATATCACATGTTAGAGTCACATACCAGGGGTACGAAATTAGGGTGTCTACAAATATGCAAGGTGATAAGTTGATTATCAAGAAGCATATTCCAACAGAATCCTATAATTACTTATTGAAAAAGATATCATTATTGACCTTACTCAGTATTTACCATTTATCTACACCTGTTTTCATGCCCTACGTACATGTAGTATGCATATCTGGTTGTTTTAGTCAATATAACCTTCTTTCAAAAATCAAAAACTCAATATTAACATATTTGGTCTCTTTCAAATTCCATCATTTATCTCCTAACGGTTAACCCCCTGGTTTATAACTCTGTGAGGTGTTTTTAACTAATAGGTTGAAGAATCGAGGCTCACTCATTCTCTCACAAATCTCTCTCTAGCAATATTTTCTTTGAATTACTGAAAACCCGTGCCACTTCTCTTCATCTGAAAACCCTAAATTCATCTCCAATGGCGTCAAATTCTTCTAGTCCCTCAAACCTTAAAATCTCGACCATTCAGACAAATGAAGCTACATCCGAAGCTACATCTCAAGAAATCCCTGTAGCTGAGTATACTGTTGTTACCATAGACATGGTCGTAGCAGAATCACTGCTAGGTCCCTTGCCTGAAATACTTGCTAGCGAACCAGAAAATGTCATTGATGTTGAGAATCATGGGGACTTGACGCTATTGCCGTCAATTGGAAACCCTAAGTTACGAAGATCAAAAAGATTAAGGGGGATTCCTACCAATTATGAAAACCCTTCTGAAGTTGACATTGCGAAAGAAAAGAAGTTGAAAAGCAACCCCAGCCAAATGGCAAAAGACACACTGTATATAACAGACAGTGATGATGAGGATTTTCATCCCTCGGGAAAGCAATCTACATATTTGCTGACTCGAAGAACTCCTTCTTTTCAAATAAATGACAAAACAGTATCATCTTTAAATACTACTGTTGAACTTGGAGCTGAAGGTATAGCTATTGTTTCTGTACCTGATGATGTGGTACCTGCTGATGAGTTACCTACTGAATTTGTACCTACTGAAAAAGAAAATGTAGCAGCTACAATTTTTCTTATTGTAGAAGCAGCTACTGAACCAAAACCATCTGAAGAATAGATGGCATTAGCTTCAATCATGTCCAAGCTGAAGAATGATTCAAAGCCAAGTTCTGCTCCTTCTAGTTCTTCTGAATTTGATGATAGTTCAGATGACCGACTTTGAAGCAAAGAATGTTTCTTATAAAAGTGAAAGGGAGGAAAATCCAGCTACTCTATCCCGTGCAGTTCCTGCCTCGAGAACCTTGAAATGTAGATCAATTTCACTACCCAATGCAGCTCCTGATGCAGCTGCATCCTCAAGAAAAAGAAAATCTTCGGGTAAAGGGACAACTGCTTCTTTCTCATCCTCCTTCATTATAGAGGTTGCTTCTATAAGATATAGTTTAAATAGGAAAGTGATCAATGAAAGAAGAATCCCTCTGGAGGATTTGAAAAATCAGAATTTAGTAGAATTCTTCAAAGATAGAAACCTATTGTATACCCTCACCTCTACTGTTCCTTATTTATTTCTTAGTTTATCGATTTCACTACATAGGTGGCATACTAGCAACAACTTCGATGTACAAACATTGGACATGGCCAAGCCTAGTTAGCCGGTTGCCGACAAGAGTAGGGCCTTGCCCGCTAGGCAATCATTTAGATATTGGAAACAAGAGATCTGCCATGCTCGCTAAAGCCTTAGCCAGTTCCAAGCACCCTACCCGGGGAAGAGCATTCTTCCTGAACAGTAAACTTGTTAAATGGTTTGATCGCTAAATTAGCCTTACTATTTTGTAAGTATTGTTTCAGTTTGCATAAGTATGCATGCTTGATCTCTTATGTTCATTGTCTACATTTATGTTCGTTGAAACATCAAATACATGCATACAGTTACTAATCATTTCCAGGAAAAATGCAAGCAAAGAAACAACAGTTGAAATTTCCATTGATATATGAAAAAAATACATCAGGGAAAGCAAAATGTTTGGGGCACAGACCAGGTAGAAAAGTTCTCAATTTAAGCTTTGCTCGGTGGAGGTGGAAGACTTGAGGAAGCGCCTTGAAAATTTCCCCATACTGGGCATTCAGCTCTTTGCGGGCAGCCTTATCCGCAGTGACTTTGGCCTGGGCCTCTTCCTCAAGTTCTTCGCAAGCCTGGTCGATCTTGTCATATGTTTGCAAGGCTTCGATAAGAGCAGACATTGATATCCAGAGGCATCAGAGGAACCTAAGGCTCTTACTTAGAAACAGCATCATCACGGCCGAAAGAAGCCATTTCTTACTCATTATAAGAAACCTGGTGGTGGAATTGGCGGGCATTCTCGTCGAATGGGTTAGGCATGACCCATTTTTTCATGGTCTGCAAGCTTACCCCTTCGTTACCAGTGAGCATACAGAGTATGTGGTTGGTTCCGTGTGCATAATAGGGAAGAATTTCTTTGTCCACCAAGACCTCATACTCTTTAAAGCACTTGAACTCCTCCACTACCGCCTCCTTGGCTGCCGCAAGCTTCTCAGAGAGCCTGGTCACAGTCGTTCGGTCCTTGACCGCCTGCATCTTTAGAGCATCTCACTCTGTCTGTAACTGTGACCGCTACAGGGGCAATGTCTCCATAGTGGTCTACTCTTTCTTTACTTGACCGGCCAGTGAGCTCTTCTCTTTGGTTAGTTCCTCGATCTTTACGAGCAGCTCCTGCTCATTTTTCTTAGCAACCGCTTCCTGCTCCTTTATCTGCTTAACCAAGGCAACGACCTGGCCGACCTTCTTCTTCAACAGGCTCTCCCAAGCAACCTTATCCTCCTCCAGCTTTCTCCGACACTCCCTCTCATCGTTGAAACAATTGTAAAGGTTCGTGCAGTTAGAGGCAATCTACAACAGAAACAGAACATGGTCAGGAATAAACGGGCAAGAGAATTTAACCGAAATCAAAAGAATAAGTTTCTAACATACCTCATTTAAACAGAGCCTGGTATGTTCGAGCAGAGTAGTGCCTGTTATCTCCTTGTCAGCCACCAAGTCTTCATGGCATAGTACACATAATGATTATCTTCCCGACTAGGCCGCTAAACTTCCCGTGAGCAGACATATCTGTTCTGCTTAGAGTCGGGACGTCAGAAATCTCCAATATAAGGGCCTTAGCCTCGTCGACCCAGGAAGGTATCTAAAAGCCCGATCTCTTCCAATATTTAGTACCCCCAGTAGCAAAGGAGGTAGCGGTTTGATTGGAGCTCGTCAGACGAGATAGTCCGCTCATGAGGAGGAGGATGAGAATCCTTCTTTCTTTTGCTCGCTGCCATGGCAGCCTTGGCAGGAGAGGCCAGAGCAGAAGGAAGAGGTGCAGGAGTATCCTTCTTGGGTGGGCTAGAATGCTTGCTCGATGCAGCGCTTTTCTTGGCCAGAAGGCCGTAGGGGACCATGGGCAAAACATGAGGCCTTCTTGCCTTCAGATCAGCGGCTCGTTGGTTGGTCTACACTGTCCTTTTATTTATCAAAGTAAAGGGTTTCATTCCTGAAACAAAAAACAGACAAAGATCAGTACAATTACTAATAGTATATATGATCGAGGCAGGAAGGAAAATTAATCAAGCAAATAGGCAACCATCTTTGTCTTCGAAGGCAGGGCGACAGCTCGCTCCAACAACAACATCATACTTTAAGCCAACATTATTACCAATATTATATAGAAATACTTATACTACCAACATTATTTCTTAGCCAATGTGGGATAACGCTATTATATTGTCATTGGGTGAGTACTTTACTTTAATGACCCACTTCTAACACCATACTTTAAGCATTGATATCTTATTCATCCAAAATTCAATTTGGACAAATAAATATATTATTTTGATGCTCTCATCGAGTAGAACATATTTGCACAATTACGTTTGGCAACAGACAAATGACACGTAAAGAAATTTGTGCCTCAAGTTGCACAATTTCTTTCACTAAAAACACTAATTTTTAACAAGTATTAGGTGCGTACTTTAATGATTTCTAAAATCAACATTAATTTATAACCAATGTAAGATGCATCTCTACTATAATTACCAATAAAAGTGATGTAACAAACATTGGTTAAAAATTGATGTTGGTTTAAAAAGTATTTAAAGAAATGACTTTTATTAAACTAACAAAAGAAGATATATGTTCAAAATAGTTAGAAGTTAATGTTGGCTTTAAAAGTCTTTAGGCAAAATCTTACCAATAAAAATGATTTATGCCTCGTTGGTTACAAAGAATTATCACTACTAGAAAATCAGTAATCAGTGACGGAAATTTCCGTTACTAAAAATGGGATTTCCGTCACTTATTTCACTTCAATGATGGAACACATCCGTCACTAAACAGTTGTCGTTGATTCTGGACAGGTCAATTCCCGTCGCTGATCAGTGACGGAAAAAAAATTCCGTCATTGATCAGTGACGGACGTTCCGTCACTTTATTCCGTTAGTAAATGTCCTCTGTCACTAATTTGCTACGGAAGTTCCGTCGCTGAAAGAATTTAAAATATATATGGAATATTGTATAGAGAAGGAACATCCGTCACTGATAAAAGTCCATCCGTCACTAATTAGAGACGGAACATTCGTCGCTGATATATGTCCCTCCATCACTAATTAGTGACGGAATCTCCGTCGCTGAATGAATTTAAAATATTTATAGAATATTGTGTAGAGACGGAATATCCGTAGCTGATAAATGTCTCTCCGCCACTAATCAGAGACGGAACTTCCGTCTCTGATAAATGTCCCTCTGTCACTAATTCGCGACGGAGTCTCCGTGACATAATTTTTTAAAATATACCCAAACAATTATGTAGCGATAAGGACTCCGTCTCTGAATTCCGTCACTGAATTAAAAAAATTAAAAAATTAAAAAATAATTTTTCATATTCTAAAATTTTAATATTTTTGTGCTTGATATATAAAAATAACAAGTATTAAGTATAATATAATATTTTCATAACAAAAAATAATGTATTAAGTATTTAACAAATGTTGTATTAAACATCCCCCAACTGAATATAACTCATAACTAAAATAAATTAGCATTCAGTAGATATAGATCAGGATGGGATTTTCCAATTACAACGAACCCTAAAACTCATGAACAAACCCTAGAAAAATCTAGGCCTTCTCACACCTAATTCTCCTTGCCAACTGAATATCTTTAGGCATAATTGTGACCCACTTCGCATGAATTGCGCACAAGTTGGTATTCTCGAAGAGACCCACCAAGTAAGCCTCGACGGCCTCCTGGAGCGCAGCAATGGCACTGCTCTGAAACCTCAGATCAGTCTTGAAATCCTGCGCAATTTTTCTCACCAGCCTCTAAAATTGCAATTTTCTGATCAGTAGCTCCGTGCCTTTCTGGTATTTCCTGATCTCCCTAAGTGTCACCGTTCCCAAACTGAATCTATGGGGCTTCTTCACTCCTCCGATGGCTGGAGCAGATTTGCGAGCTGCCTTCGTTGCTAGCTTCCTTGGGGCCTTCCCGCCGGTTGACTTGCGTGTTGTTTGCATGGTACGTGCCATTTCTAGAGAGAGAAATGAAAAGTGTAATGATTTTTGAGACTGGGAGGCTTGGTGGATGAATGAAGATGTGGAATCTGTTTATAAGGCCGGCAACCGGGGGCGGGGTTTGCCAATATTTGAATTTTGGTGAGAGCTAGCGCAGGTGTATTTGGAGAGTTGAATGCTAGGAAATGAACGGTGAAGATTTGTTATTGTTCGTAAACGTGGATCGCAATCCGTGTGCGTTTCATTGAAAATTCTTCAATGGAGTATTATACCTATATTATAATTAAGCTCAATCTTTCTTAAAAGTTAACTACTATTCATGATTCATTTTTACAAAACATAACTACTGGCCAGGATTAAGTCTTTCTAAAAAGTTAACTATTGGCCAAGATATTACTAAATTTCGTGAATCTCGGTAACAATATATAATATATCTAACTTAATTCTTATTTTTAACTTTGTATCATTTTCATTCTCTGTATCCTTTTCCTTATATACTTATGATGATCATGTTGTATTTTTTTTTTAATTCAATCAGCTTGATTTAATGAAAAATGATGATCATGTTACTTTTTTAAACAAATAAATAAATTCAATCAGCTTGCTTCAGTTGAGCCAAGGGACAAACCGGTTAGTCACATGATTTTTTAGTTTTAATTTGTGTTTTATGATTTGTGGGTTTTGATATCTGAGAAACCAAAAAAAAAAAAAGTAACATGATTTTTGGTTTTAATTCGAGTTTTGTCAATCAAGCAGTATGTTTTTTATATTTTAATTAATATAATACAATTAATTTGTTTTAATCTTACTTGTCTCACGTGTAGGTGAAAATACTGGACAAAGTTATTGCATCTCGCTTTTCAAAACCAGTCATTGTTGTAAAGCAAAAGCCTCAAAAAGAAGATTATGTTGTCGTTATTGAGAAAAAACAATACAATATTGTTTCTACATGTCAAATTTCTTTTTTTCTTTAACAATATTTGATTATTGGCTTTGCTAATCTTGCTAAAGACACAGTTATGGATGCCACCTTTTTTCTTTATAAGATCTCCCTCGCTCAATTCACGGAAATATCATTATGGATGCCCAAGGGTTATCTCAGATTCAAATTTCTTAGTTTTTATTTGTTGTTAGTATTTCCTTTTCGAGGTCAAGCTCTTCCGTCCTCCCTCCTATAAGGGCAAGGCTGGTTATCCCCTTCAAGTTTGTTATTTTATTTCTATTAATAAAATATAGCAGGGAACTGCCCCTGTTTCCCTAAAAAAATTAACAAAACTAACTTTTAATTTTTATTCCATTATTGGATGGTCATATTGTTTTAATTGATTACCGAGAGGTGTTCATTTTAAATTGTTATTTTAAATACTGACACCATCTCATACTAACGTCGTCCCATACTGCTACCGTGCCATAGGGACAGGCACAAAATCTAGTTTTATATATATATATATATATATATAAAATCTTCATAAACCATCGGTGTAATTACTTCTTTTTTTACACAAATAGATAAAATATACTCATTAGTAGAGTTAAAAAAAAAAAACAAACTAGAGCGAATCCGAACATTAATCCTACCGAATCCAGTATGTCACCAATTCGTAAATAAAATTCATCACCCAAAATATATATAACCATTGACGATCGTAAGAGCAAATCATCTATACCAATATAATACCCATAACAAATCAGGAACATGCATAAACCTTTAATTTTATATCGTTGATAAATGATTAACATTAATTTAATAAATATGAAATATCATCCTTTTACACAATTTAATTAGTGGATCTTTTACTTGAACTTTGTAGAAATTTTTGAGGAAGAGAAGTGTCGACCCAGAGTTTGCTTCAAACCCACCGAAGCAGATGAAATCAATAGGAGACAGGGGAAGAAATCGGAGCTGGAACCAGAGATGGCAGCTGGATTTGGTGCAGCTTGGAGATGGAGATGAAGCCGGAGAAGATTGAACGAGGCCGGCGCTGGGGTTGCTTTACCAGATCCGGCTGGAAGCGGAGAAGGAAGAGATGAGTGATGATGGAGCTGTCGTACGTTGAGAGAGGGTATGGTGTCACGACCGACCTGGATTCCAACACGAAATCCCAAGGTCATGTCGCTGAAACTAACATAATAAGTGGACAAGCACTTGTTAAATAGCAGTGCGAGTCGAACTAAACGTGAACATAAAGTTGTACTAAAATACGGGTTTACAAAAATCGAAGATGCGGAAGCGTTAACAAAATGAAACCCCGAGCTATGAAGCTCGAAACCAAAGCCAAAGAACCCAAGAGATACATTATCTCACAAAAGGGAAAAGACAAAACTCACGTACCGCAATATTGCAGACACTGAACAAACCATCGGCACTCCAGGTCGGCGTTTCAACATAGGACCAACCTGATATAACAATTACCCACAGCTAAAGCATACCGGGGTTAACCAACAGCTATAACAATTTAGAATAAGGAAAAGCCCCAAAGCTACTGTGTGCCCGGGAGACAACTGAAATAAATACTAAAACCACGAACAATGGCATGACACAACACGTCGGCCCAAGGAAAAATCAATACAAATACCCAAGTACTCTACCCGACCGTAAAGTCTAAATAACTTTACAAAATCGATCTCACAAGAATAGCAAAGTACATAATATATGTGACGATACTAAAAAGAAATAGGACTTCACAAGCTACTACTCAGGGAAGTCTGCTGCTACTAGCATGAACCACACGATCTAATCTCAATCTATCGATCAGCTGCGCTCTGCTACAGTCACGATCTACTCGACCTCAACGCGGCTACCAATTTACTGCAACTAGAAAACAAAGTATGGAATGAGTCATAATGACCCAATACGCTACTACAAGAGATATGTAACATATATTTATGTAACATAAAAATAATCATTGGGTCATTTTACAAATTACAGAAAACCCGTGAAGAGACGTCGTATCGTTTTGATACTCCATAAGATAACCATCTCTTCTTACTTACTAAACCGTCCAAATGAACAATGGCATAATTCCCTGTTCAAACACAAATCAAATAAATTAGAACGAAGTTCCCATAAAAACATCATATGCAAGTATATATAATTATATATATACTAATCAAACTGTTCATAGAATCATTAAGTATAAGTGTGCATATTTATATATACACATCAAGTCTTTCACAAAATCATCAAGTATAAATATGTATATTTAAATATATACATATCATATCGTTCATAGAATCATAATGTACAAGTATGTATACTTACAGATATACACCTCAAGTATTTCAATAATACACAACCAAGATAAACACGGTCAATTAGATCTCATGTTCAACTAACACTTTGTTATCACATAAGTGCCCATAGTAAGCCACATAAGGGATAGAGAGATACCAAATCACTGTCGTCGTATTGCTCCTACAATCACAACAGTTAATCATATCGTGCCAGTGATACCCCAAATAGTTGTATCAAAGTGCCGAGTAGTATCACCTCAAGGGTGGCGCCTTTCCCGGTCATATAGTTCTAGTCAAATACGCCTTCTGGTTACACAGAAGTTGGACAATGAAACTACATCCCCACTACGGCCAATAGTGGAGGGGTGTGTGAACCGTATCCGGTACGGCGAAACATAGCGATCATGAATCCCATAACTCGTGAAGACGATGCATCGACGTCCCACCTTCAACATAAAACTCAACAAATGCCAGCTGGACTCATATGCAATGCGCAAGTAGATGTTTACTTGCCATGAAATAAAATAGGGACCGAGCTAACTCGTCCAATGCCAAGTAGGGTATTACTCTACTACAAACTCTTGATTATGCACATCATTGTAATAATCATTAAATCACGTTTGAAGCTCAATTGAGTGTCGAAAGAATAAGTGTCATGTTGTCCACACTAATCAAATCAAGTTCCAAAAACTAGTAATCTATTCAAATGGAATCTAGTTCACATAGGATCTCACTACGATCCCCGTAAGGTTCAATTGTTCCTTAAGCTCGACTTCGTTGAGTCCTTACTACAATTCCACCAAATAGGGTATAAATGCTATATGCATTTCTGGCCCTTTTATGTTCTTGTTTAAGTCATAGCTAGGTTCTCGTTCCATTTAGGAACCCTAGTTCACGTATCAAAAAGTCAAGTAGAAGATGGAAGCCTAAGTTGATTAATATCAAATCAAGCCCTAGTTCAATTCAAGTTCATAATTCCACCTATTAGTGGAATTCAAATTTCATTGCAAGTTAACAACACAATAGTAGAACATGCATGAAGGCTAGAAACACTATATGCTTTATAAGTCATATTCATCAAGTATGGAGAATCAATCCTTAACAAGTTCAAATATTACAAATCACTCGGCGCAGCAATCTTTCTAATTGCATTAAAATTTCCTCTCAACACAAAATGTACTGAATCTTATTCAGAAATCAGACTCTTTAAACTATAACTTAGCCTTTTAAATCACTTCATTCGGACTTGTATTCATCAATCTATGATCATATCAAGATCAAGCTAATAATCTGTTTTTCTGTTATGATTATTCTGCCCAGTCAACTTATAAATTCGACCATTATTTACTCACAACTCCAAACTTCATGAATTTTATATATTAAGAAACTAGACTCTTGGAACTATAATTTAGAACTTCAAAGTACTCTATTTGGATTGTATTCATCAAAATACAGTCACCTCAAATTCACGTTAAAGATCTGGTTCTCTGTTGTGACTCATTCTGCTTAGTAAACTTGTAAATTCAACCATGAATTTCTCACCAGTCCAAATTAGGGGATTATTGCCTAGTCTGAAACTAGACTCTTGATGCTATACTTTAGACTTTTAAATTACTCCATTATGACTTGTATTCATCAAAATACAGCCCCTCCAAGTTCATGTCAGAAATCTGATTTTCTGTTGTAGTCTGTACTGCATGTCTATCATACAAACTTCACCAAAAATTCCTCATTGATCCAAATGACACATATCTTACATTTCCAAAAACTAGACTCTTTGGGATAGAGTTTACCATTTTAAAACACTCCAATTGGATATGTATTCATCGATTTATGATCACATTAAAATCATGTTAATAACTAGTTTCTCTTGTTCAGACTCACTGTCGCAAACATGGTTCACGATTCATTAAAACTACTTCCAGAACTCCAAAATTTATGAAAATTTACAGAGCATCACTTAACATACACATGACCAACATATAATATTTTTAGGCTATTCCATGTAGTAGATTAGTACCAACAGTTTTCAGAAAACAGCCACAAATTAGGACTGAATCTGTGAGGTTTCTTCCTAATTGGTGAAATCCTAAACTAGTCATCTCATTGAAGTTTCCAATTCCAACCAGTACATGAACATTAGTTGTTCCAAATCATGGGTAGAAAACTTTTAATGCTATACACAAACCCAATCTATAATGTCTAGAGGGCAGCCCCAAAATTTCCAGAATTTAACCCTAACATGAAAAAATTCTTTAAAGTTAACAATTGTAATGAATTCCTTCACAAGAATTACTCCTAAGCACAATTAGAACCACATTCATGCTTTACCCAAACCCAAATTAAAAACTTAACAAAGCAGCCCCAAAATTTCCAGATTTATAACTTGTTGAAATGGAGATTTCTACTTCACAAGAAGTCTTCCTAAGCATGTATACTACAACTATTATGAAGGGAGTATGTCATTATTTTGAACATACAGTTTTTCAGGGATTGTAAGCATACCTTAAGCCTAGAAAAGGCTGAGAAAAAGGAAAACAAAGTAAGGATTACTAGTCTCCTCGTCGATAGCTACGATTGGGTGGTCTCGAATCGAAAATCGAGTGGCCGGATCTCCGGGAAATCAAGAAAGACACACTAATCTCACCACCAATCACCCACACTCAAGCTCCACCATTGTTGAACACAAAAATCTGATGTTAGGAGGTGTAATGAGTGGAGTTCTACAGCCTTGGTAAACTAAGAGGTGAGAGAGTGAGTGGAAAACAAGTGTCAAGCTCTTATAGGTCAATTTTTAAGTGAGATTAAGTCCCTAATTGAGGACTTAGTGCTAAAATTTTAACTTAGGCTTAATCCACTCTAATTAAGGTCTCAAGTCAGGTTTAGTGATATTCATTAAGGGTCTCCAAGTAAATCCAATAAACAAGGCAAAACTCAAATTTCTGGAAATACCGAGAATAACTGATTCAGTCAACTTTAAAAAATGCGCATGTACTGAAATACAACTCCCAAAATTACGTATGAGGTATGGTTAGAAATATCTTGGAGTCTAGTTTCTAACGCATCAAACGGATCTCAATTCCAAGTTGTCTACAGAAAACTATGGCCAAATTACTACAGCCCTATCATGGCCGAGGTGAATACACAAGTCACACCGAAAATGAAGCACGAGCGTGTTCAAACTTAAACATGACCAAACCAAAATAATACCAAGTTAATCCCCAAGGTCCCCCTAGTCATCCAGGGCCAAACCTAGGATCAAAATAATAATAACCGAGTAATACGATAACACGATAACTAAAATCGCGACTCGGAGAAATAAACTTACGACGACGACTACTATGAACGTCGTAGCCACATGTAAACTTATAGACATGATTATTATGAATGTAAATGCATCTGAGCAAGTACACCAGGACCTAGGATCTCTCAAAGGTCGTGAGTAAGAACAAAGTACGTAAACGTTCTATCGAGTCAAGTACTTAAGGATTCGGGGTCTCACATATGGAGTGAGTGCCGTGAGGTTTGTGAGATTAGGGTTTAGATAAAAGTCTGAGTTGTATTTATACCTGATTTTTGTTTTTGTTTTTTTTAATTATCAGTTTATAAATTCACCCAATTTATATATATTGTCTTTGTTTTACTTGAATTTAATTTATTAAATAGGCAAAACAATTTTATTTGAATACTTTCTTAATTTATACTTTCAATTTATAGTCTTTATTTTGCTTTAAGTTAATTTAATAAAAAAAAGTGTGAGCGTGTTCTACGCACGAGTGTAAAACTAGTTAACTATTATTATATTTTATGATATAATATTATTAAATTACCAAATCCAATTTATGCATCGTGATGCATAAATTAAAATTACATTATTCAATGTATGCATCGCGATGCATCAATTCAAGTAACCAATTTATGTATCGCGATGGAAACTGGTTTTGAAAATTTTAGCCTTTTTATATCACAGCTAGAGCCAGCAAAAATATCCTAGTTCAATGGGCCGGCCCAATCCATCCAATATTTTGACAAGCCAGACGTCAAATATTGACGATCAAAAATAAGTCGGGCATTTTTTTGCCCAAATCCACAGGCCCGTGGGTTTGCCGAGTTCGTATCAAAAAAGCCCGGGCTTTTTCAGTCTGACCCAGCCCATCATTTAAAGAAAACATTTTTTAGTATATATTTAATACAAAATTACAAATACATAATTATAAGTCATTATTTCTTATAATTTATATTCCATTTTAGTTATTGATTTTTATTTTCTTTCATTGTAAGACCCCGAACCTTCGTGTAATTGACCTTATTGCTTTGCGTGTCGTTCAACCGTAACCTCGCTTACTTGACTTGAGGTAAGAACCTTGATTAATATAGGTAGGCTATATAGAGCCAATATATTAGTTCCATATGTTCCATAGACCTTAACTAGTTAAAGTTACAAGTCGCATACCGACGCTGCTCGCACTTGACTCTGGTTAGTAGTTTCCTCGCAATTCTTTCGTGAGACCTCGATTTTACTCCTAATCATTCCTCCACTTGTCTTGATAGTTATTTGAGTCTCATAAGGCCTTGGTATACAAGTTTTATGCTTGTTTGTTGAATCGCCAGCCGACTGTTGATTTTGGCCTTAGCGATTCCCCTCGTTGCTCGTATTGCCTCTATTTCGTCCGCATAAAGTGTTCAAGTTGAATTCTTGGCTTTATATTCAGATCTTAGCCATGTTTAAACAAGTCTTTTTCATGCCCAAGTCATCTTAGTTTGATTGGTGTTTGTTGGTAGTTTGATTCATTGATCATTCGCCTGCGTGAGTCGAGCCTTGCTTCTATCCCTGCTCCGGTGTTGTTCTAAAGGCTTCCGACTGCTTTTGAGTAGGGTTAGACCTTAGAATGATTGCCCATAAGTTTGGGATCATTTAGAACAAGTTTAGACCAAGTTTTAGAGGTTCGGAGCCGAGGCGCTTATGGCACCTTGCGAGGCGCCCGCCTCGATGCTGAGTAATTGCAAAGTGGTTCGAACTTGGGAGAAGCCTCTCAGGCGTCAGATGAGGCTTGGGTGAGGCGCCCGCCACCCGCCGGATGTTCATTACGGATTTCTTTCCCTCGTTTTGATTTTTGGCGTGAAAACCTATACTACCCCCATTTTAACCCCCTCCCCTTTGCCTTGTCCACAACTAGAAGGGTAGGATTGTCCTCCCTAACCCTTTTTGATCCAATCTTCCTCTTCCTCCTCATTTTCTTCCATCAACCGTGAGTTTTAGAGAGAGAGGGAGGAGGAGCTTCCATGGGAGATTTGCCGATTCCCTGAGTTCCCGCCATCGGATTGTCGAGCCGCGACCGCCATCGCCAAGCCCTCGCCGAGTAGTCTTTCCCTCGGTTTGTTTTCCACTTCCTAGACGCTTGTGTGGCTCGATTGAGGTACGCTTACTTAAGCCCTAGTTTCTCTCTACAAGTATCTTGATGATAGATGGTTAGAGACTTGTTCCTTGTGATTTATTGTTGTTATACATGTCAAAATGATATGTTTCCATGATATCAATAGATTTTGGTTAGGGTTTGAAACCAAATGGGTTAGTGAGTATATTGGAATTGTTATGATTTAAGATTTATTGTTGTTGGGTTAGAAACCCGGATAAATTGTAAATCCCGAAATTATGCCTCGAACTAGAAATTTGGAACTTTGTAGTTTGACCCATATGAAGTCAATTAATTATAAAATTGTTATTTGAACCTTAGAATAAATCCCTATATCTTCTTGTGTTCATTGAATCTCAATTACGAAATTTTGAGAATTTCTGCAAGACCAAATTGTTAATAAGATTGATTCTTGGCTTAGGACTCTAATTGAGTCTCTTAAATGATGATTTAGTGCGAGATTATCGCTAATTCTTGGGTGGTTTATGTGTAAGTCGAGAATGCGTAACTCGAATGAAAGACGTTTTGAATGGGTTCAATTATGAACTAGAACCAATAATACTAGTGGACTTTTAATGAAGTCCCAAGATTCGTAGAAATGTAATATGTGACTTTACTTGGGAACCTTGTTAACATCCTTGGAAAATCCAGGATTGCTTCGTGACAATTCTCCCTTAGGAAGGATATTTGAACCGTGTATGCCTTAGTACCCTCTATGATGGGAATCTTGAGTTGTCGTAAAGATGACTGAATGGTCATCCAAGTCATGTGTGTGGTGATGGACTTATGAAGTACCATCACATGGTTAATTGATGAATCTTGAGTTGTCTTAAGTCTTCTGTCCTTCAAGAGTGCATGCTTGATCTTTAGTTCCTTGGGAACCTCGAGAGGATTTATAATATTATCCATCTTATGATTCTATGGAACTGAGCTTGATAAGGTTTGTTTGTGATTAATGCATGAACCTCTATGTTTACTTGAGATCATGATCTTTAAGCATATTGTATCTCTTATCTTTATAATTATCCTCTTATTGAGTATCAACGTGATTTGATTTATAATTCTATTAACAAATGGAATTACAACTTGAAATTGAACTAAGCTTGGTTGGACAATAATCAACTTAGGTTTCTGCCTTTTATACCTGACTTAGTGATGTTGAACTAAGGTTCCTAAATGGAACGAGAACTTAGATGTGCCTCAAACAAGAACCTAGAAAGGAGTCTTGGAACACATATAGTGTTCAAACTCTATTTGATCGAATTATAGAAATGACTCGATGAGTCGATGCTAGTGAGTCACTTAACAATACCGACTCAACGATCAACCCCCACGACGCCCGCCCGAAACTGCTTAACTAGAATACTAGTTTCGAGATTCTTAATTTAACTCATGATCATGCTTGATTATTAGTCGTAAAGAATAACATGCCCACCGACTTGAATGAGATCGCTATTACCGTGCTCGCCCTGCTTGATTTCTTAAATAAGTAAATATTACTTGTTTTCCCCAATAAGTCCAAATTGGCATACTTGTCTTGTCCCTGCCTTGTCTTGTCCTCGCCTTGTCTTGTCCTCGACTTATCTTGTCCCCGACTTGTCTTGTCCCTGCCTTGTCTTGTCCCTGCCTTGTCTTGTCCCTGTCTTGTCTTCCCCGGTTGACAATTGCTTACCGCTACGAATCATGAGATTCGTGATAGTGATGGGTCAGCCGAACCGTAAACGTGCAAACCCTCCATTCTTGATCACTTTGGAGAAGAGTACCTTGTGTAACCATTAGGCGCTTGGAATAATACTATCCTCGGGTCGATGTACCATCTCGCACATACGACAAAGACGCTCCTCGGCACGCTTATCTTGCAGAGCTACATTGCGGCACCGCATTTATATCCTATCCTCTTATATGTGGATTTCTTCTAGCATTTGTGAAAACAAAGTGCTACCATGAATATGTAAACTAAATGCCTATATATACTTGTTCTTGATCGCTTGACTTTCGTGATAGGCCTGTGAATTGTATGATACGTATATATGTAGATATACATACTCCTACTTAATTTACCCTGATTGTCCTCATATGTATATATATATAGATATACATACTCCTACTTGATTGCCCCCTGATTGTCTTCATATGTATATAATTGTAGATATGCATATCCTTACATGATACACTTCCATGAATGAATTGTTTGGTACATAAACGAATTTACATACCACACTTGATAATCCTATGAGAGACTTGGTATATGTATATTTATAAATATGCATACTTCTACTTAGTTATTATATGAGAGACTTGGGATGTTCTACAATAAGATATACATCCATAATCATGATTATTCTTGCGCCCTGCTTCCTGACTTGTTTGATTGTTTGTGAACAGGGGATTCACCCTGATCCATCTTGGTAGTCCGGTAAAGGACCTTTTCATTCAAGACAACCCGATTTATCGGGTCTTCGCCGTAAAACGATATCTTTTCCTCTTATAGCAATATTCAAATTATGTCATATTGTTTAGTAGTAACGCATCGGGTCATTATGACTCATCCCGCACTTTGTTTTCTAGTTGCGCTCGAAGTCTTATCGAGGGTGCATAGTACGTGACCGTAGCGCATCACGCTGATCGACAAATGAGCTTAGTACGTGTGTTCGTGATTGTAATAGTCGATATTTCCGAGTAATAGCTTGTGGACTCCTATCTCATCTAGCATCCTTGACTTGTATATCATATTTTAATATTCTTGTGAGCTCGTTGTATTGTAAGGTTATTTAGACTTTACGCCTAAATGGGGTAGAATACTTGGGTTTTGATTTGGTTCTCTTTGGGCCGACGTGTTGTGTCGTTGCTCATAGCCTTGGTTTTTATTCAGTAGTCTCCTGCACGCAAAGAGTTTGGGCTTTTCTTTATTCCAGCTTGTTATCATTGTTGGTTAACCCCTGTATGCTTTAGCGGGGATATGTGTTATATCAAAGTTGGTCCCTCACAAACGTACCGAGTGCCGATGGTTTGTCCAAATTGCTCGCAATGTCAAGCGACGATGAAGCTCGCTTTCTTCCCTTCGTGAGATTTATGTCTCTTGGTATCCTTGGCCTTGGTTTCGAACTTCATAGCTCGACTACTTTTTCCATGTCGCCCGCATACCGAATTTTGTAAACCCGTGTTTTTAGTACGACCTTATATGTGTGTTTCGAGCTTTTGATAGCTCGACCGTCCGACTCGCACTATTAATGTATGCTTGCCTCTCTTCTTGTTTGCGACGTGACCTTGGGATTCCGCTGAATCCGGCCGGGTCGCCACGCTTGGTATCGTAGCTTTTGTTAGCTATAAGCCGTGATAGGATCCATGGCCTAGATTGGGTTTGGTGTGTCGCCGAGCATTTTCCGTTGAGCTCTGGATTTGTGCCTTATCATGTTCTTTGTACAAATATAGGACTTGGATTACTAAGTTCTCGTTTGGTCTAGATTGCCGTGAATGCAAGTTTGAGTTTCAGAGCATCATATTTTTTTATTGCCTTTAAGTTG
>CM028377.1:144420235-144445916 GCA_013146195.2 Codonopsis lanceolata
TCAAGAGAGACCGGTAGACCTTTCTCAGCCGTCGCTTGTTCTCGTATTCAGGTATTTACCGAAAAACGCAGGTCGCTGGAGTCGCTTCTCCTTGGCCATCAGAAACAACTCATCTTCTTTCAAAGAGTTGATGTTTGCATCATCCCCAAAAAGGGCATTGATCACTCGACGAAGGGGCTTGCAAGTGGGGTTGTTCTCAGTTTTCTCCACCCACCGCTAGCTCGTCGAAAATGATGAGCCCCTGCTTGAGACGTAGCTGTGAGAATACAAAGACCGGGTCAGTTGATTTGTTGGGCGGTAAACATGTCATGTGCTCCACTCTGAATAGGAGCCCCTTGCCTAAAAGGCGGCCGGGTGCAATAGACGCCAAGAGGGAACAAATTTCTGAGCATTTTCCTCAGGGCTCCCTGAGGGTGTCTACTCCCCTCATGGCTTCCCGTGCATGTAAAGCCTCAGCCATGGTTGCCGAAAGAGCTCCTCCGTAGTGTACGCCGATGATAGTGACGATAGACTTTAGCGGTGACAGAGATGGGACCGCCTCGAATCCACCCACGAAGAGCGCCTCGTTCATGAGCTCCATTCTTGATAAGAATTCTTCCGCTGCGAAGATCAGTTTTTGTCGTTGAGGCAAAAGAGGGGCAGAATCCCGCAGGCGCCCATATCCTCGCAGCAAGCTTTGACGCCGCAGCCTATAGAGTTGATTGACGAAGGTCAATGCACATGCCCGAATGTATAGCCGGTCCAAAGCGACAATAATGTCATGAGAGGCGGATAAACGGGTATCCTCGAAGGTTGATATTCGAATTGGGAGGAATGACATTTTCTGTGGTCAAAGCCTTCCCACCGTCGCGCTTTGATTTTGAAGTTCTTGCCCGAAAGAAAAGCAAAATAAAAATTAGGCTTTTCATCTAGACATCTAAACAAGTAGGAATTTCAAAGTTTTCTAAAATAATTGAAATTTTCAAGCAAAAACTTGAAACCCTAGAGATGTTTAGAGAAACCACACTCGAGAAATGCATAATGTAAGTTTTCATAAGAATAAACAATGAATATACATACAAACGCATCGTTAGTATTCAAGTTTGTAAGAACAACAATGGCGAATCATCAGATAAACTCGAAAATGACCGCTTGAATTCCAAAACGATTTTAGGTTGATAATGAAATGCGAACAATACATAGAAAATTACGAGTGTAGTAGAGAAAGCGTACTATTGTTGATGATGAGAAGAAGAAACAAGAAGAACTTGAATTTGCGTAAAGTAGTTACTCAGAGAGAGAGAGAGAGAGAGAAAAAAGATTGCTCAAAGGGTTTCTCGTAAAGTTTGCAAATGATGGTTCAAGGACTATTTAAAGGCGAGAAAATATCGCTTTGAAAAGCTGAACTTAAGATATTTTCTTAAGTACCAAATTTTGTCCTTGACCCCTTTATTGCTTTAGAAACCTCTTTAGCAAAAATAGACTAAGTAAGAGTACTAACCTTTAAGTCTTCCCTAAGTGAAGGAGAACTTACGCCTTCCGATTAGTCTAATACCTGGTCTACCTAAGATGAAAGAAACATTAACAAAATATTAACCTTAAGCAAGAGGATCAATCATACCAAGATTTCTCCTTAAATAAGCAAACCCGTGGCATCCTGGTTTTGTGAGAATGTTCCGCTAATTGATGCTCGCTTGGAACATATTCCGCATCGATGTTACCTTTTTCCACATGATCTTTGGAAAAGTGATAACGAATATCAATGTGCTTTGTCTTTGAATGCATCATCGATTTTTGGAGACCGAGATAGCCGATGTGTTGTCACACATGATTGGGCGCTGCCTTGATGTTGTAGTCCACTAGTTGTTGCTTCATCCATAGCAGCTTGAGAGCAACACTGCTTGGCAAAGAATGTATTCTCGCTTCGTGGGTTGAGTTTGCCATCGATCCTTGTTTCTTGCAAGACCATGAGACAAGTCTGCTTTCCAAGAAATTGACAAGTCCCACCGGGTGCTTCTTTTTCGCTCACTTTGCAGTCGCATAATCTCAGATCTGAGTATCCAACTAGATTGAAGTTGTTGGATTTTGAATACCGATGCCTAGATTTGTTGTTTTTGAAACATATCCGATGATACGCTTGGCAAAAGCAAATGTGACTCCTTCTGATCCGCCTCAAATCTAGCACAAACACAAACAAAGAAACATAATGTCGTCTACTAGCAAGAAGGTAAAGAAGTGAACCTATGATTCCTCGGTACTTGGTCATGTTCTCTTTTTCCCTTTTCATCTTTGTCAAGATGGCGCCGGTAGACATTGGAGTTTCAAATCCTTTGGCCGAATCAAGACCAAACTTTTGATTAGTTCCTTTGCATATTTGGTTTGGCCGATGAAGATTCCGTCTCAAGTCCTGTTGTATCTGCAGCCCCTAGAAAATAGGTAAGTTCACCCATCATGCTCATCTCGAACTTGCTTTGCATCGCCTTCTCGAATCTTTTGCACAGCTTTGGTTAGTTGATCCAAAGATGATGTCGCCCACATAGATTTGTACCGTAAGAGAATGGCCTTTGTGCTTGAGGATGAATAAAGTAGTGTCGATTCTTCCTCTCACGAATCCTTGTTCAATTAAGAACTTGATAGAGTTTCATACCAAGCTCTAGGAGCTTGCTTCAGGCCGTAGAGAGCTTTCTTGAGTCGGTAGACGTGATCCGCTTTGTCCGAAATGACAAATCCTCGGAGGTCGCTCCACGATACATTTTCTTGAAGATCACCATTCGTAAAGGCACTCTTAACATCCATCCGATACACTTTGAAGTCCATGAACGAGGCATAGGCTAGAAAGATTCTCGATTGCTTCTAGTCTAGCAACAGAGCAAAAGTTTCATCAAAGTCAATTCCTTCTTCCCCTCTGTAGCCCCGAGCAACCAATCTAGCTTTGTTTCGTGACATTTCCATCTTCATCTCTTTTATTTCTCGAAAACCCACTTGGTGCCGATGACCGGATGATCACCGGTCTTTGAACTAAGCTCCACACCTTACATCTTTCAAACCGGTTCAAATTTCTTCTTGCATAGCTTCAATCCAGCTTATGATCTTCGATAGCTTCATCAATCTTCTTTGGTTCGAAGTTCCGATACAAATGCATAAGCAAACAAAGTTTCTTCTCGAACCTTATTTCTCGCATTTAACTCCCCAGATTGAGATCACCAATGATTTGAGAAATGGGATGATCTCTTGCTTCAATAACAGCTTGAGGAAGATCACTTCTCGTGGATTCTTCCCTTAAGAATTCTCGGAGTTGGTGAGAAGGAGATTCACCAAAATCTGTTCAAGAAATAGAGTCTTCAAAACTTTCATTTTCTCGTGAACAAGAAGGATGAGAGATCTCAGAAAGGTGCTTGGGGTAAAATGTAAGAGATGGGTTCAGTGGTCAACAGATGAGTTGTTATCGGTATCGTAGAGGTCTCATCTACCGTGAATGATTATCTGATGGGTTCAAGCAGCTTGCCGCTCGATAAGGATTGAAGTAGATGTTGTATTTGTACTGCCTCATCATTATCGAATCATTAGCAACGCTCGAGCCATTCTAGGCTCTAACAAGTCATATTCATCAAAAGAAACATGCATGTATTCTAAGATTTTTAAGTTAGATTTATCGAAAATGCGAATGCTTTTGAATGTTTGGAATACCCCTAAAAATTCCTTCGCCTCCGATTTTGCATCAAATTTTCCTCTATATTCTTTTCCATTATAAAGAATAAAACATTTACAACGAAGATTTTAAGAAATCCTATGTTTGGGATCTTCCTCTCCATATTTCATATGGAGTTTTATTATGAAACTTGTTTACTGTGGATCTATTTTGGGTAAACAAGCAAGATTGATCGCTCGCCCGTAAATACTTCTAAGTTTAGCTTCGCCAAAGATTGTTCTAGCCGCTCAATCGTTGTTCTGCTCTTCCGCTCAGCCTACACCATTTTGTTGAGGAGTACCGGCGTAGAGAAGTTGTGGCCGATCCCATGGTCATCGCAGATTTTCTACACCATTGTTTTTGAATTCCGTTGTCCGATCTTATGTCACAAATGTCTTCAAGCTTTTGAGTTTGAAGTCTTCTAAAAAGTGCAAATGACTAGATCATACGCTTTCATCTTTAGATGTCATAGTTTCAATCCAAGTGAATCTAGAGTAGTCATCAACTACTACAAGTGTGTACTTGTCTCCGAAATATCGGGCCGTTGTAATAGGTCCAAAGAGATCCATATGCAGAAGTTGAAGAGGTCTGCTTGTTGACAATACGACTTTCTTTTGAAGGAAGACTTGGAAAGTTTTCCTAGTTGACAAGCTTTACAACTTCTCGTCATGATCGGCAGACACCGTAGGTAGACCTTGACAAGCCCATTTTTGGAGAGCTTGAGAGGTGCTTGAAGTTGAGGTGATCGAGACGCTTGTGCCATAGCCACCGTTGTCACGAACATTGTTGGCTACTAGACACGTGTTTGAGAATCTCCCTAGAAGATTTAAGTCCACGACATAGACGCTTCCTTGTCTATTGCCTGGCCAAGATTGTAGAGCACGATTCACCGCCTTTGATGAGGCACCGGTTTGAATTGAATTGGCATAGAAGTCCTTTGTCGCACTGTGATATGCTCGTAAGATTGTGCTTTAAACCACTTACTAGAGAAACTTTGTTGATGGAGAGACTTCCTCTAGTAATTGAGCCATATCCAATTGTCTTTCCTCTTGCATTGTCTCCGAAAATAACCGTGGGTCCTTTTGCTTCAGCCTATATCTCAGAAGAAGACTGCTCCCATATGTGCCTTGAATGCCCACCGCCTAGGTACCGATGTCTTTGTTTTCTCGATTCTATAGCCATGAAGCATTCTGAAAAGAAGTTAAAGCAAAACAAGGTACCCTTTATTTGGGTCCTAAGGATTAGCAACCTTTGCAACCCATACCGCTTGACCTTGAGAGAACTAGGTCTCTCGATCTTGGGTGAACCTTAGCAGCATTCTCGTGCCGATGGCCTAAGCAATGGCAAGAATGACATAAATGGAAAGTCCATAGAGAACTGTTAGAGTCTTCAACCGAAGAGTGCTTATGATTATTCCTTTTCTTGACATCCATTTTTGATTCAAATTTTGCTTGTTGACGGTAGACTTAATTGGTTTCTTTCGACTCTTCCTAGGTAGGTTACCAATGCATTTAGCTTTAGCTTTTCTCGTTGAATACCTTTTCAGAGGATTCGGTAGAATACCTTTAAGTTTACCTTCAACAAAGGAGCCTTGCCTGCTTCATAGACAAACTTGATAGTTACCTAGAGGTTTAGTAGGTCTACCGTCACAGACTTTGCCTTGGCATAGTTGTTGCCTAGACTTCACTTTCTCTACCGTTACCTTTTCAGTTTCTCATTTGAGTCATTATTTTGGCTTTTCCTTTCGAACTTTAGGGTAAACGTAAGGAACACTTGAATAACCAAGGCCTTGTTTCCCTATATTTCCAAATGTCTGCTTAGAGAAAGATATATCATTAGCGCTTCTGAGGATTCACCTTTCTCTTTGATCAAGAGATTGTGAAGAGACACATCCGAATATCCTATGCCTGCTTTATCATTGCTAGATTTTTGGCTTGTAAGGATTTCTTCAAATGCATCCTTGAGCTATTCCAGAGTCAATTGTCTTTGCAAGGCAATTTTCTAGGTCAAGTCCTTTGATGTGCTCAATGACAATAATTTTGTCATGAAGAAATTTGTTTTCTTCCTTCGCTTGATACTCTCTTGTTGACAAATTATTGAGAGTTTGAATCTCACCGCCATCAAAGATTTCTCACCTGTAAGTTTCTCACGCTTCTTGGCCGCTTTAACATAGGCTACTCTAAAGGAATTAAATTCTTCAAGCATATCCCGATTATCCTTGAGAAGTTCTTCCTCATCGAAGCTAAGCTATCACCGTTGGTTTCATTTTTGTCCAAGGACTTGGTGAAACTACAACTTCATTTTCGTAGTCATAGGTAGGACATGAATCATGAGCTATTAAGCATATGTTAGCTTGCTCACAATCCTCTTCCTCCTCTTCCGAATCGGCCTCAAACCATGTAGCAACATGTTTGTCTTCTATGTCTTCACCAACATACCCTTTTGTTTTTGAAATTTTCTAAAAGTGGGTTTTCGGTATGCTTCAAATTTTGGCTTAGGACATTTTGAGGCAAATGACTGTGTTTTCTACGCTATAACACACAAGCTCTTCCTTAGATGAGCTTTCACCATTTTTCCCGAAAGGTTGTTGGTGAGTGTTCTTCCTTCCATATTTTGCAAATTTTTGAAAACGCTTAACAAACATAGCAAATTGTTCATCGATAAAAACTCATTTTCACCGGAAGAAGTAGAAGGTTTGTTTTCAACAATGATTTCTTCTTGGACCATGGTCGGCAAAGACACGCTCAACTATTTGTCTTGCTCTAGAGCTTGATTAACTTCAAGTTCATAAACCTTTAAACTTGCGTAGAGACTACGAAGAGTCATCTCGCTTAAGTTCTTAGATTCTTTCATAGCCGTGGTCTTCACATGCCATAAGCTACCTAGAGAGCCTAGAAACCTCATGTTCATTTCCTTTTGTCATACGCTTTACCAAGAGAAAAGCAACTATTTATTACCTCACCGAATCGATCGTATGCTTGTCTCAAGGTTTCCTTAGGATCCTTTTGAAAGAATCAAACCGGCTGGATGTATGTGTATTTTCTGTTGTCTCTTGTGTCTTGGTCTCCTTCCAAGTATTCTACAAGAGCTTCCCACATCTCTTTCGCAGTTGTACATCGAATCACTTGCTGGTAGGTGCTTGTGTCTAGAGAGCTGGTGATTATATTGATTGCTTTGTTGTCAAGTTCTACCAGCCTTTCTATCGCCCTCTGTCCATTCTCGATTCTTCTTTAGGAACTTCTCGCAGGTTCCCCGCGATGGAGGCTAGAAGATTTGCCTTCATTGGTACATGTTGACCGCAGTGACACATTTCCATAACTCGTTGTCAATAGAGTTCATGAATCTCATTACTTTATCCTTCCATACATCAAAATGACCTTCGTCCCAATATTGGGACGTGGTTAGCATTAGATGTAGGCAGATATAGTGTGTTTGTGCCATTATGTCGCATCTCTCAAGAGTTTAATCTTGGAAAAACTTGTTTTCGAAGAGTAAGGCTCTGATACCAATTGTGGGTCCCAATGAGCACAATAATAAGGGAAAAATTACAAGCCGGTACATTTTTAAAAACATGTTTTCAAATGAATCCACTCATTTTTTATATATATCTTTTAGGTACAATTTTTAGAGAAAAATACTTATCTACCCTTTGTGTACGTTGATCACGTTGGCCGGCAATTCAAAATGTTATCGAACACATGCTCTTCTCTCTCTCCTCAACTAAACCAAATGCATTAAAAATCTACATCTCCAAAATCTCCAAAGTCAAGAAATAGTGGTCCTCGTCAAAGGCTTTCTCCCTCCTCTCTCTTCCATTCTCTCTCCAAAATATTCAGATCTTGTATTTAGTCTTCTTGCCTTCAGACGTCCTCAGATAATGCCTCTCGATATTTTCGTTTGCTCCCTCCCTGTCTAAAATTTGCTGCAAAAATGAGAGAGTGCATTTCGATCCACATTGGTCGCCGTATCCGTGTCGAAACGCTTCGGGAGCTCTACCGCTTTGAACATGGCATCCAAAGTTAATATTCAAATGCCTAATTTTCCTTGAGTTCATTTTCCAGTTCAATATATGACCAGCCACTTGAAAGCCTTAACTTGAGCCCGTTTTGGTGAGAGATATGTGGAGGATATTCATTGGTGTTGGAATTTTTTAGAATATCATTGTATGGGCCGGGTCTCTCTTTTGCATTTCTGATAGGTCTTTGTGAGTTTCTGGATCAAAACCAATTATATTTGTAACTCCATGATATTTAGTCATTATTCGTTAATCTTGTATTTTGTGTTTGTTATTTGGCTTCCGCCAAAATCCCTAAAGGGTATGATGCTATATTGCTATGTTTTTGAAGACCAATTTGGGTGTCTGTGAAGGACATTAAAAATTTTGTGAAAGGAAATGGACAAAATAGCACCAAAAAGCAAGAGAAAGACAAGAGTGCTTGAGCTTCGCATGACTAGCTTGACGGGTCTACATGGAAGATGAATTCGCCTTTAGCGATAAAGGTTTGGGACTCTCCAGCATCAGATTGATTTTTGGCATCAACCTGATGCCTGGCATCAGGTTGATTTTTGGCATCAGCAACAATTGTAGGCATCAACATTTCACCTGATGCCAAGTTTGCATTTCACCCGATGCCAAGATTTGGCACGCATTTCGCATCGCAATATTTTTGGCATCGAGTTTTGCATCGAGTCCCGATGCCGGGAATAATCATCCCGATGCCAAGGCTTGGCATCAGAGTTTTCATTAATGGGATTTTTGTCATTTGGCAAGCAATTTGTAGTTAAATGAAATGTGCAAAAAATTAATGGTCCTAGATGAAAACATGTTTTCAAAATTGTACCCACTTGAAATTCCCCCAATAATAAGCTAGAAGGGGGGGGGGTTGAATAGCTTATTAACACTTTAAAAACTTTTAAGTAAGTTCCTTGAAAGTTACTTGCAATCTATGAAAAGAATCAAGTAGCGGAAGACCTTCAAGAAAATTGTTCCAGTGTGCCGATAAGGACTACCGGTAGACCTTTTACAGATTACTTAAGTTATGCTGAAATGGATAATATAAACAATGAAACTGAGCAGCTCCAGTCTTCAATGGCAGTATTTAAAGCAGGTGCATTTCAAAAGAATCCGTTGGAGAGGACGAAGACTTCAACAGCTTTATTCATAAATGCATTAAATGCATGGGGCTGTCAGTCAAGGATTTTCGTCTTCACAGATATCTAGAGCAGATAATCATTTCTGAGATCTTCAAAAAGGTGGGCGATTTGGTGTCAGATCTGAGAGATGTAGCAGAAAGTAGGGGATGCTTTTCCGCTTTCATTTGCTCAGACGAAAAGTCTTCCCGCCGAAAGTTGCTTTCGGCGGCTTGACATGTCAGGGAATGATTTGGATTAATTCAAATAATATGTAGGAATAAGTTTGAATTAATCCAGCTAGCTCTTTGATGGAGAGGACACGTAGAAACAGATCAGCTGGACACGAGGTCTACCGATCTTAAGCTTTGAGCAGGTCTTCCGGTGAAGCCGAGAAGGAGTCTTCCGCTGAACCTGAAAAGTCCTACAAAAAACTATACAAGGCAAAGTTCTATACACAGTTGCCACGCTAATCGATACGCAACCCGATTAGCCACTGAAGTATAAAACTAATGTAATGTACTGATCAGATATAAATTTAACATAAGAATCAACAGAAACACCGCAGCAAAATGGTAGGGTTGAGAGAAAACATAGATATTTAATTAATGTTGCAAGGGCTCTAAGATTTCAAGCACATTTACCTATCAAATTTTGGGGGCGATTGTGTCCTTGCTGCCACATATCTTATCAATAGAACCCCCACTCCTCTTCTATCTTACAAAACTCCATATGAAATGCTTCTCAACCAGGCCCTAACCTATTCTCATATAAAGGTTCTTGGCTGCTTTTGTTTTGCTTCTACTTTGAAGTCTCATATAGACAAATTTTAACCAAGGGCAATTAAATGCATTTTTTTGGGATATCCTTATGGTAAGAAAGCCTATAAACTGTATGATCTAACTTCACACAAAATCATTTATTTTAGGGATGTTCATTTTTATGAAGATCATTTTCCCTATAAAATAGCTCCTTATCTTACATTAGATTCTGTTATACCTATGTTTACTTTAATGCCCCCTTCTTCCTTTGATTCTACAAACACACCTATAGTACCCCCTGTTGTTTCTTCAGCTCTTTCCTTCTCTTCCTCAGATCCTATTAATCCCTCTTCAACTGAATCTCAACCTTCAATTGAATCTCAGTCATCCACTAAATCTCAGCCATCTACTGAATCTCAGCCTTCCATTACACCTCAATCTTCTCTTACATCACAGCCTTCTCTTCCTTCTTCATCATCTAATTCTCTTTCATCTACGCCTGTTAGGGAGAAGCATGTACCATGTTACTACAAAGATTATACATGACTTCCATCCACCTTTATCAATTTTTCTTGCTTAACAGGTTTTTCCTCTCCTATTTCTTATTCATCTATCTATCATTCTTACTATTCTTATATATGTAATATTTCCTCTTTGACTGAGCCTACCTATTATTCCCAAGATTTAAAAAATCCAAACTGGTGCTAAGCTATGAATGCAGAACTAAATACTTTAGAACTCAACAATACTTGGAAATTGCATGAATTACCTTCTAACAAGAAAGCAGTAGGCTCTAAGTGGGTTTTTAGATTGAAATATAAGGATGATGGAAGCCTTGATAAATATAAAGCCAGACTTGTGGCAAAGGGTTTCATACCGACTGAGGGTAAAGACTACTTTGAAACATTTTCCCCCGTTGCCAAGATGACTACCGTTAAGGTGTTTTTGGCTCTAACAGGTATCAAGGGTTGGCATCTGTCATAGATGGATGTGACAAATGCCTTCCTCCATGTTGACTTGGATGAAGAAGTGTATATGAAACGTCCTACAGGGCTTCCTCTTCCAAGCTCTTCTAAACCACTTGTTTGTAGGCTACTCAAATCTCTTTATGGCCTTAAACATGCACCAAGACAATGGTACAACACATTTGCCACTGCCTTGCTTTCGTTTGTCTTTCAAGCCTTCAAGAATGACCATAACGTTTTCACTTTATCAGAGCCTGACTCATTCACTGTCATCTTGATCTATGTAGATGACTTCCTTATAGCTGGTTTTGATCACTCCACCATTGCTGCAGTCAAAGCTCATCTTCATTCTCATTTCAATATAAAAGACCTTGGGCCATTGAAAAATTTCTTTGGGATAGAGATTGCTAGATCTGCTACAGGGCTTTGCATTCACCAAAGGAAATACACCCTAGACATTATTTCTGATGTGGGCTTTATGTATGCTAAGGTTTCCAAGATTCCTATGAAACAAAGCCATGGTTTGGCTGCTGATAAGGGTGCTTTACTATCTGATTACCCTCAGTACATGAGGCTTATTGGGAGGCTTATCTACTTATCCATTACCAGACCAGATATTGTACATATTTTAAGTCAGTTTCTTTCCAGTCCTCGAACCCCTCATTGGGAGGCTGCTTTAAAGCTAGTTAGATATCTCAAGGGCACTCTATGATAGGGTCTGCTATATTCATCTTCCAGTCCTCTATCTATGCAGGTCTATTATGATGCTGACTAGGCATCTTGTCCTATGACTTGGAGGTCATTGTCTGGTTACTGTGTTATGCTTGGTTCATCTTTAGTCTCATGGAAGGCCAAACGGCAAGATATTGTATCTAGATCATTCCGTGAGGCAAAATACAAAAACCTGGCAAATGTATCCTATGAGGTTACTTGGCTGTTTTCCTTACTTAGGGACATTGGTGTATAGAACCTTACTTATGTTCATGTGCACTCTGACAATCAATGGGCTCTGAGTCTGGCTTCTAATCATGTTTTTCATGAGAGAACAAAGAACATAGAAATTTATTGTCATTTGGTCCGGGACAAGATTATTGCTGGTATTATTTCTCCTATGTACATTTCTGCATGGTTGCAACTTGCTGATCTTTTCACCAAGGCACTGGCTTCTTCTACTCTTCATTCCTTTTTGACAAAGCTCAATGTGTTCAACTTGTTTCACACATTAGGCTTGAGGGGGGCTATAAATGAAGAAGGAGGCACAACTGATACATTCAAGGGTGTCAAGTGTAAAGCCACATAAGTCCAAGGGAGTCGAGTGCAAAATAAGGATGTCAGTTAAATTCAGTTATCTCCATTATAATGTAATACATCTGTAATTAGTTTGTTAGATTGAGAACATGTTTTCTCAATCTTAAGTCACATATACTTGATCCTTTTCTTTGTAACATATTATCAAATCATAATACACAAGAGAGATAAAATTCTTCTCTCAGTTTTCTCTCTCAAGTTCATGCTTTCACTCTCTTCATTGATTGAGCAATTCTCAATTCTTCGGAGGGAACCGGAGATTCGTGGGATGGGAGTCCGTCAGCGGTAGGATTGGTTGGCGCCAAAGAAGAGGAGGAACTCATCGTTGAGTAAAGTAGGTTTGGACGCACTGGGTGGTGGGAAAAAATAGGTTATTGATTTTCTTTCCTTTTCGTTTTTTAAAATCTAATTACTCTTTTTAATTTTACCATTTGGGTTTAAATTAACTAAAATTAGGTTAGGGCTCGTTTGTTGTGGCTGATGGCTTATGACTTATAGCTGATAACTTAAGCTGATAGCTGAATGACTTTTGGCTGATTGCATGATAGACACATGTTGAAAAGTTGTTTATGAGTTATTATATTTTTTTGTTAAAAAAAAAACTTCAAAATTAGTATTCATATTTTTGTGTATATTTCATAAAAGGATGAGATGAGGATAATCAAATATTTATTAATAAATAGTTGTCTTCATCTTTAAAAAAAAAAACCAAAAAAGCTCAAAATTTTGGCTTTTTGGCTTTGGCTTTTCCATGCATAAAGGGTGTTGTACCTCACTTATTGGCTTTTGGCTTATAAGCTGAAACAAACACTCTAAATATGACTTTTCAAAAGCCAAAAGCCAGAAGTCACTCCAAATAAGCTGCAACAAACGAGCACTTAGTTAGTTAGTAAAAACTAGGGACCCACTAATACCATTTCAGCTGTCATATCATTTGGTACTTAAGTTTGAGTACTTATTGAGTCTCTCCAACATTACCTATGACAATTTATTTTTGATTCTCGATTTTACTTTTTGCACCAGCTGCCACATCGACATTAATTAGTTACTCCTTTTGTTCCGGGCAAAGAGTACCCTTTTGAAAGTCAAAATTTTTTTAAAAATGATAATTTCAGTAGTCCATTAGTAAAAAATTGAGATTTTTATACTTCAATTTTTGAAAATGAACTCTTTAAGTGAAACATAAAAAAATAAAATAGTTGACTCTTTGTTCGGAACGGAGAAAATATTACCTTATTTAGTACAAAAAATTTGATACTTTTTAAATTCCCATTATCAAGCCCATTCCACATTTTAAGAGAATCGTCAATGAAAAAATATATGATTAACAAAACCGCACAATGGACTCCATCATAATACATTGACTATGCTTTGGTAGGTAGACGGGAGAATGGATGGAAATGAAAACATCTTTGTAAGAACACAATAGCTAGGATTCTCAAGAGAAGCCAATGTAGCTACAATGGAAGTCACAATGGTCAAAAATAACAAAACAACGGAAGATGAATGAATAGATAGCAAATCAGAACACAAAAGTTTACCAAATGATCTACAAGACTATGCTTGTTGACCTAGCCTCATGGCCAAAAAGATTTCACTAAAAAAGGATTAATTGTTTTACAAAAAGATTGTGAAATCACCAAACAAAACACTCTCACAAGACAACACGTCTTGGAGAGCAAAAACCCCACAGAAAAACAGGTATAACAAACGTGGAAATAAACAAATAACTTCCTAAACTCTAGCAGGAAGACAAAACAATTCCAGCTCTCAATGTAGCTTCCAATGTTGTAACATTCGAAGCTACAATCAAAACTTGCACGTCTGGAAAGAAAAACAACTTCTGAATCTGATCTTTTCTGCACACATGTTTCTGTATCAGCTCTTTCTTCAAAGCCACACCCCTCCAGCCGTGTCCAAGCCTCCTATATATAATGTCGAAGACCCCTATACACATTGAATATTCCAACTCCAACAAGAACAAGGATTAGTGGTAAGGAATAAAATCTACTTACCATATCTCTAGATTTTATTACCATATAATCAAGAAGTCTAGATATACGGTTGAAAGAGGATTTATGACAAGATTTTGTTTCCAAAAATAATGCCTAAACTTAAGGACCAAGGAAAACAAAATCTAATTAAAGATTTAGATACCAAAAATGCCAAAACTTGTCTAATATGAATTTTACCAAGAAAGGGGAAACAAAAGCTAAAATAGGCATGACCTATTTTACCCTTACAATCACCCCCTTTGTTGAGCCTTTCTGGTCAAATATTATGACAAGAGTTGCTATTTTAAAAACAACCTTCATCCTGCATTTGTTAGTAGAGAAGCACCCCCTGAATATATATATCATACATAAAAGATATATCAAGAAGAATGTTGGGCAGTCAATCAGGCATGTAATATCACCAAAGCTAAGAAACCCACCAAGTAGTTAAGTAACTTATTACAGACCAAAAGCAGAAAGCAGAAAATATTGTTTTTGATTACAACCAGGAATCAGATAGACATCAATCAACTCTCTTCTTCAGCAACTTCTTCTGAAGCATCCACAGCAGTAGGTTCAGAATCTGTAGGAGGAGCAGCAGCAGGGACAGGAACACTTGGAATTTCACCCCCTATTTGGCCAGAATGTAGGGCAAGCCTGGAGGAATACTGTGCAGCCAAGGATTGTAGAAGAGTAGTTTGAGAAGAAAGGATGGCTAATTGGGAATTAACCATATCCAGCTGGGCAAATATGAAAGCAACAGAAATAGGAGCAGATGGATCAGCTGAAATAGACTGTGATGAAGCAGTTGATGCAGCTGCATTGCTTGCAACATTGGGAATAGCAGCGACTGAAGGCAGAGATGATGATGGACCAGGAACAGAAATAGAAGGATCTAAGGAGACAGGGGGATAAGGATAGATCAAGGGTAGATTGAGAACCCTGACCCCTTTGAGAAGTTTAACTGAGATATGTAGGGGTTCTAGGATAGGAGAGAGCCTAGTACCAGTTGCAGGAGTGAAACCCTGAGAGACTAGGACCTTATATATCAGAGAAGGGAAGATGAGAGATCTTTTATCTCCCTCTGATTCAACAAGGGAGATGATCTTTCTGAAAGCAAAATCTCCAAAATCAAAGGGATTTCCAGTCCCAACCTGATACAAAACTTTGGCATGTTCTTCAGTTAAGGTATTGGAATTTGTGGTAGGGGCCCAATTTGTACAACAAATCTTGTGCATTAGGGCATATAGTGAGGAAAGTTGTGAAGTGCTGATATTTGATCCCTTTCCAAGCCATCTTTTCACAATTCCCTAGTGAGGTCAGAATTCATGGAAATAGGCCCAATTTTAGGAGTGTCAAAGAGCTTATTAATGAGGGAAGAAGAAAATTGAAACCATTTACCTCTAACAAACACTTTTTCAAACTTAGGGTCAGAAACAAAAGAGATTTTCTTTTCAAGATTGGCGTAGAATTCATAGATGAGATCCCTAAAATAAGGTGAGGCAAAAGATATAGTGCCTAAAAGTCCCCTATCAATGAAGAATTGGTTCAAGTTTTGCTCAGTTAATTCGGTAGAGGGAATTAATCTTTCATCAACAATTTTTCTTGATGTATTATAACGAATGGAAGCAGCTTTGGAAAGAAATCGTACAGAGAAAGGTTTACCAATAACAGCAGAGGAGGATGTAGAGGCCATTGTAGCTTTGGATGTAGCTACATTGGCCATCGAAGCTCGACTTCTTGTAAATCTAATGGGAGCCTCTTCACTCTCATCACTTTCAGCAGGAGTTGCTTCCTTGCTTGCAAAATCCTTATCTGAACTATCATCAAACTCAGAGGAGCTTGATGACTGTGCTAAATTTGTAGGAAGAGGAGCAGAAGCTTGGGGAGACTGTTGAGAAGATGCATTCTTCATTTGTACCAAAAAATCTGCCAGGGTACGCTGTTCATCGAAAAAACTTATGTCGGCATTGGAGGCCAAAGGAGAAGTATAAACATTATCAGAAGAGCCCTTGACATTTGACGGGGAGTCGGGTTGGAAGACAACCCGTGGTGAGGGAATCGGGTAGTCTTCGTCACCCATATCATCTGGAGCAGGAACAAAGGTGGGTGAGACAATTTTGGGAGCAGAGGCTTGAATGGACGAAGCAGACTCAGTTGCAGCTTCAAAATCCTCGTCATCCGAGTCACTGACTACGGGCACTGCCTCTTCAAATTTGCCCGGAGACACTTTGTATTTCTTGGCTCTAGCAATCTCTTCTGTACTCGAATTCTCGTAATTACTCGGGATTCCTCTCAGACGCTTTGACCTTCGAAAGCTAGGGTTCCCAATTTGGGGGAACCCAAACAGATCAACTGGATTATCAACATCAATAGCATTGCCCTTTTCCCCTGGAAGTATGATGGTTAGGGGCTCTGGAAGAGGTTGGGCGACAACAATGGCTGATTCGGGGTTTTCTGGTGACGAGATGGGGCTTGATGTAGCTTCAGTAGATGTAGCATTGGAAGCTACATTAACAAATTGGTTCTGCTCAAAATTCTCAGAATCATTGGACGAAGATGAGGCCATGGATTTATCTTTGAAGCAATTCAGAGAGGGAATGATGAAGAAGGATTTTAGAGGGAGCAAGCTTCGGCAGCACACTTTTTGGAATGGATGAGCAGGAGATGTTCAGATATAATTAAGGACCAGCCACCTGAAAACACACTAATAACTACCACTAATTGCAATTATTTGTTAGTACCAAAAGATTAGGGAATGGGAAGGGCCTTTTGTAACACTACTAACTAGATTTTGAATTTTGAAGATAAATCAAATGTTGACCAAATCTCATTTAAGAGAGATAGAAAATCTGATTCTTGTCAAGAGAAAAAGGTGATGAGTTATGAGAGAGTGAAAAACAACCAATCTTATTTTTTTGAATCTTTGAATTTCAAAATTATCAAGGATTTTGAACAAACACATCACTTAATCAACCATAATTGACACAACACAAACTGTTAACAGCAAGCATAATCTTGATCAAGAGCACATGGAACACTTCACAGATTAGACAACCACATAAATATCAACATGGTGTACATTGGTACATAGATTGCACTTTATTTGAGATAGGACAAAAAGATCAATAGGCTGATATGATCAAAACAGATTATGACCTAGAAATTATGCCTATCAAATGCCAAGAAAAAGAAACCAATGCAGTCACACACATGTGATAAATGTCTAGATCATCTGAATGTAGTTCCCAATGTAGCTGCATTGGGAGATGCATTCGCCAAAGTTATGATTTTATGTACACTTTCTCATCTTTTGCTCACTAAATCAGCACTCAACTCCCACAAAATCCATAGGTACTTTATTTCCCTAGGAGAATAGCTCTATTTTATTTCGAGCATATTCACAACATACCTCTAGGAACCTTTCACACTATTTACCAAGGGAAGCCACTTTACATTTTGATCAACCCATGAAATCCAAGGATTCATAGTCCCAAAAGAAAGGTGCCACAACCTTGTTCATAGGTAGCTCTTTTCCGTTAGGTAGCTTTCACACTTTTTCAATTAAGGGAATTCAATTTTCTCAAGATCAACCCATGAGAACCTAAGTTCCATAGTACCAAGATAAATTGCTACATCCCTATATTTCAAAAGGTAGCTCTTTCCTTTGTGGACTTAAGATTTTTCAATTGCACAACATTTTTTGGGAGAGAGTGAGGAGAATCAGAACAATGAAATCACAACAGATTTTGAATGAAAATCCAATACAACAAACAAGGGTACTAAAACAAAAAAAGATGAAACTAGTGTGCCCCCCTAAAAACTCAATGCAAGATGCCTAAATATATATTTTTTAAAGTGAAGGGTCACATGGCACACATACCGAGAGATTTTCTAAGATTTATAAATCTCTCAAAATCTAGACTCTTAGTGAAAATATCAGCCAATTGATTTTCAGTTCCGACATGTTCAATGCAAATAATACCTTGTTCAACCAAGTCTCTAATAAAATGGTGTCTTATATCAATGTGCTTAGTTCTAGAGTGTTGAACATGATTCTTTGCTATACTTATAGCACTGGTGTTGTCACAATACATGGTTAATACATTGCTGTGTAAGCCATAATCCTTGATCATTTGGTTCATCCATAAAAGTTGTGTACACCCACTACCAACAGCAATGTATTCAGATTCAGCTGTGGAGAGGGCAACACAATTTTTCTTTTTACTAAACCAAGAGATCAAGTTGTTTCCCAAATAAAAACACCCACCAGAAGTACTCCTCATGTCATCAACACTACCAGCCCAATCAGCATCACTAAATCCAACAAGATTGGTATTAGTGTGTTTTGTGTACCACAAACCTATAGCACAAGTCTCACCAACATATCTAATTATTCTTTTGACAACTTTCAAATGAGAGACTTTAGGGTTTGCTTGATATCTAGCACACAAACACACAATATACATGATGTCTGGACGGGTGGCAGTCAAATACAGTAGACTTCCTATCATACTCCTATACAATGTATGGTCAACACTTTCAGATTTTTCATCTTTGCAAAGTTTATTGGATGTACCCATAGGGGTTTTCTTCTATTTTCCATTCTCAAGATTGAATTTCTTCACCAAGTTAAGAGCATACTTGGCTTGAGATATGAACATCCCTTCATGTAACTGTTTTATCTGGATGCCTAAGAAAAAAGTCAATTCTCCTACCATACTCATCTCAAAGGTGGAAGTCATACAATTCACAAATTCTTTTTCCAAGGACTTGGAGGTGGACCCAAACACAATGTCATCAACATAAATCTGTGCTATCAAAATGTGTTTATCTTGTTTTTGAATAAAAAGAGTTTTGTGCACCTCTCCCCTTTTAAACCCACTTTTCAAAAGATGATCTGTAAGTCTCCCATACCAAGCTCTAGGAGCTTGTTTGAGTCCATACAAGACCTTTTTTTTAGCTTAAAAACATGATTGGGTTTATGGGGATCCTCAAAACCTTTTGGTTGTTCTACAAAAACTTCTTCTTCAAGAATACCATTTAAAAAAGCACTCTTCACGTCCATTTGTTGAAGTGTAATATCAAGAAAGCATGTAATGGCAAGAAGCAGACGTATGGACTAAATGCGGGCAACAGGAGCAAAAGTTTCATCAAAATCCACCCCCTCAACCTGTGTATACCCTTGAGCCACAAGTCTTGTGTTGTTTCTTATTATTTCTCCCACTTCATTTTATTTGTTTTTGAAAATCCATTTTGTTCCAATAACATTCACAGAAGTGGGTCTAGGAACAAGATACCAAACATCATTTTTAGCAAATTGATCAAGTTCTTCTTGGATGGCATTTATCCAACACTCATGTTTTAGGGCTTCATGCACATTTTTAGGTTCAATGGTAGACACAAAAAATGAGGCATGGATTTCTTCATATTCAAGAGTAGACAAGCAAGCAAGTTTTCTATAGTCTACCTTACCTTTTCTTCTTGTTGACACCCCATCAAATACATTACCTAAGACTTGTGAAGTGGGATGCACTTTCTGAATTTTGCTAGGAATGTCATGCCCATGATCAACAAATTGACCGAAGTCTCGCTTGTTCGAACCTTGTTTCAAAGATCCGCTAAGTTTCCAACCAATGTAGCTTCCGATGTAGCTTCTGGTGTAGCTTCATTCGAAACTACATTCGGAGTCACATTCTGAATCACATCCACAGAACTTCCAGGATATGCAGGTTATGTCTGATCAGGTGCAGATTCTCTAATTTCAGATGCAGGTTCTGAAGGTTGTGCTAATGATCCGTGATCTCCAAAATCGAGAATACCTGAAACATCATCCTCAATGGTTTTGTGGCCAAGATCCGTTAGATCATCAAACACAATATTCATAGACTCCATGATAGTTTTAGTCCTAAGATTAAAGACTCTATATACTCGACTATTAGTGGAATAACCCATGAAAACACACTTGTCACTTTTTGAATCAAATTTAGAAAGATGATCTTTATCATTGAGAAGATCGCACACACACCCAAATACATGAAAATATTTTAATGTCGGTTTCTTTCCTAGCAAGATTTCATAAGGTATCATGGTGCTACCTGGTCTCATGAAGACCCTATTTCCAATATGACAAGCTGTGTTCAAAGCTTCAGCCCAAAATCTTTTTGCCAAATTCTTAGAACTCAACATGACTCTAGCCATCTCTTGAAGTGTCCTATTCTTTCTTTCTGCCACTCCATTTTGCTGTGGAGTTTTAGGAGCAGAGAATTCATGGGATATGCCGTTTGAGGCACAGTAGCTAGAAAAGGAGGAATTTTCATATTACATGCCATGATCTGATCTAATTCTAATAAGCTTTAGATCATACAAAGTTCATAACACGGGTGTACCAAATTTTAAAATCCTCAAAAGTCTCAGATTTTTCTCTCAAGAAAATTACCCATGTGTATCTAGAAAAATCATCAACACAAACAAAGGTATATTTTTTCTTTCCTAGACTTTCTATTTCAATAGGACCCATGAGATCTGTGTGAATCATCTCAAGGCACCTAGATGTGGAACATTGAGATATGGGTAGGTGAGAAGCCTTGATTTGCTTACCTTTCTGACAGGGTCCACATACCTTTGTGTAGTTCTTATCCAAGCTTGGTAATCCTTTCATTGCATCATGTTTCACAAGCTCATGGAGCTTATGAAAACTCATATATCCTAGTTTTTGATGCCATAGTGATCAATGTCTTATTTTAATTATTTCCTTGCAAGTGGACAAGACTATTGGAGAATAGTTTTGGAAGCAAGGGTCGAACCCATAGAGACAAGAAATCACAGATAGTGCAATTTATTGATAGCAAAATTATTAATCTAAGGGGAGTTTTTATATTTATTCTATTCTAAACTACTACTATTATTTAGGTGTTTAACTAATTATCAACAATTACAGGTTATGAAGATCTTATGGTGATGGCAAATCTAGGATTAGGGTTTCACTTGTATCTTCTCTATGTTTAATTCAAAATAATTATCATTCAATCTCTTTGGTTCGTTCACAAAATATAGATATAGTCTGTTGAATTATTGGTTCAGCCTCCATCCCCGAATAATTCATCCATTCTATATCCTAAGCACAAGAACATATGATCTATCTGTCACCTAGGTCATGTATGAACCTGACCCTAACTTATCAGTCTCGTGCATCGATAGGTCCAATTTATTGTGATGGTGAGCCAGTGTACGACATATGCACATTGGTCATGTAGTTATCCGCACCTCTAGGCCTTTATTATTTGCGATTACATTCATTTGTTTAAAGCGAAATAATATAGGGATTGATAATCACCACAATCAACAAGAATTGAATGAACATAAATATGAATTAAAACATAAATTCAATACAAGTTACCACCCACCTCCTAGAATAATGATGATTTTAGTTCATCCTTGAAGATGAACTACGCATAGAGATGATAGGAGACATGATTTGATCTTCAATACTTGTAATTACAATAACTAAATATGTTATACAACCTAAAATCTATTCTAAAGCTATACAAATCAAGCTTCCAATTGCCTCTAGACGCCCTAGCTTTGCTACCGACCTCTATTTATACCAAGGAGTTGTATTACAATCGAATCCCTAGTGAACGCAAAAGCCTTCGACTACCTTGCGGTCGCAAGGTTGGGTACCTTGCGTCCGCAAGGTCCTCTGAAATCCGGGGTTGAGTTTCTTGATGTTACTGTCCACCTTGCGGATGCAAGGTCTGGAACACCTTGCGACCGCAAGGTCTCCAGCGTGTTCTTCACCTTTTCATCCTGGCCCCTTCTTGGATTTTGCATATAAAAGCCTTGTTCTTTGCATATTTTCACTAAAAACCCTGAAACTCACAAAACTCACTTAAAACACATATCAGTAGCCAAAAGCCTCGTGAAATAGCATAATTTAAGTCTTAGAAGCATAGGAAATCGACGTATAAAATACATCGATCAAATACCCCCAAACTTAAACTTTGCTCGTCCACGAGTAAACAATACTTATAAATACAAAAGCAATTAATTAACAAAAATAACAAAAAAATGAAAATCTTTTTGAAGGGTGACACTATTTACACTCCTCTATAAACACACAAACTCAAGGAGACTCTTTCGAGTGACTCGACTATGCAGATAAATACAAAAACTGATAAATACAAAACTAAAAATAAAACAGAAATCTTTTTGGCTTTAACCTCAAGTCATAAAAGCATGGCCTAACAAAGCAGCCTCAGTTCGATGCTCACCACATATGCAGGCTTAATCACATAAAACCAACTGACCTTTTCTTAAAACTGTTACCACTTTTAATTTCTCCGTGTGTGTGTAATCACCAGTCTTAGAGAATATCTCAACTAAAACAGTTTTAATAAGCTAAGCACCACATTCATATGAAAATCAAAGTTTAATTAAAACCTATGCATTATTAACTATGAGATCTACCATCCAAACCTGGTCTATTATAGAAAGAGAGGTCACCAAGGATTTCAAAAACTTATACATCCATCCCATGCACTTCTATGTATGACATACAATGCTCTCATATCCCAATAACTTGTAATAGCTAAGATTATGCTAACACGGTGAGCTTTGGTGAATTACATGAACATGAAGTGTTTGATCAATTCTATATGACTCACTTAGCAAAGAAAACACACACAAGCATTGGCAAGAAGATCATTAGGTCTTTATTAGCTTGTAATGTAAGGCCAAGGTGATGGGGGATTTGATGGAAAGGGATTGGAATTCAAAGTGAGAGAGTAAGACTACCCTTTATCCCTCATACTTCCAAGCAAAAGGAGGTTTTCCCTATTTAGGCTAGGACCTGCAAAGACCACAAGTGGGGTGTGTTTTCTGTTACTTTTCAGTTTTCTTCTTCCCCCCCCCAAACTTGTTTTGGGCAATACATCAAAAAATATCTCATCATTTTTCTCAACAATATTTTTCTAACATGTTTTCTTTTGAAAGCTATGCTTTCATTTGAATCTTCTTGCACTCTTCTTCTTCCGTTTCATTTTTTGTCGATACACACACACACACACACATATATATATAATTTTTTTTTCGACGACGGATATAAGAAGTCTTCAGAAAAATAGCCTAACTGAAAAAATGGTCATCTATAATCAATTTCCCACCCACATCCTACTCTCTCAAAGGGTAGGCTAAAAGTGTATAGGCTTTTAGGGTTAAGTTAATGTGGGTAATAGAAACAATGTCGAATGGGGGTTTTAATTGTGTGCTTAGCACACTCCATTCTTTTTAATTAGGCTCAAAGGGGACACTAGGGATATTTTTAGTAAAGGTCAGGGAATATTTAGGCTCTAACGATCCAAAGATGGCCTAAGTCATTTCTTAATGCCAAATGCTCATGTAGTTTTTAAAGCAAGTAAGACACACAAAACATCATATCAACTATATGGGTGTAGGGTTGAATGTTTAGCATCCTTGGATTTCACAAGCATTCGCTAAGACAGATGGTAGGGACAATTGAGACTAACATGCAGACACGGTTCGAAAGTGTGCTTGAGATATATAAATGAGAAAAATCCAAGGAATCTAACTATCATGCAATTGACCCTAAGTCACAATTTAATGCAACAATCATGTTCGAATGGCTATGCATCATATTCTTGTGCATATCTTGTTGTAATGAAGTAGGTGCTATAAACTTTATAAAACTATTCTAATTAATCCATAATTATGACCGGTGTGGGTGCATGAGGAATCTGGAGAAAAGTAAAAGTTTCGCAAAATCAAGTAAATTCCAGAAGGATCTATGGACTAGTTATGTGGTTCATTGCATTAACTCCTCATCGACTAGTACTACCACACCTAAACTTGAGGCTAAATTTTTTTAAATAAACTATTTTTTTTTATTTTATAAAGAAAATTGGAGATGTTGATGACACAATTCATGATGGGTCCCCACAAGAGGAATCCATGAGCATCCAAAATTAGTGTATTCTAGTCAAGGCAACACCTCCGAAAATAATAAAAATTCAAAAGCAAGAAAGGCGGGTGAGGAGGAAACACGATAGAGGGAAAACAAAATTTTCCCCACCCTAAAAACCTAGCCCAATTAACTCCACTCCTCCTTAGGCTAGGACCTGCTAAGACTCTGGGCTTAGAATCCCCCCAAACTTAATTTCTATTTTGTCCTCAAAATTGAGGAACATATGAGAGGTTTGATGGGGAAGGGCAAATATCAAAAGGAGACATTTAGTCCCACGATGTTAAACCAGCCAAACAACTCTTCTTGGTTGGCACGCATTTGTGCCAACGGTGATTTCATTTGGGCCTCGAGGGCAACGTCTTCTTTGTTGGAATCCCGCTGCTTGAGTCTCCTCACTCCTCTTCGGGTTCCTCCACGTGAGAACCCTCGCTCTCGGCTAGCTGGCGGTGCTCTTAAACAAAATGGCTCTAATGATGGCTGGCCCAGCCTTAAGCCTCTCCGCGTGTCAAGGCCATCTCACTCCTGCCCCTCTACACAGCTCGGTAATCAAATGCGGTAATGCGAACCCCACATTTGTGGTACCTCTAATAAGGGTCTTAATTTGACCGATGATTAGGCGGCCAACATCGACAGACCCACCAATCATGATGGTGTAGATCAAGCAGGCTTAGCCAAGTCACCGTGTGTTGGTGGTGGAAGGCATAAGGCGGGCGAAGATAAATTTGAACACGGGCTTGGCGGTGTTCGTGAGACTCCTCCATAGTGCGTGGACCGTAGGGTGGATTACGGTTTGGGTCCTCACACCAGGGAGAGCGATGGTCGTATTGACCACCTCGACAGGGACATGGGGATGGAGGTGGTGGCTATAGTCGTCGGCACCCTCCGCGAAGTTGGAGGTGCCGTAATACATGTTAATACTTTGGGATGAGAAGTTAACATCCTCGCCCCTGAGCGGTCTCTACCCCCCATCTAAGCCAATCGGCCATTGGCATAGAACTTCATGAACTGACAAACACTTGCCTTGTGGGAGAATCATTCAACAACCCCCACCTACGGGCCCTAAAGTTATTTTGCGGGCCAAATTCTTGGCCATGAATCCTCGGGAATAAAGACTTGGCTTGGCCGCATATCTCGAGGCCTCGAAAGAATTAAAACGGCGGTTGTCATAGCGTTGTTCTTCCTCCTGAACAGGGCGAGAGGAAGAGGCGCCAGTGTTTCTACGCTTATGGGACATTTTTGTTTGAGCAGATAAAAAATTAGATATTTAAAAAAAATTAGTTTATTTTTAAAATATAAAATTAACAATTAAAAACTAATTTATTTCCTAAAGCATGCAAAATATTATCTCTACGTAAAATTCTAACACCCTAACATGCAGATAAAATTGAACGTCAAAAATTAAGGAGAGTTAGAGTTACTTGTTTTGCAGCCTTAAAGTCGTCGGAGTGTAAGCTTGATGCCGGCAACAATGAAGTCCCCACCTTGCTTCAATCTTCAAATGGGTTATAATGGAAGATGTGGGATGATGGGAGATTGAAGAATTTTTTAAGGAGGGTGGAGGAGTTCTTGTAGAATGGCCGTAACTTTGGAAGAATTGCTAAGGATCTCGCCGGATTTGGAGGAAGGGACGGTATTTGTAACTGTTGAAGGAGGAGTAGATCTTTACGGTGATACGTTGAAGAACCGAGCACATCATTATATAAAGACACCTTTGCGTTGCAAAGGTGGCTTTTACCTTGTGTCATGAGGTCGGCCGGCGTTTGCATTCTCAGCCCGATTCCCACGTCTGCACGTACCCGATTCACGATGTCGCGTGGTGGGGACCTTGCGGTCGTAAGGCCCTCGGCACCTTGCGTCATGAGGTGGGCGGGTGT
>CM028377.1:144446016-144615220 GCA_013146195.2 Codonopsis lanceolata
GACTTAAGGAACACCTCCAACTTGAAGTCTAACACATCTAAACATGTTAACAAACCATCTTAAAGAGGTCTAGGACCCAAACCGGAGTCACGAACACAAAGCGGAAGTAAACTTCAATCGGCGTACTCAACTATCGTCGAGTCACGACTTGTGACTTTAACTAGTTAAGGTCTATGGAACATATGGAACTAATATATTGGCTCCTAAACAGCCTCCCTGTATTAATCAAGGTTCTTACCTCAAGTCGAGTAAGCGAGGTTACGGTTGAACGACACGCAAAGCTATAAGGTCAATCACGCGAAGGTTCGGTCTTACGGATGTCTACCAAGTTATAAAAGTCATAAAGGATGAAAATTTGATTGCAAAATATTTTGGACATCTTCATGATGATTACGATTTTTTTCCAAGGATGGATGTTGCGAGAAATAAGAGAATTGCATGAGGTATGTCGAGATTTTAATCATAAACATTGCTTAATAAAAATAATTCTCATCATTGTATAGTTTATACATTGAACAAAGAAATCGGCTGAGGCTGCAACACCGCTTAAAAGGCAACAAAGATTTCTGTTTCTAATGAGGTGATAGGCTCGACGTTGAAGAGGTCACTAATGGATGAGTTATGTGGGCATGGAAATGAGAAGATGGCTAAAATCAAAGTGAAGATTGAAAAAGATTGAGCATTGTTGTAGAAGTCCGTAGCTAATGTAAGGTAGATGGTTAGTTCTGTCTTTTGAAGGAGCAAATGAAAAACTAAGATAACTACATGGGTGGGGAATTATGAATCTTTTTTGACAAAGAAGGCTGAATGGATGGAAATGGAGAATCTTGGTATTGTTTTGTTATTTCTTTTGTAAGGGATGAAATTCCATACATCCTATTGTCTTAGTTTCAGTGCATTGTACTTGGAAAAGCTCCATGGTAAATATGAATTATATAATTAAGTTCCTACTTAATGGTTCATTATCAAAGTGCACATTGGTACATTAAATACAAAATTTTAAAAATCATTAACAGGAAGAAGTAGAGAGAATTTATTAAATCAGGAAGGATGATAACCGAAATAACAATACAATCAATATATAAAATTGATAATTGTAAAGTTGAAAAGCAGTAAATTAAACTAACTACAAAATCAATATATAAAAATGAAAATTCTACTAATTAAGTTGTTGATATTTTGACAAAGTAAATAGTATGGATTACATTCATATTGCAAGTACTTATGTAAAACACTTAAAATTTTTATGAAATTCAAAACTCTACTATTTAACCTACTAACAGTTTTAATACTTAAAGATTATAAATTGCAAATTAAAGTTAGAAGGCAGTTAATTAACAAAATCAGAGTATATGTGCACAAAAGCAGAGTTACTTATTTGCAAAAATATATGCACAAAATCATAATGCAGTTAATTAACGTTAGACGGTAGTTAATTAACGAAGGCATTTAATTAGCGTTAGAAGGCATTTAATTATCGTTATACACCAAATTAAAGTTAGATCGCAGTTAACAGGAAGAAGTAGATATAATTGATTAAATCAGTAAGGAAGATAATAAAAATAACAACACAATCAATATATAAAATTGATAATTGTAAAGTTGGAAGGCTGTAAATTAAACTAACTACAAAAGCAATATATAAAAATGAAAATTCTACTACTTAAGTTGTTGATATTTTGACAAAACAAATAATATGGATTACATTCATATTGCAGGTACTTATGTAAAACACTTTCAAAATTTATGAAATTCAAAACACTACTATTTAATCTACTAACAGTTTCAATACTTAAAGATTATAAATGCCAAATTAAAGTTAGAAGGAAGTGAATTAACAAAATCAGAGTATATATGCACAAAATCAGAGTTAAATTTGCACAAATATATGCACAAAATCAAAGTGTATATACATAAAATCATAAGGCAGTTAATTAACGTTAGAAGGCAGTTAAGTAACAAAAGCATTTAATTAGCGTTAGAAGGCAGTTAATTAACATTAGAAGGCAATTAATTAACAGTAGTTTTGCAAATTAAAGTTAGAATGCAGTTAATTAAGGAATATATGCACAAAATCAGAGTATATATACACAAAATCAGAGTATATATGCAAAACTGTACTATTCCTATTTGATACGATCTTCTCGGAAGGCTTCGTTGAAGAACGATTTACTCACGCGGCGGAAGCTAGGGATCGAAGGATGTTTGCGGGGGATGACACCTCGACCCAACAATTAGCACGACAGGAACCTTGGCATGTACAGCCGCAAATCGAAGCAATTGAAGAACCTAAGTATAGTGATAGACGCCACAATTTGATATGGATGAATCAATTGATAAGTCAATATTGAACACACAAGCTTCACACCTGTATATTCTCAATAGTTCAAGAAGAACCAATAAGTTTTGATAAAACTCACAAAATAACAATCTCATAAACTGTCATTCAATGAAAGAAAAACCCCTATTTATACCTAAACTAGGCTGAAAAGTCGTACTAAAGAATTAGGGTAAAGTTTGGACGCAACCCTAATTTACAAAGCAGTAAAAACGGCAGTTCGGGGGACCTTGCGGTCGCAAGCCCCTTGACACCTTGCGTCCGCAAGGTCGGCAGAAAGTCGGCTCGAAATCATCACACCTTGCGGTCGCAAGCCTATGATGACCTTGCGTCCGCAAGCCTTCCAGAATGTCTGTTCGCGTAATAACAAGGCATGGAATCATCCTTCTTGACTTGGATCACGTTCAGCAGCTTCCTTTGGACCTTTGTGGTCTTTTCTTCATGGCTCATTGCTCGTTCTTCCATCTCCATTGTCTCACGAACCATGCTATTGACTTCTTCACGGATTTTCTTGGCTCGAGCTCTTGTGACCGGTCCAATGGTTGTCGGCATCGGTGTTGAGTTGTTGTTGTTGGGGATGTCCTCATCATTCCCTCCCTCTTGAAAAGGATTTGTCCTCAAATCACCTACATCATACGGACGCAAATCAGCAACATTAAAAGTAGCACTAACATTATACTCACCTGGAAGATCCAATTTGTAAGCATTGTCATTGATTCGTTCCAGCACTTGGAATGGTCCATCGCCTCTTGGCATCAACTTGGACTTCCGTTGTTGGGGAAATCTTTCTTTCCGCATATGCAACCAAACCCAATCACCTGGTTCAAACAACAAGTGTTTCCTTCCTTTATTGGCTTGTTTTGTGTATTGTTCCGTCCTTCGCTCAATGTTGAGCCTTGCCTTCTCATGCAACTTTCTCACAAATTCTGCCTTTGCTTTGCCATCTAAATTCACAAACTCAGAAACAGGTAATGGTGATAAATCCAAAGGAGTTAGCGGATTAAAACCATAAACAAGTTCAAATGGAGAATATTTAGTGGCTGAATGAACAGTTCTATTATAGGCAAACTCAATATGTGGCAAACAGTCTTCCCAAGCTTTTAAATTCTTAGAAAGTATAGAACGCAACAATGCAGATAATGTCCTATTGACAACTTCCGTTTGACCATCAGTTTGGGGGTGACATGTAGTAGAAAATAACAGTTTCGTACCAAGCTTACCCCACAAGGTCTTCCAAAAATAGCTAAGGAACTTGGAATCTCGATCAGACACAATAGTCCTAGGCATGCCATGGAGTCTAACAATGTCACGAAAGAATAAATTCGCAATATGTGAAGCATCATCGGTTTTATGACAAGGTACAAAGTGTGCCATTTTCGAAAACCTATCAACTACCACAAATATAGAATCACTCCCATGTTTGGTTCTAGGCATCCCTAACACAAAGTCCATGGATATATCCACCCAAGGATGATCCGGAATAGGTAGAGGCATGTATAACCCATGGGCTTGCACCCTTGACTTAGCTTGTAAGCAAGTCACACACCTCCCACAAATTCTTTCTACATCTCGTTTCATGTGTGGCCAAAAGAAATGTTCTTGTAAAATGGACAAGGTCTTAGCCACCCCAAAATGACCCATTAATCCCCCACCATGGGATTCTTTCACTAGCAAGTCTCTCAAGGAACAATGAGGTATACAAAGTTTATCCTCCCTAAACAGAAAATCCTCATACCTATAGTACTTCCCACATGCAGTTCGTTCACAATTTTTATATTCCTCATTAAAATCAAGGTCATCATGATACAATTGCTTAATATGTTCGAATCCTAGAACTCTAGCATCTAAAGCGGAAAGTAAAGTGTACCTTCGAGAAAGGGCGTCGGCTACCACATTCTCTTTACCTTTCTTGTACCGGATGACGTAAGGAAACGTCTCGATGAATTCTATCCATCTTGCATGTCATCGGTTCAGCTTGTGTTGTCCCTTTAAATGCTTCAATGTCTCATGATCCGTGTGAATGACAAACTCCTTAGGCCACAGGTAGTGTTGCCATGTCTCTAAAGCACGTACCAATGCATACAACTCCTTGTCGTAAGTAGGATAATTCAACGATGCCCCACTTAACTTCTCGCTGAAGAATGCAATTGGTCTACCCTCTTGCATCAAGACTGCTCCAATCCCAATGCCGGATGCATCACACTCTATCTCAAATGCTTTCTCAAAATTTGGCAGGACAAGAAGCGGTGCATTTGTTAGTCTCTCCTTGAGTGTCACGAACGCTTTCTCTTGTTCTTCTCCCCACTTAAATCCCACACTCTTCTTTATTACCTCGGTCAAGGGAGCAGCAATACTGCTGAAATCTTTCACGAACCTTCTGTAAAAACTAGCAAGTCCATGAAAACTTCGAACTTCTCCAACATTCGTTGGGCTCTTCCATTCTTGTATAGCTCTCACCTTTTCTTTATCAACCTGAATACCCTGTGAACTAACAACAAAACCAAGGAAAACCAGACTATCCGTGCAAAAAGTACACTTTTTAAGATTAGCAAACAACTTTTCTTTTCGCAAAACATCTAAAACAGATTTCAAATGATTAACATGCCTCATCCAAGTCTTTGCTATAAATTAAAATGTCATCAAAGTATACTACCACAAATCTACCAATGTATGCACGTAAGATGTGGTTCATCAATCTCATGAAAGTACTAGGTGCATTAGTTAACCCAAAAGGCATAACTAACCATTCATACAATCCATGTTTAGTCTTAAAAGCAGTTTTCCACTCATCTCCCTCTTTAATCCTAATCTGATGGTATCCTTGTTTCAAATCAAGTTTTGTAAAATATCGAGCACCATGCAATTCATCAAGCATATCCTCTAACCTAGGAATAGGAAAGCGATACTTTACCGTGATGTTATTTATGGCTCGACAATCCACGCACATCCTCCAAGATCCATCTTTCTTTGGTACCAACAAGACTGGTACTGCACAAGGACTCATGCTCTCCTTTATTTGTCCTTTGATCAAGAGCTCATCAACTTGCCTTTGAAGCTCCTTAGTTTCCTCGGGATTACTTCTATATGCTGGTCGGTTCGGAATCGATGATCCAGGTACAAAATCAATTTGATGCTCAATACCTCTAACTGGAGGTAACCCACTTGGAATCTCTTCAGGAAACACGTCCTCATAAACCTGTATGACATGAGATATACAACTAGGCAAAGAATTAAGTAAATCATCGTTAGTACTCAAATATGCCTCTCGATACATAAGTACGATCATGGGCCTGTTAAGAAACATTGCCTTTTTAACCTCACTTGCCCTAGCATAAAAACTGTTATCTTTTCTCTCTTGGTTTTTCCCCTCATTTCTCTCTTTTATATTTTTATTGCTCACTTTGCTCTCCTTTTGTCTGGCTATCTCACTACTAACTCTCATGTTTTCAGCCAGCCCCTCACTCTTGTTTTCTCTCAATCTCTCCTTTTGTTCGACTTCTTTTGTCTCTATGTTCTTTTCCTCACAAGCCGCACTCTTTTGTATACTAAGCTGATCTTCAAACACTTGTTTTGGGGAAAGTGGTGCAAGTATGAAATTTTTGTTGTTGAAAACAAATGAGTACTTGTTCGTGTACCCATCATGGTGAACTCTCCTATCAAACTGCCAAGGCCTTCCTAGCAGCATATGACTTGCCTGCATAGGCACCACATCACATAGCACCTCATCCTCATATCTCCCAATTCTGAATTGTACCATCACTTGCTTATTCACCTTCACCTCTCCACTATCATTCAACCATTGCAATTTGTATGGTTTCGGGTGTCGAATCAAAGGTAACTCCAATTTCACAACCATGGTAGTACTAGCCACATTAGTGCAACTACCCCCATCTATGATCACTCCACAATTTCTACCCTTCACCTGACAACGAGTATGAAATATGTTCTCCCTTTGCAAAGTCTAATCCTCCTCTCTAACTTGGACATTCATTACCCTCCTAGTCACCAAACTCACCCTATCTACTATTTCCTCCTCAACCTCCTCTAAAGGTGGTATTTGTGAACACGCCTCCACCTCATCCTCGGATGAGAACTCTCCATTCTCCCTCATAACCATCACCTTCTTGTTCACACACTCATTGGCAAAGTGCCCCATACCTTGACACTTGTAACATCGAATGTCTCTCGTCTTGGTTCTTGTGGCGACCCGGCCCGGGCCCGAGGTGGAACCGCGGGTCGGACCGCCCAAATAGGAGGGAAACAAGTAAACAAATAACATGCAAGGACTTAATTTAAGAAAACGACGTGGCGCAACCCGGGGACGTAACACGCCTCGGCACCAAAAGGCCGGAATTTTAAAACTTTTCAAACTGATATAACGGTTAAGCAATTAATCCAAGTCATCGGCGACACTACATGCGGAACCCAAGCTAACGGTTTATGGACAGAATTAAATAAGAGCTAATAGGATGCTCAGCGGAAGACTTATACGTAGTGAACTATTAGCAAGATAACCAAGCACGGCTTACACAATGCCGGCATCAAAAGGAATACAATTACTACAAGTGTTAAACTACAAGTAGCTAATAAGAGTAACAAGTTCAAGTTCTATACAAATTCCCAAGCATAGTCTAATTGACTTGCTTAAACCCATCGTCCTTACAAAATATAAAAGAAGAGGAAGAGGACATCTAAACCACCTCTTCAAATAACGACGGCGGACCAAAAGGGCACAAAGCACGAACACAGCAAATCTCAACGAGCAGGACCTGTCTTGCTAGGATCTAAAGCAGTAAAGGGGAAAGGGTAAGTCATAAAGACTTGTAAGCTATCAATCATGCATGTCATGGCAATATGCGACATACAAGGCAAGATATCGTCACATAAGCATAGAGGTCATATATCCAAGATGCACATTGTTTCACATAGGTGCGCATAATTAAATCACATAGGATAAGGATATATGGAGAGCCGGGCCGCTACGTAGTTCCTGCATACAAGCGTTATCTGGAATGTGCGGGTATCGAATGTGTGTAAGTACATCGATCTTCCAAGGAGATGCCCGGGATAGACACCAATGATGCTCTTAATTGATTACAGCAAGGGAGCTACTTCCCCACTGTGGCCACAGTGGAGGCGTGTGTGAACAAAGACGGGATGCCAGCTGGACTCATGCAAATGCCAAGTAATGTTTACTTAACAAAATTCTCAAGTAGAGAACGAGGTCGACAAGAGCGATCTCGTTCATGACAAGTAAATTATTCTCATCAATAACCAAGTAGGATTGAATTCGACAAGAGCGAACTCACATGTCAATTAGGCATTCTATAATATGACATTCAAGATCAAGCAAGGTAATCAATCCAAGTTCAAGAGTCTAGAATTATTATTCTTAGGGAAACGTGTTTAGAACGTCGTAGGGATTGATCGGTGAGCCGGTATTGTTCAATGGCTCGCTAAACTTGACTCCGTTGAGTCGTCTCTAATAATTCATCCAATAGAGTTTAAATGCTATATGCATCCTAAACCCTTTTCTAAGTTCTCGTATACGGTAGACTAGGTCATTAATCCTCTTAACAACCATAGTCAAGAATTATCAATAATCCAAATTCAAGGGGACCTTAGAATCATTATTTCAAAGGTTATTAAAACGCAATGGTCCAAGAACATTGGTTATTCCTAGGAGGACATAGAACACAATTAATTCTAAGCATAGGACCCAATTCAATAGGAAGAACAATTCATGGCATATGGAACCCTAGAAATCATAGTCTCCAAAAGTTGTCAAAATCCATTAGTCCAAGAACAATAGTTGTTCCTAAGGGAGCATAGAACACATTTAATTCTAGGCATAGGACCCAATTCAATAGGAAGAACAATTCATGGCATATGGAACCCTAGAAATCATAGTCTCCAAAAGTTGTCAAAATCCATTAGTCCAAGAACAATAGTTGTTCCTAAGGGAGCATAGAACACATTTAATTCTAGGCATAGGACCAAATTAACAAGATGAACATATTATTCAAATTCTCTAAAAGATCAAATCATCCTCAATCATGGCATGGGCATGGTAGGAGCATGGGAATTACAAGAAGAGGGGGACATGGCATTTCTATCATACATCCTAAGGGGAATCAATAGCTTACCTTACACCCAAGAAAAAGATGGAATGAGCACAAACTATTCGGATGGAAACGTGCTCCTCGACGATAGCTTCACTTCGGTGGTCTCGGTTTGGCAATCGGAGGTCGGGAGCTCAATCTATGGAAGCAACACACACCAATCTCACCTTTCTCTACACACACAAGACTTGGGGAAGAAAGAGGAGGAATGATCTGAAAATGGAGGGTTTAATGTTGATCACAAAGAGGGAGGTTTTTATATTTTGCATGAAGTGGGTGGAATTCCACTTGTCACAAGGAGAAGGGTGGCCAAATCCACTTGTCAAGAGGAGGGAGATTGAGGTTAGGCTTAATCCCACTCAATTAGGGTCTAATAGGATGGTTTAGGGTCAAATAGGATGGGGTATTAAGTGGCAAAAGTCGTACACACCAGAACAGGAAGTAAAAATCCCGTAGATGGCCTCTGAAGTTGAGGCGGGCGCCTCACCAAAGCCCAGGCGGGCGCCTCAGATGCTGGGGCTAAGTTCATGACCATTTCTTGATAAGTTACTGGACAGTCAATTTTGTAAAATCGACCATAAATCGCTCACAACTCCGAATGAGGTGATTTTTGATTTTTATGAAACTAGACTCATTAAACTATATTTTAGGATTTTAAATTACTCCATTTGGACTTATATTGATCAAGATATGGTTACTACAAGTTCAAGTACAGAAGCTGTTTTTCCTGAAAACTGAATTCTGGCACAGCCGTAAGTCAAGACCTAATTGAGGTACTTAGAAACCTTGGAAAATTACCAAATTTTACAGAGAGTATCCTAACATATGTAGGTAAAACATACTAAATTTTTAGAAAATTCTATTCAGTGGATTAGTACCAGAATTTTCCCGAAGTTTGCCCAAAAACATGACTGGTCTGTGAAGGAATAAATTGGTCATCTCATAACCAAATGCAACAAGTCTATGAACAATGATTGCAAGAATGATAAATACTAGTACACTTGGTCTAGAACTCAAATGAACTTCTCACAAGTTTAAAACACAAACAATACGAGCAACAAGGAAATCGCTAAGGCCAAAACAAAGCAAGAAAGTTTATAAACTTCCAAACAAGCTCACTATGATCAAGATGAGTGTTATAAGTCATTTATGCAAGGTAATAGCACTCCAACAAGACTTGGTTAAGTGCTAACATGCTAAGGTGAACACCCAAAGCACAAACGGCAAGGTATGCAACACATAGAAGACATTCAAGCGACTATGAACGTAACAACTCAAATGCAAGCATGACGTGAACAAAATGAAGTCTCTAACATGTTACAGCATCGTTAAGCATGTTTTAAAGGTACTAAGGCTCTAGTAGGACTTAGTTAAGTACTAAGATGATACACGAAGCAGTTATAACAAAGCATGCAATGTATAGAAGCATACAAGCAACTACGATCATGGTTGACCTAATGCGAGCATGGTATGTACAATATGGACTCTAAAACATGTTAAGGCACATAATGAGCATATTACTCAAGTAGAGAAGGCATGTTACACAAGTAGGATTTGGGTTCTCACAGTTCTAGTGTGTTCGGGTTTTGAAGTAGAAGTAGGTGTAGATGCTGTAACCTTTGGTGTTTCAAACCTAGACTTCACAACTGTTTTATCTTCCCTTTGACTTCCATAATTAGACTTCCAATTAGAGTTAGGGAAAACCCGTGCATTACGCCCCTCCTCTTGTGTTGTTGCTCCACTTTAATGGATTTTTGAACCAATTCATTAATGTCAACATACGACTGCAACTCCACTACATTGGCAATCTCCTTATTCAACCCCATTAGAAAACGTGCCATGGTTGCCTCACTATCCTCCTCTATGTGTGCTCTAATCATAGCAACCTCCATCTCCTTGTAATACTCCTCTACACTCTTAGTTCCTTGCCTCAAGGTTTGTAGTCTTTGGTGTAGGTCCCTATAATAATGAGATGGTATGTACCGTTTCCTCATTAATCTTTTCATCTCCTCCCAAGTCTCAACTTGAGGTTCCCTATATCTCGCTCTATCCACCCTCATCTTTTCCCACCAAACCGCAGCATAGTCGGAAAATTCAATGGCGGCTAGTTTGACTTTCTTCAAGTCGGAATAGTTATGGCACCCAAAAATTCTCTCCATCTTCATCTCCCACTCTAGGTATAATTCTGGATCATTTTTACCCGTGAAAGTAGGCACCTTCAATTTTATCTCATTCATATTATTATCTTCTCTATTTCCTCCCCATCTATTCCTGTCTCTCCTATCATTTGAGTCCCAATTCTCTCCTTCAAACTCTTCCTCTAGATTACGTTTAGGTTCAACTGGACTTTGCCTCTTACTCGCACTACCTATCACATCAAGTTTTTCATTAAACTCCTCACTCATCTTACCCATCACCTCATGCATCTCCTCCTTTTGCTCCCTCATCATCTTTTCCATTTTAGCCATCATAGCTTCCATGAACAATTTATTATCATTAGCCATTTTTAATTCCTCACAAAACTCCCTTACGTGTATCTCTCCACTCGTGTATCACACAAAAGATTTAATCACTCAAATCAAAACTTTAGGGTTCTAAAAGAACTATCAAGTATTAACAAGTGCAAATCAAGTGGCAGTTCATCACAAGACTCAACAATTGATAACGTATAGAGAATCAATTCAAGAGTAAGAAATTTGAAGAAACGAAGACGCACAACGTTTAGAATCTTTTGATCAGAAAATTCAATTTTCGAATCCACAATTTTGATCGGAAATAATAATAATAATAATATATATATATATATATATATTTTATTTTTTTTTTGTAATTTTCCGAAATCTACCCAAAACTGTACGGATGAACAGTACCGATGAACAGTAACGTGAACAGTAAATTCCAAATTTTTTTTTGTATCACAATCTAACCTTCAATTCGGTCACTGGTAAGGTCTTCTTTCCTTTTCTCCCAAAAATTTTTTGTCAGGAGATTTGTACTTTTTTTTTTTTTTTTTTTTTTTTGGCTCTGCCGATTTGCAAGCAGCAACAATAACAGCAAAAAATTTTTTTTTTTTTTTATAAGATTATAACCCTAGAAAGTGGTAGGGTTTTTGAGAAGAACAAATAAAACACGAAATATGAAGAACAAACGTAGGATTGATGATCCTAGTTCGAAGGAAGAAGAGAAAGAAACAGATAAACTAATTAAGAACAATTTAAAAGACATGATAGATTATGGACGAACCTTTGCTCTGATACCAAAATGATACGATCTTCTCGGAAGGCTTCGTTGAAGAACGATTTACTCACGCGGCGGAAGCTAGGGATCGAAGGATGTTTGCGGGGATGACACCTCGACCCAACAATTAGCACGACAGGAACCTTGGCATGTACAGCCGCAACCCGCAATCGAAGCAATTGAAGAACCTAAGTATAGTGATAGACGCCACAATTGATATGGATGAATCAATTGATAAGTCAATATTGAACACACAAGCTTCACACCTGTATATTCTCAATAGTTCAAGAAGAACCAATAAGTTTTGATAAAACTCACAAAATAACAATCTCATAAACTGTCATTCAATGAAAGAAAAACCCTATTTATACCTAAACTAGGCTGAAAAGTCGTACTAAAGAATTAGGGTAAAGTTTGGACGCAACCCTAATTTACAAAGCAGTAAAAACGGCAGTTCGGGGGACCTTGCGGTCGCAAGCCCCTTGACACCTTGCGTCCGCAAGGTCGGCAGAAAGTCGGCTCGAAATCATCACACCTTGCGGTCGCAAGCCTATGATGACCTTGCGTCCGCAAGCCTTCCAGAATGTCTGTTCGCGTAATAACAAGGCATGGAATCATCCTTCTTGACTTGGATCACGTTCAGCAGCTTCCTTTGGACCTTTGTGGTCTTTTCTTCATGGCTCATTGCTCGTTCTTCCATCTCCATTGTTTCACGAACCATGCTATTGACTTCTTCACGGATTTTCTTGGCTCGAGCTCTTGTGACCGGTCCAATGGTTGTCGGCATCGGTGTTGAGTTGTTGTTGTTGGGGATGTCCTCATCACTATTTTAATTACTTAGAAAGTTAGATAATTGAATATCAGATTATATACATATATATACAAAAAATCCTCATAGAAAACAAACACATATATAGACTTTCCAAATATGCATTGGGCAGAGAACAAATATATCATAAAGTTGTTTGTGCTCAAAAAGATTTTAGTTTCATCCTTTAAGTAAAACAAAATTTAGTAAGTATATGAAGAGTCAAATTGAACAAGCAGTCCACACAGCTGCAACTAATAAAATTAACTATGTTTGAAATGGAAACCAAAAACTTATAAGTATCCATAATATAATTGGTTTACCACTAAAAAATTGGAACAAAAGCATATATAAAGATAATGATTAGCTTTTTCAAAAACAGCTGGGTACATAATTCGATTCAGGAAAGCTGCAATTTGCATGCCCAGTCCACACAGCTCCAAGTAATAAAAGTAAATATGTTTTGAAATGGAAAGCAAAAACTTAAAAAGCTTCCATAATGTAATTGGGTAAGCTGCAAAAAGTGGAACAAAATCATATATATAGATAATGATTAGCTTTATAGAAAACAGATGGGCACATTATTCGATTTATAAAAGCTGCAATTTTCATGAATTGTCCGCACAGCTCCAACTAATAATTTTATATATTCTTTGAAATCCTAAACAAAAACTTAAAAAGTATCCATAATGTAATTGGGTGAGCAGTAAAAAATTGGAACAAAACCACATATAAAGATAATGATTAGCTTTTTCGAAAACAGATGGGCACATAAGTTGTTTCCTAACAGCTGCAATTTACATGGATAGTCATATTATATATGTTGTGGACATATGAATTGTGGCGACCCGACCCGGATTCCGGAACGGAATCCCAAGGTCACGTCGCTGGGACAAGGCAAGAAGAGGGCAAGCACTTATACAGTAATAGTGCGAGTCGGACAGTCGAGCTAACAAAAGCTCGAAACACAAATATAAGGCCGTACAAAAAAAAATACGGGTTCACAAAATTCAGTATGCGGAAGCGACAAGAAAAAGTAGTCCCGAGCGATGAAGCTCGAAACCAAGACCAAGGATACCAAGAGAGACATAAATCTCACGAAGGAAAGAAAAGAAACTCGCGTGCCGCAACATTGCAGACGCTGGACAAACCATCGGCACTCCAGGCCGGCGTTTCAGCAAGGGACCAACCTGATATAGCACTTACCCACGGCTAAAGCATACCGGGGTTAACCAACAATAATAATAACAACTAGGATAGAGAGAAGCCCAAAGCTACTGCGTGCCTGGGATACAACTGAATATAAAAACCAAGGCTATGAGCAACGACACAACACGTTGGCCCAAAGGAGAACCAAAACAAAACCCAAGCATTCTACCCGACTGTAAAGTCTAAAAAACCTTACAATACAACGAGCTCACAAGAATAATAAATTATGATATACAAGTCAAGGGTACTAGAAGAGATAGGAGTCCACAAGCTACTACTCGGAAATATCGACTGCTACAAACACGAACACGCGTACTAAGCTCGAGCTATCGATCAATTGTGGTCCGCTACAGTCACGTACTATGCGTCCTTAATATGACCTCCGAACTGCAACTAGAAAACAAAGCACGGGGTGAGTCATAATGACCCAGTACGTTACTACTAAACAATACGACAATAATTTGAATATTGCCATAAGAGGAAATGATAACGTGTTACTACGAAGACCCCGTAAGTCGGGTTATACTGTATGAAAACCAGTCCTTTACCAGACTACCGAGATGAATCAGGGTGAATCCCCTGTTCACAAACAGTCAAACAAGTCAGGAAGCAAGGCACAAGAATAATCATGATTATGGATGTATATCTATTCGTAGGACATCCCAAGTCTCTCATAGAATAATTAAATAGAAGTATGCATATTTATAAATATACATATACCAAGTCCCTCATAGGATTATCAAGTGTGGTATGTAAATTCATTTATGTACCAAACAATTCATTCATGGAAGTTTATCATGTAAGGATATGCATATCTACAATTATATACATACAAAGACGATCAGGGTAAATCAAGTAGGAGTATGTATATCTACACATATATATACATATGCAGGCAATCAGGGGGAAATCGAGTAGGAGTATGTATATCTACGTCTATACGTATCATACAATTCACAGGCCTATCACGAAAGTCAAGCGATCCAGAACAAGTATATATAGGCATTTAGTCTACATATTCATGATAGCACTTTGTTTTCACAAGTGCTAGTAGAAATCCACATATAAGAGGATAGGATAGAAATCTGGTGCCGCCATGTAGCTCCTGCAAGATAAACTGTTAACAGGAACGTGCTGTCGTATGTACGAGATGGTACATCGACCCAGGATAGTATTAGTCCAAGCGCCCTAATGGTTACACAAGGTACTCTTCTCCAAAGTGATCAAGAATGGAGGGGTTTGCACGTTTCTGGTTCGGCAACCCATCACTATCACGAATCTCATGATTCGTAACGGTAGACGAATTGTCAACCAGGGAAGACAAGACAAGACAAGACAGGACAAGACAGACAAGACAAGACAAGACAAGACAAGACAAGGCAAGACAGGACAAGACAGGACAAGACAGGTATGCCAGCTGGACTTATTGGGGAAAAACAAGTAATATTTACTTATTAAGAAATCAAGCAAGGACGAGAACAGTAATAGTGGTCTCATTCAAGTCAGGTGGGCATGTTATTCTTTTACAGCTAGTAATCAAGCATGAGCATGAATTAAATTAAGAATCTCGAAACTAGTATTCTAGTTAAACGGATTTCAAGCGTTGTAGGGGTTTATCGTGGAGTCGGTATTGTTAAATGACTCACTAACATCGACTCCGTCGAGTCATTTCTATAATTCCAGTCAAATAGAGTTTGAACACTATATGTGTCCCAAGACTCCTTTCTAGGTTCTTGTTTAAGGCATGGTTAAGTTCTCGTTCCATTTAGGAACCTTAGTTCAAATTTACTAAGTCAAGTATAAAAGGCGGAAACCTAAGTTAATTATTGTCCAACTAAGCTTAGATCAAATTCAAGTTCAAAATTCCATTTGTTACTAGAATCATAAATCAAAGCACGTTGATACTCAATAGGAAGATAATTATGAAGATAAGACACACAATATGTTTAAAGGTCATAATCTCAAGTAGACATAGAAGTTCATGCATCATTCACAAACCAATCTTATCAAGCTCAGTTCTATAGAATCATAAGATATATAACATTATAAAATCCCTCGAGATTTCCAAAGAACTAAAGATCAAGCATGCATTTCTTGAAGACCAGAAGACTGAAGACTACTCAAGATTCATCATAGAGGGTACCCAGACATGCACGGTTCAAATATCCTTCCTAAGGAAGAATTGTCACGAAGCAATCCCGGATTTTCCAAGGATGTTAACAAGGTTCCTAAGTAAAGTCACATATTACGCTCCTACGAATCTTGGGACTTCATTAAAAGTCCACTAGTATTATTAGTTCTAGTTCATCATTGAACCCATTCAAAACGTCTTTCAATCGAGTTACGCATTCTTGACTCACACGTAACCCATCCAAGAACTAGCGAAAATCTCGCACTTAACATTATTCAAGAGACTCAATTAGAGTCCTAAGCCAAGAATCAATCTTATTACCAATTTGGTATCACCCGAGCAATTCTCAAAATTTCGTAATTGAGATTCAATGAACACAAGAAGATATAGGAATTTATCCTAAGGTTCGAATAACGATTTTATAAATAAATTGACTTCATTTGGGTCGAACTACAAAGTTCCAAATTTCTAGTTCGAGGCATAAATTCGGGATTCACAATTTATCCGGGTTTCTAACCCAACAACAATCAATCTTAAATCATAATAATTCCAATATACTCAATAAACCCATTTGGTTTCAAATCCTAACCAAAATCTATTGATATCCATGGAAACATATCATTTGACATGTATAACAACGATAAATCACAAGAAACACATCTCTAACAATCTATCATCAAGAGACATGTAGAGAGAGAAACTAGGGCTTGAGTAACGTACTTCAATCGAGTCACAAACGTCTAGGAAGTGGAAAACAAACCGAGGGGAAAGACTCTACTCGGCGAGGGCTTCGCGATGGCGGTCGCGGCTCGACAATCCGATGGCCGGAACTCCGGGAATCGGCAAATCTCCCATGGAAGCTCCTCCTCCCTCTCTCTCTAAAACTCACGGTTGAATGGTGAAAATGAGGGAGGAAGAGGATGAAATTGGGTTATAAAGGGTTAGGAATGACCATCCTGCCCTTCCTAGCTGTGGACAAGGCAAAGAGGAGGGGTTAAAATGGGGGTAGTATAGGTTTTTCACACCAAAAATCAAAACAGGGGAAAGAAATCCCGTAACAACATTCTGGAAGTGAGGCGGGCGCCTCACTCCCTTCCATGCGGCCGCCTGGCTCTACTCTGCACAAGGGTTGCTCTCAGTACTTGAGGCGGGCGCCTCACTCCATGCGAGGCGGGCGCCTCGGCTCCTGAACCTCCAAAACTTGGTCTAAACTTGATCTAAATGATCCCAAACTTATGGGCAACCATTCTAAGGTCTAACCCAACTCAAAACAAGTCTAAAACACACCCGAACAACTCCCGAAACAACTCGGAGCGAAACCGGGAAGGGGTGCAACAACGTGCAACAAGAATGAACTTCGAAATCAAACGAGCAATGAAAGGAGACTTTTAAGGCAAGTCTAAGGGCTAATGAAGAAGCTTAAATACTTGTAGGAAGTTGGATAACAACTAGTGAAATAAGAATCCCAAAGGAGAGGCGATTACGCGACTCGATTCCCGAACTACGCGATAGAGACGAACGCTATCTCCAAAGCTTCCGAAATCATCGATAGACTTAAGGAACACCTCCAACTTGAAGTCTAACACATATAAACATGTTAACAAACCATCTTAAAGAGGTCTAGGACCCAAACCGAGGTCACGAACACAAAACGGAAGTAAACCCTCAATCGCGTCGCATTCCGACTCTCGTCGAGTCACGACTTGTGACTTTAGCAAGTCAACAACTATATGAAGTCTCTAAATATTGTTTTGGTCTTAATATGGTCTCTCAACTCATCTAGACCCTCCCACAAACTAAGCATGCAGTCAACAAAGAAAGAAGTGCAAGTATAGCACGCAACCCAAGATAACGAAGGGGCGGGGCGTCACACTTGTGTACCAAGGTCTTATGAGACTCAAACAACTCTCAAGACAAGTGGAGGAATGACTAGGAGTAAAATCGAGGTCTCACGAAGGAACTACGCGAGGAAATGCTAAACCGAGTCAAGTAACGAACAGCGTCGGTATGCGACTTGTAACTTTAACTAGTTAAGGTCTATGGAACATATGGAACTAATATATTGGCTCCTATACAGCCTTCCTGTATTAATCAAGGGTTCTTACCTCAAGTCGAGTAAGCGAGGTTACGGTTGAACGACACGCAAGGCAATAAGGTCAATTACACGAAGGTTCGGGGTCTTACATGAATAAATCCAAAAGGAAAAATGAAGAGTCAAAAAAAAAAACTCCCTACTATTCTGAATTCTTAAGTGGAGAAGATTATATATATTTAGTTTCAGTGTAGTAGACTATTTTCCTTCCAATTCCACTTCTATATACTCTTATTCTTAAACTCTATACTCATATATTTGATAAAGAGTTGGTATATACAACAAGCAACTAAATGAAGGGCAACAAAGATTAAATGTAAGCAGATTCATGACAGATTCTTAAAGCTGGCTGCAGTTTATGAAGTAACAGTTCAATGAAGAAGTCCACATTACTACATGTAAGTTTTTTTGTTTTGTTTTTGTAACGACCCGAGCCCGAAAGCCCGGTCCGCTACGCATAGCCCACACACTGGCCCACTGAGGACGCAACACCTTGGGTCATCAGGCCCACCACAAGCCGACCCAAAAGTCCATGGATGATGTTGGTGTCCAGTAGTAGCGCATGACTATCTTATAAATCAAACACAAGTCCCACATCTACCCGATGTGGGATTGGGGTATTACAGTTTTGGTTTGCAGTTTACAGTTTAGTGTGGGTTTCCTCAATTCCTTAATTCGAAGATAAATAAACAAGTAACAAAGATGTTTGTTCTTAAAAGCATATAGGTCTGTTTTTTTTTTTAAAATACTTATATTGCAAAGTTAGATGTTAATTTTCAGCTGATCTACATGTTCAGCTCATACTCTTCCTTTCATCCAGCAAGGATGCGTGATCTACAATAAGCATTTTCTATAAACATGAAAAAAATATATTATTTCCTAAATGCAAAGAGGCTGGATGTAGACTGCAGAAGATATATTTTTTTATATAGGTTTAGTAAGTATTTCTGTTGTTGTTATGTTAGATGTTGTTTATGGTGACCATAAACTATTCATCTTTGTCTATTAAGCAAGAAATTTTGTTGTTCTGAACGTGTTTTTGACGTATAATTGCTATGAAGACCACGAAATCAACTACTATCAAAAACTACGTTACACAAAAAAAAAAAAATCATTGGAACTCCTGGTGAGTCTTATTGTTTTGTAATTTTTCAATTCATAGTGAAGTGTGTGTATTCATTGTGTAACTTTTTGTGGGAAGTACAAAATTAGAAGGATAAGCAAATAATGAGCACTTGAAAGAAGTATTATTCACATGATGTATGTTTTGGAAAAAAAAAACAAAAACAAAACATAAAAGAAGTATTATTCATATGATATATGTTTTGAAAAAAAAACATGAAAATAAATTCTATGAGCAAATAATGAATCATAAAAATAATTATTTTTACTGTGATTTATGTTTTGCAAAAAACCAAAACAAAAAAATAAATTACTTATCTTCGTTATGTAACTCTTTCTGTACAACTGCTGCCGAGGGTCAATTCTTTATCTTGGGCTGACCTTTATTTGTCGTACCAATTTGAAGTATGGAAAGTTAGTCTCAGATTAATGTAACTTTCTTATGTAACTGAATTAATATGCAAATTTATAGGAAGCCTCCATGCAATTCGAAAACATTTATGTTTAACTTATATCACAAATCCAGAATTTTTATTTCCTAAACTGACTTAGAGAAATACCAGAAGTAGTCATGAATTGGCAATATACATTCAAATATACACCACTATTTTTAAGCTCAAAATAGACAAAACAATTTGATGGACACTGAAAGGATTAAACCGAGGGATTGACCCTCGGCACCTATACCCTCGGCACAGAGACGCGAGGCCCCACTTAGAGAGCCACTAGTAACGAAGACAGGACCACTCGCCCCTAAGACAAGCGCTCTAGCCTCGGCACAATTATCCTCGGCTAATAACAATTTCAGCCTCGGCTGGCCTGAGGACCTCTAGTACATTCGGCCTCGTCACCAAACCGGTCCCTTATGTCCTCGCCCTCGGCAATCAACACTCCACCACGAAACCACTCGACCTCGGCTCTAAATCAATCATCATCCGGCCTGACAAAACTGCTTCCCTAGGCCCGAGAAAACCGCTACACGCAACCACCAACTCCCTGACAAGTGCACAGTTCACTTATTCCTGACGAAGACCCTCAACGCATTTAATGATTGCTGCTTTATGCTCCCCAATCGCTAGCCGCCACGTCGCCATAAACTTCAGGTATAAATAAGAGAACTCACATTTAAGGCAAGGATATGCAATTTCAGAGATATCACAACTTACTTATCACTGCCTCTTATCAAACACTTATCACGGCTCATTTATTACCATCTTTTCACCAGAAACCTTACTCTCACACTGGAGGGTTCCAGTCGGGCCACCCCCGACTCCTTAACGGTGTTTGTTGTTTTACTTGTGCAGGTTAAGCGAAAGGGACGAACCAGCGATCGCCACATCATCCCCACTCACACGTGGACGACAAGACAAGATCACTTTGTCTTGCCATTTCGAGACCGCTTTGTCTCGCCATTTCGAGACCGCTTTGTCTCGCTATTTCAAGACCGCTTTGTCTTGCCATTTCGAGACCGTTTTGTCTCGCCATTTCAAGACCGCTTTGTCTTGCCATTTCGAGACCGCTTTGTCTCGCCATTTCATCATTTCAAGACCGCTTTGTCTTGCCATTTCAAGACCGCTTTATCTCGCCATTTCAAGACCGCTTTGTCCTGCCATTTCGAGACCGCTTTGTTTTGCCATTTCAAGACCGCTTTGCCTTGCCATTTCAAGACCGCTTTGTCTTGCCATTCCTAAAATACCTCCTCGCCTAGCCGAGGAGAGGCCAGGCTCTAATGCCTCCTCCTAAATACCTCCTCACCTAACCGAGGAGAGGGAAGGCCCCAATACCTCGAAATTATTACTTGCATCAAACAGAAAAACAAAACAATTGCATAAGAAAAAAACAAAGAACAAAAAATACTTGCAATGTACACCAAAAGTAAGATTACAGATAGCCATCAAAAAACCATTGTCATTAAAAAAAATACTAAAAAATTACTAAGCTAAGTCCCCTCCCCTCTCCCGGGCCTCCTCCTCGCGAGCCGCCACCCTTTCGGAAATGTCTGCTCAACAGGGACGGCTCTTCCTCGTCTTTTGGCCTTCCAACTCGGCCATTAGCTGATCGCCCACATAGTGCGCCTGGTGAGGGGTGGCCTGCCTCGGCACCGTAAAGCAGCGGTAGCTCTCTTTTATGTATGCATTTTCTTGAGCCAGCAGGGTGAAAAGGTTGTTCGCCTCGGCAGGTGGAGGCAGCCACTCGGGAGCTTGAACTGCAGCATCAGCATCCCTAATCTGGACCAGCTCGGCTTCATCAAATGGAACGAGCGAGGAAACACCTCGGCATTCCGGACCGAAAGAGGCAAGGTTCGCCATCTTCACCACTTCCGGCATCGGCACACCCATTGCCACCACCGCTCGGAAAGCCTGAACTCGGCTCGTCTCCATGTAATCTAGAGCCTCCACCCCATAAGCAAGCGAGCTCCGATACCTCGCCAAGACCTGCTCCTCGCTAGGCTTCGCTGAAAGCTCGGCCTTCAAATGGTCGTTCTCACCCATCACTCCCTTGAGCTTGGCCTCGAGCTCGGCCACCTGCGTTCCCTCTCACTAGCTTTGTCCTTCAACATCTGCTCCGCGCCAGCCAAGCCATCTTCTCGGCAGAAAGTTGAGAGACCTCTTGAGTCTTCAATCGTAAATCCCTTTCCAGGGACTTGACCTTCTCGGCAGAGGAAGCGATCTCCCCCTTTGCCTTATGCAGAGCACGCTCCAAAACCCTCGACGATTCAGCAGCCTTGATCAGCTTGGCATCATAAGCCGCAAGACCAACGCCAAGCTGCAAAAATGATAGCTATAATAAGTAAATAGCCGAAGCTAAATGCAAAAATTGAAGGAAAAGGGTTCCCCAAGATCAACCTACCTCGCTCAAAGCCAATGCACACATATCATTAAGCTAAAATTCCTTTGCCGGAAGCAACGACACCACAGATTCGGCCGGCACAGTCTGGGCCATCAGTCTTTGCCCGTAACCCCTGAACGATTCCAGAAAATTATTGATCGTCTTAACAACATGACCGATAACATACTCGTTATCAGCCTCCTCCTCGTTCGCCGGAGTGGGGGAGAGCACAGAGGGCAGTGGAGGTTCGGCAGTGGTTGAAGGGAGCAGGGGCCGGGGCTGAGTTTTTTGCTGCTTGGCTTTCGGGGCTTCCGCAGCAGGTTGCTTGCCCTTGGCTTTAGGAGCAGGAGCAGCAGAAGAAGGGACCACTTTGGTAGGGTCCTCGAGAACGCCGATCATAGGTGGCACTATTCCCTCGGAAGTCGCCGAGACCTTAAGCTCGGCCGCCCTTCGTTCTTCCTCGGCCTTTAACATGGCCAGAACGGCATCTCGCGAAACAGCCATCTCTACAAAAAATAGGATGGTCGCATCAGTACTCAAAAGAGACGAATTCAACAAAAAACCGAAGGAAACATAAATAAAACAGGAATAAATGAAATCGACCTGATGTCGGGCACTCAAGCCCGTCTATACCCTCACATCTCGGACACACCGAGCCAAACACCCAACCCTCGTGCAGGGTCCAGCCATCTCGGCTCACATACTCAAAATTCAAATATGCCCTCTGCACCCCCTCAACATCAACAGCCGAAACCCAGAATCTTGATAAAAGGCCTTCATCCTCAACAATAGCCTTCCAGTTATAAGATCGAACTTGCGCCCCTTCATCATTAAACAGGGGGGCCTCGATAGCGATCTTCACAGCTTCATCAGAGGCATTCAAGGTCTTCGTCCTCAAAAGGCCGTGAGGTTTTCCTTGAGGAACCTCAAAGTTCCACCCCCGGCTCGACTCCACGAGCAAAGCCTTCTCGGACCACCTATGGTCTTTATTCCCAAAACTCGCCAAGAGAGGAAATCCCCGAGGGTGCCTGAGGGCAGTCAGCTGGTTCATTGAAATGCTGACCTTGTAATAATAGCAGAAGAGGCCCAATGTAGGCTCAAATCCCTTCGCTCGGGTGCAGATGGCAAAGCTCACCAATGCTCGAGTCAAATTAGGCGAGATCAGCGGGCGAACTCGTGGGTCAAGAATTCACGAGATAAAAAGTCGAGGCGGGCGCGGCCAGGAGACTTCGAAGAGGCTGGAATAAAAACCAACATGGCTACGAAGGCCCCGCAGCTCGAAAATCCCAAATCTTGAATCTGGAATGGAACCTCGGAAAGTATCAGAGCCATACGCCCGTGACCACACCTCCACATCAGCCGGGCATATCTTGTTCTCAAAAGGCCTCAAGACGCGAGGCACCTTCTCACCTTCATCTCCGTCCCTGCCGGATACAGAAGCTTCGGCCCCACTCGTCATCCTGTCAAGCTGTCGTCGCCGTAAAATCCTTTCGATCTGCCGAAAGTGCAAAACTCGCTCCCTGGTAAAAAATTGAGTGATCAGACTTAACGCAATACGAACTCGGCACGAAAACACTCTCATAGGGGCGTCAGATGGATAGTCCAGGGCAAAAAAGACTTCATCGCCGAACTTCCAGTGCGGGCTAACCTTCACCTCGTAACTCGCAAGGAGAAACCTCGCTTGCCGAGGAGTAACCGCCGCCCATCTATCCTCGCACTGCCTATACATAGGACCCCCGCGAGGAGACTTCCCAAAGACTGACTCAATGAATGGGCCCTCACCATTCGAGTCTAACGAAGAAATCGAGCAGGACCCAGAACTCTCCGAGCTGAGAGGGCCCACGGTCGTCTCCTTATGGATCACGGTATCCACCACAATCTCCTCGGCCAAACAAACTCTCACCTCCACACCTCTCCAAGCAGGACCGTGAGGTACAGACTCAGCCTCGTCATCATATAGGTTGCCGCCCTCAAAACCGCCGAGGTCGACGTCCTCGGCATCATTCTCGGCCGAAACCACGAGGGGACCCTCGGCTAAAGGACGGGCTACCCCCTGAAAGGGTACCAGGGCACGACAGAGATCCTCGGCCACTGGAGACTCACTCGGAACGTTCTCGGCCGAAGCAGAAGCCTCGGCCATGTTACTAGGGAGATAAAGAGGAGGACTCCTAACTGACACGGGTATTCGAATTACCCTGTTCCAGTAATCTATCAGTTCCATGGAGGAACTGCTAGAAGAAGACGAAGAAGAAAAAATAGGAAAGGGAATCCTACGAGACATACTCTGAAAGAAAACAAAGGAAAGGAAAGAACCGTACCAAATAAGGTCGAAGCTGGGAAGACCGCCGGAGAAATCTACAGGAAAGCGGAGAATACGCCTGGAAAAAAACAAAAGATGCCGGAAAAGTTAAAACCCAGAACGGATAAACAGCCCTAAACCCAGTACCAGGCCGGAAAAACACTAAAGCAACCGTGGAAACCACCTGGAGAAGAGGAAGAACGTGGAAAACGTGGAAAAAGGTAGAAAAAAACTTACGGGTTTCAAGTAGACAGGGATGTGAACGGAATAGAAGCTTCTTGCAGAATACCGCGAGTCGAAAATCGCTATGAGCTGTAAAGAAAATATCGATGGAGAGAGAATGAAGCGATAGCGTGAAAAATAAAAAAGAAGGCTCTTATACCCCCTGAACGACATCATTTTGAGGCGGAGCCCCGGAAATTCATCGGGTCGACCCGCGTGTTTTCTCTGAGCATACCCAAAACAACGCCACGATATCATTTTCTCTGGATTCGAGACGCGGAAAAAGGCGGCATTAAAAACTTTTCGAAATTCGAAAAGCCGCCCAAAACGAAAACCAAGAAACCGCATAGCCCGCATTTAATGAGCGGCGGCATGAAAAGGCAGCGTCACGGCGGATGGATATACAAGAACATCCCATAAACTTCCAACAAATCTCGTGAGAAAAACTCGGCATCAGCCTCGACTAAAAGCGCGAAAGTTCATCCTCGACAAAAAACGCAACCCCAGCCTCCCATCACCGAACAACAAGAATACTTTTTGCCTTCTCGGTGTTGAGCGGCCCAAAAAGTAGGGGGCCACTAAAAGGATTAAACCGAGGGATTGACCCTCGGCACCTATACCCTCGGCACAGAGACGCGAGGCCCCACTTAGAGAGCCACTAGTAACGAAGACAGGACCACTCGCCCCTAAGACAAGCGCTCTAGCCTCGGCACGATTATCCTCGGCTAATAACAATTTCAGCCTCGGCTGGCCTGAGGACCTCTAGTACATTCGGCCTCGTCACCAAACCGGTCCCTTATGTCCTCGCCCTCGGCAATCAACACTCCACCACGAAACCACTCGACCTCGGCTCTAAATCAATCATCATCCTGACAAAGCGCTTCCCTAGGCCCGAGAAAGCCGCTACACGCAACCACCAACTCCCTGACAAGCGCACAGTTCACTTATTCCTGACGAAGACCCTCAACGCATTTAATGATTGCCGCTTTATGCTCCCCAATCGCTAGCCACCATGTCGCCATAAACTTCAGGTATAAATAAGAGAACTCACATTTAAGGCAAGGATATGCAATTTCAGAGATATCACAACTTACTTATCACTGCCTCTTATCAAACACTTATCACGGCTCATTTATTACCATCTTTCCACCGGAAACCTTACTCTCACACCGGAGGGTTCCAGTCGGGCGACCCCCGACTCCTTAACGGTGTTTGTTGTTTTACTTGTGCAGGTTAAGCGAAAGGGATGAACCAGCAATCGCCACATCATCCCCACTCACACGTGGACGACAAGACAAGATCACCACCAAAAAAGCGTGATCAGACACCCATGATAATCTACAAAGCATCACATCCTCAAATATTTACAAACCCAACATACCAATAAATTGAGGCATTCTTTTATGTCTAGCAGAAAAAAATAGAAAAGGGTTTCAAAAAAAATTGATTGTATTAATGCTCAGTCTACTCATTATAACATGAATTACATTTTGATACACTTAGCAATAAAAATCTTATACGAAATGTATATGTAAAAGGAAATTTAATATGGTTGACATATATCCAAGCATGTAGCATACTAAAAATTTTAAAAAAATTTTAAAAAAATGTAGATTGTGCCAATGAGTTAACCAAAACAGGAAGCATGTGTCCCTATTGTACAAGTTCTCATTAAGAATAATTTAAAGAGATATTAGATCTGAAAATTGAGAGAAGGATAACTATATATCTCATATAGTTAACAATTTTTTTAAAAAAAAACATGGTGAAAGGCAATACTGGAGCAGACACACACCAAAACAGAAACTTGAGTCACTTGTGTTACTCAAAGATATAACATGATCTGAATTAAAGGGACAACAACCTAAATGTCGCAACTACATCAATAACAACAGTCATGATTCGCGAAGACAAGTATAGTTGTGGTCAAAAGATATATAGATTAACAAGGAAACTAACATGATCTATAAGGAAATAATTAATCGTAAAAAGAATTATTTTTACTTTGATTTATGTTTCGCAAAAAAACAAAACAGAAACATAAATTACTTATCTTCCTTATGTAACTCTTGATGTACAACTATTGCTTAGTGTCACTTCTTTTTGTTGTGCACACCTTTCTCTGTTTTACCAATTGCAAGTGTGGCACCCTAGCCATTCGTTGCTTGCGTTCATGCATTCATATTGCTTGTGAGCATGTTTGCATAGTCTATATATGTTTTAGAATCATTTATAAGTCATTCATAATGCTCTTAACATGTTTAGAATCATGTATGCATGCTTGTTGAATCGCCGGTTCAATTGCTTGTTTAGTTCTCCTTCTTTCCCTCCTTAGTTTGGATTGTTCAGGTGTCGTTTGAGGGTGTTTGTGATGAGTTTTAAACTCATTTTTGTTGGGGTTTGAAGTCCCATTGATTTGGCTAAGTGTTTGGGGGTCTTTTAGGTTACATTTTGAGCCTTTTTGGTTCTGCCGACCTTGCTGTCGCAAGGTAGGAAGGACCTTGCGTCCGCAAGGTACCTTGCTGTCGCAAGGTAGGAAAGACCTTGCCCTAGCAAGGTCTCCCGAGACTGGTTTGCTCTGTTTCGCTGTTTCTTGAATTCTACCCTTAAACCCCTATCCAAAACCCTTTCCAAACCCCACCTAAACCTCCCTAACCCTTATTACTTGTGTCCTAACATTAGTAACATGTTTTAAGTGTGGATTAAGAGAGCTTTAGTGATCAATTAAGCTACCAAAATCAGATTTTTATCAACCACAATGTGGTGACACTTGTCCCACTCAGTTTTTAAATCAATATACACCACATCTGATGAGTTTGACCCTCATTTCTCTCCCTCACTCTCCAAAAACGGGATTCCTCTTCTCCAAGACTCTCCCATGGCTTCTTGAAGCTCTCATCTTCATCCTCCATGACCCTTCACCCATTTGCTCAAGCCACCTCCATAAGAAGTGTAGAGCTTGAAGAGTAGATCACTTTCAACAGATTAATCTTCTCATTTGCTTTCTTGGGTGTAGAATACAAGTAAGTTACAACTCTTCTTCTTTGTTTTAGTTCTCATTGACCCTAAGGAAAACAAAGCTTATGATGATTGAGGTCAATGAGGACACATATATGCTTCCTATGCCTTCTTCTTGTGTTTTGAAAGTATGAACTTGCTAGGAGCATGTATAGGAGGATTTTATGCTTAGTAAAAGTTGTAATACTCTTTCATCTTGTTTATTTAAGATTATGAAAAATAATTATTTTGTGTGTTGTTTGAAGAAGTGCTACATGAGAATGCCCTAATTTATGCCTATATGATATGTTGTGAAGACCAACGAGCTCTAGCTCAACTGGTACTGCTCACTTCTCCTAATGGAGAGGTTGGGTGTTCGAGTCTCACTAGAGACACCCTGGACTTTACAACTCTCAGTAGAGAGGTCGGGTGTTCAAGCCTCTTTAGAGGCATCGTTGTTGTCGGGTGTTCAAGCCTCTTCAGAGGCATCGTTGTTGTTAAAGCCTTATCCAAAGGCCCCATTTAGCTACTCACTTATCTTAACGGAGAGGTTGAGTATTCAAGCCCTACCAGAGGCACCCTGGGACTTAACTAATCTCAAGCGAGAGGTCGGGTGTTCAAAGCCTCCCCAGAGGCACCAATTGTTCGAGCCATACCAAAAACATCATATATATATATATATAATTGTAGCCTTTCAAGGCATTAAAAAAAAATTAGAAAAAAAAAATATTCTTTAAAAAAAAAAAAAAAAAAAAAAGATATGTTGTGAAGTTGTTATGTGTTCTATCCTCAAAATTGGAACCTATGATGAATATGAATCACATTACAATGCCTTGATGAATTTTATTACCTAGATGAACTTAGCAATGGCCTAGGTTGAGTTATGAAGCACATATCTTCAACTACCCGAAATTTGGAATTTTTAGTAAAGACTCAACGGAGTCGACTCTAGGGAAGATTTGAACGTGTTGAACTCTAATTTCAATCCCTACGAAGTTTGGACACCGTTTGGTCGGGTTTAATCAAGTCTAAGTTGAGTTTAATTATGTGCATTTAAACCTGTTGTGATTATTTGGTTATGAGCAATTAATTGCCTTGACATGATTTATTGTAGAGATTAATACCCTACTTGGTCGGTCGAGTTCGCTCTTGTCGAATTCGATCATTATTTGGTCTTGACGAGTAAATATCTACTTGTGCATTGCATTAAGTCCAGCTGGCACTATTTGGTTTGATTTTTATGTCAGGGTAGGATGATGCATCGCCTTCACGAATTGAGAGATTCGTGCTCGCTATGGATCGCCGTACCTGGGACCTCACACACCCCTCCATTGTAGGCCGCAATGGGGAAGTAGCCCCTTTGCCGTAACAATACGTGCGTCACATGCTGCTATTACCCGGCGGAGTTCGGTATATCGATGCGAAGTCACGAGCATCGTACTCACGATATTGGGTTAACAAACTTTATTGCAGGAGCTACGAAGCGGCCGTGCCTATATTATATCCTACTTGTATGATTTATTTTCCCGCACTTATGTGAATAATGTGCTAAGTGCTATATGATGAACATGAGCCATAATTATGATAAATGCCATGCTATAACATGAACATGCATTTTTAGTAACTTACTAAGTCTTTATGACTTACCCTATTTGTTTGTTTTGTTTTCCTTAGATCCGAGCCAAGGAGACGGTTCACGCTAGATTCGCCATACCCGTGTTGGTTGCTTGCGAGCTAGAGGTTGTTCTTTTGGGTTTTGTAGCTAGACTTTGTTTTGGCAAGGACGTTGGGAAGCAAGTCACTTAGACTTGTCTTTGGGTTTTTGTTGTAGTATAACTTGAATACTTAAGACTTATAATCTTTTGTATGCCGACTTATATGTCGAGCTTGTTTATATGTTAATGGTTCACTACAGTTTCTTCCGCTTAACACTCTTTTAAATTATTATTGTTGTTGTTGTCTCCGGCATGTTGTGGCCGTTGAGTTTTTTTTTTTATAAACATGTGTTAAAATTGTAGGAGTAGTTGTTGGGTTCCGGCTGTAACGTCGCCGATGACTTGTTTAATTTATGTTATTTTCCGGCCAAGTGTAGCCGAGTTGTTATTTGTATGCGATGTTGCGCCACATGAATTTTATTATCCTACTTGCGCATGCTTACTTGTGTATATTTGGGCGGTCCGACTTGGGGTTTCGCATTGAAATCCGAGTCGGGGTGCCACAGCAAGTATGGAAAGTCAGTTTTAAATTAAAGTGAGTTTCTTATGTAATTGAATTAATATGCAAAGTTTATAGCAAGCCTACATGCATTAGCAAAACATTTAACTTTAACTTATATCACAAATCCAGATTTTTTATTTGGTAAACTAATTTGGAATAATACAAGAACTATCTATAGGTTGGCAATATACATTCAAATATACACCAGGACTTTAAAGGACAAAATAGACACAACAATTGCATGGACATCCATTGTAATCTACACAGCATCACATCCTGAAATATTTACTAACCCAACCTATCACTAAATTGAGGCATTCTTTTATGTCTAGCATAACAATTTGATTAGAGTTTATTAAAAAGTTGTTTGTATTAAATAAGAGTCACTCTACTGCTTATTACAGGAATTACATATTGTTACATTTGGCAATAAATTTTTTATACAAAATGTATATGTAAAAGTAAATTTAATATGGTTGACATATCTCCAATCATGTAACATAATCAAAAGAAATTTTTTTTTAAAAAAAGAGTTGTTTGTGCATACGAGCTAACCAAAACAGGAACCATTTGTCCCTATTGTACAAGTTCTCAGTTAGAATAATTTAAATAGATATTAGATCTGAAAAGTTAAACAAGGATAACTATATATCTCATAAATGTAACACTTATTTAAAAAAATCATGGCGAAAGTTAAGACTCGTGCAGATACACACCAAAATAGAAACATGAGTCACTTGTGTTGCACAAATATAGAACATGATCTGAATTAAAGCGAGAAAAGGACAAATGTTGCAACTACATCAATAACAACAGTCATGATTCGCGTAGACAATTACAGTTTTGGTGTAAAGATACATAGATTGACAAGGAAACTAACATGAAGTCCAGTATGTTTACATGATCTCGAACTTCATTGTTTATATCTTCATAGGCCTGAGTAGAAATTCAATTTAAGAGGAAGAGTTGATTATCTGCAGTAATGGAGCTGAAGGAAGCTGAGACAGGGTAGAGTACAAACCAGTTTTCTTTCTTATGTATTTCCCTATATAGGTCTTAAAGGAATTGTTTTGTTTGCTAAGAACAACTGAAAAATCATTACTCAATCAACCAGCCAGTTCAAACCACCACCAACTACCAGTCCCCGCAAACAAATTTTATGGTCCACAAAAGTTAATTTGTACCCTAATCACAAAAAATCAACATTTAAAAAGTAATTTAGCATCTTCAGTTGACATTGACAATTAGATGCAACGATGCAGAATAAATGTCACATCCACTTACATTTGAACATAGATAATTTAAGTCATTGGTCATAGCCATCAGGAACATTACCAGATATAGGTAGATAACAAATGATTTATTGAGTTAGAAAGAAAGCCAATTGACATTATCACAAATTCATATTTCTTATTTCCTTAACCCACTTGGAATAATAGCAGAAATAGCAATAAGTTGTCAATATACATTGAAATATAAACCAGGTTTTACAGCTCAAAATAGACAAAACAATTGTTTGGACATCCATCATAATCTACAGAGCATCACATACTGATATATTTACTAACCCAATGTATCACTAAATTGAGGCATTCTTTTATGTCTAGCATAACAATTTGATTGGAGTTTAAAAAAAAAGTTGATTGTAGTAACTAAGGGCCAGTCTACTACTTATAACAAGAATTATATATGGATACACTTGGCAATAAAAATATTATAGAAAATGTATACGTAAAAGGAAATGTAATATGGTTGATATATCTCCAACCATGAGTCACTTATACAAGTACAATTCTGGTGTAAAGATACATGGATTAAGACTCGGGCATAGACACACCAAAACAGAAACATGAGTCACTTATATTTCAAAAAGATAGAACATGAGTTGAATTAAAGGGACAAAAGCACAAATGTTTCAACGACATCAATAACAACAATCATGATTATTAAAGACAATTTTAGTTTTTGCGTAAAGATAAATAGAGTAACAAGGAAACTAACATGTAGTCCAACATTTTTACAAGTTCTCGAACTTCATGATTTTTATCTTCATGTACCTGAGTAGAAATTCAATTTCATTGGAAGAGGTAGTCATCTACAGATCTGATAACTATATATCTCATATAGGTAACAAAATTTTTAAATAAAGCATGGTGAAATTGTCTAACCAATCATGGCAGTCCAAACAAATGTATGTATATTTTTAAAGCAATAGGGTTTGTTGAGCATCGAGTATACCAGACTATGCATTGGGTTCGAAGGTGATGTTGTTTTACAGCAATTGGGTTGTGGTAAGGAGATAGCATATAAGGAAAGTTAGTATTATTAGGAAAGTTGTAATTAGTTTCCTAATATCTGTTGGAGTCTTTGTGTGTTGGCCAAGTTAGTATTATAAGGAAAGTTAGTATTATTAGGAAAGTTGTAATTAGTTTCCTAATATCTGTTGGAGTCTTTGTGTGTTGGCCAAGTTAGGACTCTTGTATATATATTGGGCATATGCGATTGAATAAAGGCAAGGAAGTCAAAAACCTTTGATTATGCTATTCCAATTTGTCATTGTAACACCCCGGATTCTTGCATGTGTTTTGTGTGCTTGCCTTCATGTTTTCTCGTTGTTTATGAGCATGTTTACTTAGTCTATATATATGATTTAGAAGCATTCTTAAATCATTCATGAAGCTCTTAACATGTTTTGAATCATAGTAAGCTTGATTGGAAGTTTATAAGCCTTCTTGCTTTGTTTCGCCCTTAGCGATTTCCCTTCGTTGCCCGTATTGCTTGTATTTCGACGTGCGAAATGTTCGTTGAGTTCTTGGCTTTGTATTCAAGTCATAACCATGTTTAAACAATCCTTTTCCATGCCCAAGTTATCCTAGTTTGATTGGTGGTTGATTGGCGTTTGATTCGTTAACCATTCGTCGCTTGATTCGAGCCTTGTTTTACCTTGTCCCGGATGTTGTTTGGGTGTGTTTCCGACTTGTTTTGAGTTGGGTTAGACCTTAGAATGGTTGCCCATGAGTTTGGGATCATTTAGGTCATGTTTAGACCAAGTTCAAGGGCTTGCCGAGGCGGCCGCATCGAAATTTGTGCACCAGCCCGCCTCAACTTCTGAGAGCATTGTAAAAATCAGCCCAGGTTCTGTATCCCAGGCGCCCGCCTGGGATTTGGTGAGGCGCCCGCCTCAACTTCTGGGAGCTTCCTACGGGATTTTTCCCTGTTCTGCTGTGTACGAACTTTGGCACTCAAACCTCTTTCCAAACCTCTTCTAAACCTCACTAAAACCTTCCTAACACCCCTTGCTTATGTCCTAACATTATTTAACATGTTTTAAGAGTGGATTAATCAACCATTAGTGAGCATTAAACAAACCAAATCAGATATTTTCTCACCACAAGAGAGTGACACTTGTCCCACTCAGCTTTTTCAGCAAATATAAGCCACAATCTGATTGGTTGACCTTCATTCTTCACCCTCACTCTCCAAGAACGAAAATTCTTCTTCTCCCAAGTTCTTCCATGGCTCCTTGAAGATATTCTCTTGGTCCTCCATCATCCTTTCATCCTTTGCTCAAGCCTCCTTCTTCAAAAGTGTTGAGCTTGAAGAGTTGATCATTTCCAACCGATTGGTTTGTGCTCTTTCCATCTTCTTCCTTGGTGAAAGGTAAGCTATTGATTCCCCTTAGGAAGTATGTTAGACTTGCCATGTCTCCCTTCTTCTCATGATTCCCTTGCTTCTACCTTGTCCATGCCATGCCTAATGATGAGTTGAGTTGTAAGGATTTTGAATGATATATTCATCTTGTTGTTTTGGGTCCTATGCCTAGAATTAAATATGTTCTATGCCTCCTTAGGAACAACTATTGTTCTTGGACTAATGACTTTTGATAACTCTATGAGATTATGAATTCTAGGGTTTCATATGCTATGAATTGTTCATCCTATTGATTGGGTCCTATGCTTAGAATCAAATGTGTTCTATGTCTTCCTAGGAATAACTAATGTTCTTGGACCTTTGTCTATTGATAACTTTTGAAATAATGATTCTAAAGTTCCCATGAAATATTGAATTAATAATAATTCTTGGCTATGGTTGTTAAGTGGATTAATGGCCTAGTCTACTCGATTCGAGAACTTAGAAAAGGGTTTATGATGCATTTAGCATTTAAACTCTATTGGATGAATTTTTAGAGACGACTCAACGGAGTCAAACTTAGTGAGCCATTGAACAATACCGGCTCAATGATCAATCCCTACGACGTTCTAAACACGTTTCTCTAAGAATGATAATTCTAGACTATTGAATTGGATTGATTACCATGCTTGATTCTTGATGTCATGTAATAGAATACCTATTTGACATGTTGAGTTCGCTCTTGTCGAACTCATTCCTGCTTGATTATTGATGAGAATATTTACTTGTCATGAACGAGATCGCTCTTGTCGACCTCGTTCCCTACTTGAGAATTTGTTAAGTAGACACTACTTGGCATTTGCATGAGTCCAACTGGCATCCTGTCCTTGTTCACACACGCCTCACCGTGGCCACAAGTGGGAAGTAGCTCCCTTGTAATCAATACGAGCATCATTGGTGTCTATCCCGGGCATTCCCTCGGAAGGTCGATGTACTTACACACATCCGACACATGCACGCTCAAGATAACGCTTGTATGCAGGAACTACGTAGCGGCCCGGCTCTCCATATATCCTTATCCTATGTGATTTAATTACAAGCACCTATGTGAAACAATGTGCATCTTGGATATATGATCTCTATGCTTATGTGACTATATCTTGCCTTGTATGTTGCATATTGCCATGACATGCATGATTGATAGCTTACAAGTCTTTATGACTTACCCATTCCCCTTTACTGCTTTAGATCCTAGCAAAACAGGTCCTTCCCGTTGAGGCTTGCGGTGTTCGTGCCTTGATCCTCCTTTTGTCCGCCGTTGCAGTTTGAAGAGGTGGTTTAGATGTCCTCTTCTTTTCTTTTGTTATTTTGCAAGGACGATGGGTTAAAGCAAGTCAATTAGACTATGCTTGGGAATTTGTATAGAACTTGATCTTGTTACTTCTATTAGCTACTTGTAGTTTAACTCTTGTAGTACTTGTAACCCCTTTATGCCGGCATTGTGTAAGCCGAGTTTTGGTTATCATGTATAATAGTTCACTACGTTTAAGTCTTCCGCTGAGCATACTATTAGCTCTTATTTAATTCTTGTCCATAAACTGCTAGCTTGGGTTCCGGCATGTAGTGTCGCCGATGACTTGGTTTAATTGTTTAACTGTTTTATCAGGTTTTAAACGTTTTAAAAATACCGGCCCTTTAGGGTCGAGGCGTGCTACGTCTCTAATGTTGCGTCACGTCGTTTTCTTAAAATGAGTCCTTGCATGTTAATTGTCCGCTTGTTTCCCCCTTATTTGGGCGGTCCGACCCTCGGTTCCACCTCGGGCCCGGGTCGGGTCGCCACAGTTGGTATCAGAGCTTGTTATAGGTTAGCTATCGGCCAGGATAGGTTCCATGGCCTAGGTGGGTTAGTTTCTTGTGTGATGTTCTAACGACGAGTGAATTCTTATAGGTGCTCGATGGTGAATCCTAGAGCAGATCGTGTAGGCCGAGGCAGAGGCAGGCCTAGGGTAGCTCCAAATGAGCCTGAGGTAGAGTTGCCACCTCCTCCACAGGGTCCAGCTGGTATGAATGCTCAGATGGCGGATATGTACCGTCGCATGACAGAGTTTATGACCGAAATGGCTCAGCTTGGCCAGGGTCAGAATGTACCTCCACCACCACCACCTCAGCGAGGCGAGAGCGAGGCCGCCACCGCTGTTGTTATACCACCGGAGGAGCTAGGTGCGGAATAATGATGTGCTTGAGAGGTTCATGAAGATGAAGCCTCCATCTTTTGAGGGAGAGGCAGATGCTAGTCTTGCTGAATTATGGCTTGAGGATGTAAAGAAGATCTTTGCAGTGCTAGATTGTACGGATGAAGAGAAGGTGACTTTAGCTGCGTATAAACTGAGAGGAGCCGCCAATCATTGGTGGGAAGTTCTACTTGCTAGTTGGGAATTGAATCAGGTAGCGCAAGTGTGGCCTACATTTGAGACAGAGTTTAGGGCTACTTATGTGCCTAATGTGGTTAGACAGCGTAGAGAGAAGGAATTTCAGGAGCTGGAGCAGGGATCTATGTCTATAGCTCAGTATTCTTCTAAATTCACTGAGTTGTCCCGTTATTGTGCACATCTAGTGCTGGATGAGAGACACGTAACCCGTAAGTTCGTGAAAGGGTTGGCCGATTATAGGAAGCGCTTGTTATCTCTACAGCCGGGTGGCACGGAGTGGATCGTGCTTATGAGATTGAGCGAGACATTGAGGAGCACAGTGAAGCCTCGCACTTCTCAGCTCTTCGCAGCGACCCAGGTAGAGGTCGATCTTAAGGGAATCGGTCCGGCTATCGTGGCAACCGTCCGCAATGGTGGTCGAATAGGCGGCCGGTGGGCGTAATAGGCGCCCGTATGAGAGTCGTGGTAGTAGTGCTCCTACTCCTCAGGGGCAGCAGACTCAGAATCACAGTAGTGGGCAATTGATTTGTTCTTATTGTAATAAGATTGGGCATTCTAGTGAGAAGTGCGAACTGCACTTGGTACTTGTCTTATTTGTGGAGATTCTAGTCATCGGCTCAAAGCTGTCCCTAAGTCTAGAGCGGCTCGTCCTTGGGGTCGATTCGGCGAGCCTGGGTCCAAGAGGGATAGTGATGGGCGTCTAAGACGCACGCTGTTTTCGCTTGATCACGAGGTGTTCCCGAGTCTACTTCTGTGATCGGAGGTATTCTTTCAGTCTTCGGTCATCATGCTCGAGTTCTTATAGATCCGGGTTCTACTCATTCTTATGTTGCATCGCATTTCCTAGAACATTTATGTGTATTGCCTGCCCAGTTACCTTATGTGCTTGAGGTGTCTACACCGTTGGGTGATTGCTTGTTGGCGTCTGAGGTCTATAGAGACTGTGATGTGCTTGTTCATAATCGAGTCTTGCATGCTGATTTGGTAGTATTACCTATTAGAGACTTTGATGTGATTCTTGGTATGGATTGGCTATGTGTACATCATGCTTTAGTTGATTGCCGTCGTAAGAAAGTAACTTTTGCCATGCCCGGTATTCCGGAGTTCGTGTTTTCGGGTGATCATGCTATGAATGGGGTTCATATTATTTCTGCCTTGCGGGCTAGACAACTTTTATCACGTGGGTGTACGGGGTATTTAGCTTGCGTACTTGATACTAGCATGTCTTCTGCTAAGTTAGAAGATATTCCGGTAGTTAATGAGTTCCCTGATGTCTTTTCTACCGAGTATGCTTTACCTCCCGACCGAGAACTAGAGTTCTGTATTGAACTATTGCCAGGGACTTCGCCTATTTCTAGGGCACCTTACCGTATGGCTCCGGCGGAGTTGCGTGAGTTGAAGGATCAGCTACAGGAACTTCTTGATAGGGAGTTCATTAAACCGAGTGTATCTCCTTGGGGTGCACCGGTGTTGTTTGTGAGGAAGAAGGATGGTAGTTTGCGCCTTTGTATAGACTATCGACAGTTGAACCAGGCTACTATCAAGAATAGGTATCCCTTGCCGCACATTGATGATCTCTTTGATCAACTTCGAGGTTCAGTTGTCTATTCCAAGTTTGACTTGAGGAGTGGCTATCACCAGTTGAGGGTTCGGGCGGAGGATGTCCCGAAGACAGCCTTCCGTACGCGTTATGGTCACTATGAGTTTGTTGTGATGCCGTTTGGGTTGACCAACGCACCTGCAGTTTTTATGGACTTGATGAATAGGGTTTTTCATGAGTATCTTGATTGCTTTGTGGTGATATTTATTGATGACATTCTTGTGTACTCCAAGTCACGAGAGGAACATAAGAATCATTTGAGAGAAGTTCTTTCTATCTTGCGTAAGAAACAACTTTATGCGAAATTTAGTAAGTGTGCTTTCTGGCTAGAGCAAGTTTCTTTTCTAGGGCACGTGGTGTCTAGTGATGGTATTGCGGTGGATCCATCGAAGGTTGAGGCGATTACTAAGTGGAAGACGCCTAGTACTGTAACCGAGGTCCGTAGTTTCTTGGGCTTGGCAGGTTATTACCGTAGGTTTATTGAGGGGTTTTCAAAGATCGCTACTCCGATGACTAATTTGACTCATAAGAAGTCTTCTTTTATATGGAGTGATAAGTGTGAGGCTAGTTTTCAGGAGTTGAAGAGGAGGTTGACTACGGCTCCTATCTTAGCATTGCCTAGTGGTTCGGAGAACTTTGTGGTTTATAGCGATGCCTCGTTAGAAGGTTTGGGTTGCGTGCTTATGCAGAATGGGAGAGTTATCGCCTATGCTTCACGGAAGTTATCACCTTATGAGCATAATTATCCGACACATGACCTGGAGTTAGCAGCTATTATCTTTGCACTTCACAAGTGGAAGCATTATCTTTACGGGGCTAAGTTTGAAATATTCACCGATCATAAGAGTTTGAAGTATCTCTTTTCACAAAAAGAGTTGAATATGCGACAGAGGCGATGGATGGAGAAACTTAAGGATCATGACTGCACTATTTTATACCATCCGGGAAAAGCTAATGTAGTTGCGGATGCCTTGAGTAGGAAAGCTTTTATGTCTTGCTTGATGATGAAGGAATGGAAGATGCTTGAGGATGTCCGTGAGTGGAGTCCAGTTGTGAGTGGGCATAGGGTTATCTTTGCTAGTGTGCGTGCTACGCCTGCATTGTTTGAGTTGATTAAGAAGGCTCAAGTTTCCGATTCTGAGTTGGGAAAGGTTATGGATGGATTGGGTGATGGTAAGACAGGAGTTTGTGTGAAGGTATCTTAACTTTTCGAGGTAGAGTTTGTGTTCCTTCTACCGATGGGGTTAGGCGTATGGTTCTTGATGAGGCTCACAAAGCCAGGTATACTATACATCCAGGGAGTACCAAAATGTATAGGGATTTGAAGAGACAGTTTTGGTGGAATGGGATGAAGAGAGAAATAGCAGAGTATGTATCTAGATGTTTGACATGTCGGTTAAGGTGAACACCGAGACACCGGGGTTTACTTGACCACTTGATATCTGGGAGTGGAAATGGGAGCATATCACCATGGATTTTGTGACAGGATTGCCACGTACTCGCCGAGGTTTTGATGCAGTTTGGGTTGTTGTGGATAGATTGACAAAATCTTCACATTTTATTCCTATTGCGATGACTTATAGTTTGAGTCAGTTGGCAGCGTTGTATATTCAGGATATCGTGAGGTTGCATGGTATTCCAGTTAGCATTGTTTCTGATAGAGACCCCAGGTTCACTTCTAGATTTTGGAATTCCTTGCAGGAAGCTTTGGGTACGAAGTTGAATTTTAGTACGACTTTTCACCCGGTCGATGGTCGATCGGAGAGATTGATTCGGTATTGGAGGATTTATTGCATGCTTGTGCCATGGATTTCAAAGGCGATTGGGATTCTCATTTGCCATTAGCGAATTTGCATATAATAACGATTACAGTCTAGTATTGAGATGGCGCCATATGAGGCTTTATATGGGCGTAAGTGTCGTTCACCGATTTGCTGGGATGAAGTTGGTGAAGCTAAGCTTTGGGGTTCGGAGATGGTACAACAGTCGGCTGAGAGTGTAAAGCTTATTAGAGATAGATTGCTTACAGCTCAGAGTAGACAGAAAAGCTACGCGGACAACCGGAGACGTGACTTAGAGTTTCAGGTTGGTGATCTTGTATTCTTGAAAGTATCGCCCCGACGAGGTACTAAACGATTTGGGAAGAAAGGTAAGCTTTCGCCTAGATTTATTGGACCATTCGAGATCCTAGAGAGGATTGGAGCTTTGGCGTATCGGTTAGCATTGCCACCTTCTATATCGGATGTTCATGATGTCTTTCATGTCTCGATGCTACGCAAGTACTTGAAGGATGAGTCTCATGTTCTTACTTATGAGGAGATTTCCATTGAACCTGACCTTTCTTATGATGAGAAGCCGGTGAGGATTCTTGATACGAAGGAACAAGTCTTGAGAACAAAGAGGATACCGTTAGTGAAGGTCTTGTGGAAGAATCATGATATTGAGGAAGCCACGTGGGAGACCGAGCTTGATATGAGAGAGAGATACCCTTTCCTATTCGATGAACTTGGTAAGAATTTAGGGACTAAATTCCTAAAGGAGGGGAGAATGTAACACCCCGGATTCTTGCATGTGTATTGTGTGCTTGCCTTCATGTTTTCTCGTTGTTTATGAGCATGTTTACTTAGTCTATATATATGATTTAGAAGCATTCTTAAATCATTCATGAAGCTCTTAACATGTTTTGAATCATAGTAAGCTTGATTGGAAGTTTATAAACCTTCTTGCTTTGTTTCGCCCTTAGCGATTTCCCTTCGTTGCCCGTATTGCTTGTATTTCGACGTGCGAAATGTTCGTTGAGTTCTTGGCTTTGTATTCAAGTCATAACCATGTTTAAACAATCCTTTTCCATGCCCAAGTTATCCTAGTTTGATTGGTGGTTGATTGGCGTTTGATTCGTTAACCATTCGTCGCTTGATTCGAGCCTTGTTTTACCTTGTCCCGGATGTTGTTTGGGTGTGTTTCCGACTTGTTTTGAGTTGGGTTAGACCTTAGAATGGTTGCCCATGAGTTTGGGATCATTTAGGTCATGTTTAGACCAAGTTCAAGGGCTTGCCGAGGCGGCCGCATCGAAATTTGTGCACCAGCCCGCCTCAACTTCTGAGAGCATTGTAAAAATCAGCCCATGTTCTGTATCCCAGGCGCCCGCGTGGGATTTGGTGAGGCGCCCGCCTCAACTTCTGGGAGTTTCCTACGGGATTTTTCCCTGTTCTGCTGTGTACGAACTTTGGCACTCAAACCTCTTTCCAAACCTCTTATAAACCTCACTAAAACCTTCCTAACACCCCTTGCTTATGTCCTAACATTATTTAACATGTTTTAAGAGTGGATTAATCAACCATTAGTGAGCATTAAACAAACCAAATCAGATATTTTCTCACCACAAGAGAGTGACACTTGTCCCACTCAGCTTTTTCAGCAAATATAAGCCACAATCTGATTGGTTGACCTTCATTCTTCACCCTCACTCTCCAAGAACGAAAATTCTTCTTCTCCCAAGTTCTTCCATGGCTCCTTGAAGATATTCTCTTGGTCCTCCATCATCCTTTCATCCTTTGCTCAAGCCTCCTTCTTCAAAAGTGTTGAGCTTGAAGAGTTGATCATTTCCAACCGATTGGTTTGTGCTCTTTCCATCTTCTTCCTTGGTGAAAGGTAAGCTATTGATTCCCCTTAGGAAGTATGTTAGACTTGTGACACCCCGCTCCTTCGTTATCTCGGTTTGCGTGCTATACTTGCACTTCTTCCTTTGTTGACAGTATGTTTGGCTTGCGAGAGGGTCTAGATGTGTTTGAGAGACCATATTAAGACCAAAACATTATTAAGAGACTTCATATAGTTGTTGACTTGCTAAAGTCACAAGTCGTGACTCGACGATAATCGGAATGCGACGCGATCTAGGATTTGCTTGCGTTTTGTGTTCGTGACCTCGGTTTGGGTCCTAGACCTTTTTAAGATGGTTTATTAACATGTTTAGATGCATTGGACTTCAAGTTGGAGGTGTTCCTTAAGTCTATCGATGATTTGGAAGTTTTGGAGATAGCGTTCGTCTCTATCGCGTAGTTCGGGAATCGAGTCGCGTAATCGTCTCTCGTTTGGGACTCTTATTTCCCTAGTTGTTATTCAACTTTCTAGAAGTATTTAAGCTTCTTCATTAACCCTTAGACTTGCCTTAAAAGTCTCCTTTCGTTGCTCGTTCGATTGCGAGTTCATTCGTCGTTCCGGTTGCACGTTGTTGCACCCCTTCCCGGTTTCGCTCCGAGTTGCTTCGGGAGTTGTTCGGGTGTGTTTTAGACTTGTTTTGAGTTGGGTTAGACCTTAGAATGGTTGCCCATAAGTTTGGGATCGTTTAGGACAAGTTTAGACCAAATTTTGGAGGTTCAGGAGCCGAGGCGCCCGCCTGGCACATAGTGAGGCGCCCGCCTCAAGTACTGAGAGCATCTTTGTGTGAGGCGAGCCCAGGCCGCATGGGAGGGAGTGAGGCGCCCGCCTCAACTCAGAGTCTTACGGATTTTGCCCTGTTTTGTGTTTGGACGAATTATACCTATTCTACCCTCATTAAACCCCCTCTAAACCCTTCCTAACCTCTCATACTTAACCCTAAACATGTACTAACATTAGTTGGGAGTTAATTAAGGTTAGATTAGTGATTGATTAGTCCTAATCTCTACTAATTGTGCAAGGAAAAGTCTATTGTGCCCTTATTGTTGTGGAAGTATAAATAGCCTAACCTCTTCCCAATTCAGCCAAATCCTCTTCATTTCTCTTCCACAAACCGTGAGTTAGAGAGAGAGACTCCATGGGAGACTCTTGAGCCCTAGCTTCTTCTCTCTTCGATCCTTGATGATCCAACCACCCGATTTCCTTCAAACTTCGGAATCTTGAAGCCCTCGACGAGTAGAACAACTTCACCGATCGGATTTGTGTTCTTTTGAGTTTTCACTCAAGTTAGGTAAGTTACTTCCTTTTGATTTTGGTTCATTGGCCCTAAGGAAAACAATCTATATGCTATTTGTGGGCAATGAACACTTGTATGCTATGTTTGCCCAATTTTGGGGATTTTGGAAGTATGAACTTGTTAGGAGTATTTGTAGATGACTTCTATGATTGTTGATGTATATGTTTATCCTTCATCTTGTGATTCTAGGGTTGTGAGCATGCTAGAAATCATGTTTACATTTTATTTGGGTTTATTATGAAAGTATGCCTATGGTTGGGGCTTTGGATATGTGAACTCTCTATATACTATGGTTATGATCACTTAAATGAAATTATATGATTTATGAAATGGGTTTTGATCTATGTTGGGATTATTTGTGGATTTTAGGCTTGAGAGTCAATCCCGAATTATTGGAGAAATTATTGTTAGTTAAAGTGGGGTTAATGTTGAGATTGATGAAGGGTGTAAGTGACGAAACTTGGTGTTTAGACTCAACGGAGTCGAAATATGTTCAATAATGTGATAATGAACTCGGGTTGGAATCCTACGACAATTGGATTTCGTTTGATTATGATTATGATGAATTCTTGAGTTTTAGGGCTTGGGAATCAACCCGGATTAATTTGGGAGAATTATTATAAACTTGAATGTTGTGTTGGTTTTGGGATTTATGAGATGCGCATTTTAAGAAATGTGATATTTAGACTCAATGGAGTCATTTTAGGTTCAATGAGATGTTAGTGAGCCTTATGTTGAAATCCTACGATGTTCGGGTTTGGTTGGTTTTGATTGTGAGTACCCGAGCATCTCGAATTGTGTTCCATTTGTGACACCCATGACATAGAAGCTTATTGGGGATTTAATTAGAGCGTGCTCCTAGAGCACGGAGCATTAGAGGTCAACCTATGATCTCGTATTACTTTAAGAAATGATTATTTGAATGAGTTCTCTCTTAGGGAATTTGGCCGCGTGCACATCAAAGCAATTGCGAGATTATGACTATGGGTTGGTTTTGGTACCCTTGAGATTGGTTTGATAACGTCAAGTATATATGACGATTGGGACTATGATTGGGTCTGTATTGCTTTTATGAATTGACTATTCACTAAGTCTCGATTTATGGTTGTTCTTAGACTAAATAGTAGTCTTTGGTTTAATCCCGAGTAGAGGGCTATAGTAGACCTCATATTGTGATTCTTGAGCTTATATGCTACTTTCGATTTGGTGATGACTTGAGGATTATGAGTACCTCATTATGTGGTTCTTTGACTAAACTTATAAGTTGGTTGAATTTGTTAAGTATGTGCAAATATGTGCATTGTTGAAATTGGTGTGTAGAGCTTTATGTCCTACTTGATTTGGTATGCCCGCTATGATCGGTCTTGGTTCTTGTTTGAGCATGAGAGTAAATATCTACTTGTGCATTGCATTGAGTCCAGCTGGCATTAATTGGTTTGTTTATCAAGTCAGGGTGGGACGATGCATCGCCTTCACGAATTATGGGATTCGTGCTCGCTATGGATCGCCGCACCCGGGACTCCACACACACCTCCATTGTGGGCCGCAATGGGGAAGTAGCCCCTTTGCCGTATCAGTTAAGTGCCGCATTGGCTTGCTAATGATATCGAGTAAAACTCGATGAAAGTCGATGAATTCACAAACATCGATGGCACGAACCAGTAACATTGTGTATTGCAGGAGCAACACAACGGAGCTATTTGGGTATCTTCTCTATCCCTTATGTGGCTTACTATGAGCACTTATATGAAAGATAACGTGATATGTGATTTATGAAGTTCATGATACTTGATGACTTAATACTTTTATTGTTGATATACGATTTAGATGCCATGAGTTTATATATGCTTGTGCATTATGCCATGCCACGCCATGCTATGCCATACATTGCATTTAGTAACTTCTTGGGTCATTATGACTCATTTCGTGTGTTTGTTTTCCTTAGTTTTTGCGGATCCCGTTAGTACGCGTGGCGGCTTCGGATAGTGATTCCTAGAAGGTGGTCTTCCGGGCTTTAAGCTTGGGTTTATTATTATTAAGTTATTTTGTATTTGTGAGACACGATTGTAAAGTTATGTAGACTTTACTTGGGTAGATTATGTTAGTATTTTGTTATTGTATTATTTTGGTAGCCGACTTGTTTGGTCGAGCTGTTGTATCTCTTATGAGTTGTTCCCTTTTATTATTCCGAGCATGCTTTAGCTCACTCGTTCTAGTATTGTTGGTATTGTCATCTCCGACGACTTTAGTCGAGAGACATTGGTTTAGTAGTTAGTATTTTATCTCTTACTCTTTTAGTTGATTTATTCCTCCGGCATGTTATAGCCGTAGAGTTGTTGTTTATCGGGTTGGGTTCTTGTTGCTTCGCCGGCTTAGGTTGCCGATGGTTTGTTGTCCGTGCGCAATGTTGCGTCACGCGAGTCGTAGATTTGTCGAGAGATAGTCGTCTCTCAGCCTTGTATTCCTTAGTTTATAATTATAGGCTTTGGTCCCACTTATGATTCGCTTCCGCAGATTTTAGTTTTTGGTTATTCGGTTTTGCCGTTATGGCTTTTCATTCCTGTTTAGAGTCTGTTGGTTCAACTCTTGACTCGCACCACTACGCTTAGCGGGTGCTTGTCCGTCTTTTAGCTTGTCTTGATGGCACGACCTTGGGATTTCGCATTGAGTCCGGTCGGGTACGCTTGGTATCAGAGCTATAGGTTAGCTATTTCGCCAGGATAGGTTCCTTGGCCTAGTTTGGGTTGGGTTTATTGTTGAGTTATTAACGCTGAGTGTTCTTTGTAGGCGTATTATGTCGGGAACTTGGCGTGGAGCTAGTTCTATTGTACCCTGTTCGAGTACAGCTCGCGGTGAAGAGAGGGGAGAAAATGTTAGCGATCCGCGTGTGACTCCTCAACGGATGTGTGGACTGGAAGACGATTCTTCTGTTCTTGCGAAATTCCTGAAGTTTAAACCGGAAAGTTTCGATGGAGAGCCAGATACTATTAAGGCGAAACATTGGCTAGAAAGCATGGAGAAGATCTTTGCGGTTTTGGGTAGTACGTCAGAAGAAATGGTTACCTTAGCAGTGTTTGGATTGGATGGTGCGGCCGAGCATTGGTGGCTTGGGATACGAGATCATTGGAGACAGCATGGAGTGCCTCGAGTGTGGGAAAACTTTGTCAAGGAGTTTATGGTACGGTTTGGTCCGGTAGTGACTCGAGAAAGAGGAGAGATGGAATTCCTAATGTTAGAACAAGGAGATATGACCGTGGCTCAGTATTCAACAAAGTTTATGGAGTTGGCTCGTTACTGTAGTTACTTGGTGCCAGATGAGGCTAAGAAGACCGAAAGGTTTGTGAAAGGCCTGAAGACGAAATATCGTAGGCAGCTTATCCCGTTACTACTTACGGATTACCAAGGGGCTGTGGATCGTGCATGTGCGATAGAGTTAGACATCGAGGAGTACGCTCAAAAGAAATTATCAAAGACTAATAGGGGCCCGGAGGATAAGAGAAGACAGTCAGCACCTCAAACAGTTAGTCAAGGAAAGGTGCGTTCAGGTGGCCGGAGTGGTGTTACCACTTCTACTCGGAGAAGACGAGGTGGCGAGTTGACATGTAACTTTTGTAAGAGGACAGGACACACCGAGGATAGGTGTTGGGGAAAGACAGGGAGGTGTTTCTATTGTGGTGATGAAACTCACTTGAAGAAAGATTGTCCAAAGTTTAAGGCCAATCAGTCGGGTAGCGCCGGTCAGCAATCCAGTGGCTCAAAGAGAGATGGTGACGGTCAGCCTAGAGTTTGAGGCAGTGCGCGCGTGGCAGTTGGCCATCGCGAAGTTTTGAGGCCTATCCGAAATAGGAAGGTATATTCTTGTATATATATATATATTTAAATTATAACGTTGCTACTATTACCGTTATTATGAGTACGCGCTCTAATCGTTAGCTCATGTGCATTCATACATACATTATATGGTGTATTGTGTGATATTGGTTGTTTGCTCGATCGGGAATAATACCCCAATGTGAGATCGATATATGATGTGGTTCGTTTGTGAATTACCGGTAAGTAATCGTACGTTGTGTATGGATTCTTGTGTAGTATATATATATACGACTATGCTATATATAGAGTTGTGGTTTGTGTAGTTATATAGAAAGGCCATAGTATGTATATTTATGAAGCATGAATTGTTTATTGATACCTATTGGTTTGGTATGATGTTTGTATATTCTATGAGGTTATGTTTTATGTAATGAGTAATATTATGCTATATTGTTGTTAAGGGTTATTATGCGAATAAGTTATACATTCGACTTGTGAGAAGGTTGAAGGTTGCGATTTAGAGGATAATCATGGTTACACGGGAGAGATAGACGCTTCACCGTGAGTATTGAGACGTTAACATTGTGTTATGATGCTTAGTGCATTGGTTGTAGACTTGGTCTAGAGCTTAAGAAAGAATAGTGTTGCGGAGTATGGACGTTACGGGCATTAGTAGCCTTGTCGATTCATTGTGATTACTAGGAAATTATATTGGTTGGGTGTACTAGGTACACGAGTTTTGTGATAGCTATAATTGTTGTTTGCCAAGGTAATAGACCTTGTTACTTGGTCTGAATTTTTATTCAGTTACGTGCATTAGTTGTAGGAAACACCTACTTGATGCATTTACATCATAGTATATTAAAATCTCATGTTCATTCATTTCATTAGTATAGGAGACTGTTTGAAGGATGCCTAAAACTTTTTATTCATGAACCTTCGCATCCTTACGACGGAAACTTTTGAAGCTAATTCAGCAGGTACCCTGAATTGGTGAGCAAAAAGGAATTCGTCGTTGGACTAGGATTGATAAGAATTAAGTTAGAAATTGACTATACCCGTTACCAAATGGAATGGACTGAAATTGAATGAATTTTCAAAACATTTCATTAATGTGCTCTTATGTGTTCTCACCCGCGATGGGGAAATCGCGAGCGTGATTTACATGGTTTGAAATGCCAATTTGATTGTCTTTGATTTGTTTGTAAATTGCTCCATAGGCAATTATTAATTCTTGTAACTTAGAATCTCTTGCGCTTGAATTTCTTTATGTGCCCCGAGACAATTAGTTTCGGTAATTGGATGTTGAAGTGTCCTTAAATGAGTTTTTCATGTTGAAATTTGGGGTTTTGCTTGCATGATTGGCATAGTGTTGTTCGTGTTTGTATTCGCGACTCAAGTATGAGTCATGTCATTTTCAATCGTAAGTGTTATGTCGTTGAGTCTATTGAGGTTTCGTAGACTTTTGGACTTGGATTATTGTAGTTCGACCCTCGGGTATTGTGGTAGTAGACTCGGAGATTCGAGTCAAGGTTGGTTTGTATCATGATTAGAATGACTAATTCTTTTTAAGGTGGAGAGGGTGTGACACCCCGCTCCTTCGTTATCTCGGTTTGCGTGCTATACTTGCACTTCTTCCTTTGTTGACAGTATGTTTGGCTTGCGAGAGGGTCTAGATGTGTTTGAGAGACCATATTAAGACCAAAACATTATTAAGAGACTTCATATAGTTGTTGACTTGCTAAAGTCACAAGTCGTGACTCGACGATAGTCGGAATGCGACGCGATCTGAGGGTTTGCTTATGCTTTTGTGTTCGTGACTCGGTTTGGGTCCTAGACCTTTTAAGATGGTTTATTAACATGTTTAGATGCATTAGACTTCAAGTTGGAGGTGTTCCTTAAGTCTATCGATGATTTGGAAGTTTTGGAGATAGCGTTCGCCTCTATCGCAGAAGTTCGGGAATCGAGTCGCTAATCGCCTCTCCTTTGGGACTCTTATTTCCCTAGTTGTTATTCAACTTTCTAGAAGTATTTAAGCTTCTTCATTAACCCTTAGACTTGCCTTAAAAGTCTCCTTTCGTTGCTCGCTCGATTGCGAAGTTCATTCGTCGCTCCCGGTTGCACGTTGTCGCACCCCTTCCCTTGCTCCCGAGTTGTTTCGGAGTTGTTCGGTGTGTTTTAGACTTGTTTTGAGTTGGGTTAGACCTTAGAATGGTTGCCCATAAGTTTGGGATCATTTAGGACAAGTTTAGACCAAATTGAGGTTCAGGAGCCGAGGCGCCCGCCTGGCACATAGTGAGGCGCCCGCCTCAAGTACTGAGAGCATCTTTGTGCAGGGCAGAGCCCAGGCGGCCGCATGGGAGGGAGTGAGGCGCCCGCCTCAACTCCAGAGTGCTGTTACGGGATTTTGCCCTGTTTTGTGTTTGGACGAATTATACCTATTCTACCCTCATTAAACCCCCTCTAAACCCTTCCTAACCTCTCATACTTAACCCTAAACATGTACTAACATTAGTTGGAAGTTAATTAAGGTTAGATTAGTGATTGATTAGTCCTAATCTCTACTAATTGTGCAAGGAAAAGTCTATTGTGCCCTTATTGTTGTGGAAGTATAAATAGCCTAACCTCTTCCCAATTCAGCCAAATCCTCTTCATTTCTCTTCCACAAACCGTGAGTTAGAGAGAGACTCCATGGGAGACTCTTGAGCCCTAGCTTCTTCTCTCTTCGATCCTTGATGATCCAACCACCCGATTTCCTTCAAACTTCGGAATCTTGAAGCCCTCGACGAGTAGAACAACTTCACCGATCGGATTTGTGTTCTTTTGAGTTTTCACTCAAGCTAGGTAAGTTACTTCCTTTTGATTTTGGTTCATTGGCCCTAAGGAAAACAATCTATATGCTATTTGTGGGCAATGAACACTTGTATGCTATGTTTGCCCAATTTTGGGGATTTTGGAAGTATGAACTTGTTAGAGTATTTGTAGATGACTTCTATGATTGTTGATGTATATGTTTATCCTTCATCTTGTGATTCTAGGGTTGTGAGCATGCTAGAAATCATGTTTACATTTTATTTGGGTTTATTATGAAAGTATGCCTATGGTTGGGGCTTTGGATATGTGAACTCTCTATATACTATGGTTATGATCACTTAAATGAAATTATATGATTTATGAAATGGGTTTTGATCTATGTTGGGATTATTTGTGGATTTTAGGCTTGAGAGTCAATCCCGAATTATTGGAGAAATTATTGTTAGTTAAAGTGGGGTTAATGTTGAGATTGATGAAGGGTGTAAGTGACGAAACTTGGTGTTTAGACTCAACGGAGTCGAAATATGTTCAATAATGTGATAATGAACTCTGTTGGAATCCTACGACAATTGATTTCGCTTGATTATGATTATGATGAATTCTTGAGTTTTAGGCTTGGGAATCAACCCGATTAATTTGGGAGAATTATTATAAACTTGAATGTTGTGTTGGTTTTGGGATTTATGAGATGCGCATTTTAAGAAATGTGATATTTAGACTCAATGGAGTCATTTTAGGTTCAATGAGATGTTAGTGAGCCTTATGTTGAAATCCTACGATGTTCGGGTTTGGTTGGTTTTGATTGTGAGTACCCGAGCATCTCGAATTGTGTTCCATTTGTGACACCCATGACATAGAAGCTTATTGGGGATTTAATTAGAGCGTGCTCAGAGCACACGAGCATTAGAGGTCAACCTATGATCTCGTATTACTTTAAGAAATGATTATTTGAATGAGTTCTCTTTAGGGAATTTGGCCGTGCACATCAAAGCACTTGCAGATTATGACTATGGGTTGGTTTTGGTACCCTTGAGATTGGTTTGATAACGTCAAGTATATATGACGATTGGGACTATGATTGGGTCTGTTTTGCTTTTATGAATTGACTATTCACTAAGTCTCGATTTATGGTTGTTCTTAGACTAAATAGTAGTCTTTGGTTTAATCCCGAGTAAAGGGCTATAGTAGACCTCATATTGTGATTCTTGAGCTTATATGCTACTTTCGATTTGGTGATGACTTGAGGATTATGAGTACCTCATTATGTGGTTCTTTGACTAAACTTATAAGTTGGTTGAATTTGTTAAGTATGTGCAAATATGTGCATTGTTGAAATTGGTGTGTAGAGCTTTATGTCCTACTTGATTTGGTATGCCCGCTATGATCGGTCTTGGTTCTTGTTTGAGCATGAGAGTAAATATCTACTTGTGCATTGCATTGAGTCCAGCTGGCATTAATTGGTTTGTTTATCAAGTCGTGGGGACGATGCATCGCCTTCACGAATTATGGGATTCGTGCTCGCTATGGATCGCCGCACCCGGGACTCCACACTCACCTCCATTGTGGGCCGCAATGGGGAAGTAGCCCCTTTGCCGTATCAGTTAAGTGCCGCATTGGCTTGCTAATGATATCGAGTAAAACTCGATGAAAGTCGATGAATTCACAAACATCGATGGCACGAACCAGTAACATTGTGTATTGCAGGAGCAACACAACGGAGCTATTTGGGTATCTTCTCTATCCCTTATGTGGCTTACTATGAGCACTTATATGAAAGATAACGTGATATGTGATTTATGAAGTTCATGATACTTGATGACTTAATACAGGTTTATTGTTGATATACGATTTAGATGCCATGAGTTTATATATGCTTGTGCATTACGCCATGCCACGCCATGCTATGCCATACATTGCATTTAGTAACTTACTGGGTCATTATGACTCATTTCGTGTGTTTGTTTTCCTTAGTTTTTGCAGTGATCCCGTTAGTACGGGCGGCTTGGATAGTGATTCCTAGAAGGTGGTCTTCCGTGCTTTAAGCTTGGGTTTATTATTATTAAGTTATTTTGTATTTGTGAGACACGATTGTAAAGTTATGTAGACTTTACTTGGGTAGATTATGTTAGTATTTTGTTATTGTATTATTTTGGTAGCCGACTTGTTTGGTCGAGCTGTTGTATCTCTTATGAGTTGTTCCCTTTTATTATTCCGAGCATGCTTTAGCTCACTCGTTCTAGTATTGTTGGTATTGTCATCTCCGACGACTTTAGTCGAGAGACATTGGTTTAGTAGTTAGTATTTTATCTCTTACTCTTTTAGTTGATTTATTCCTCCGGCATGTTATAGCCGTAGAGTTGTCGTTTATCAGGTTGGGTTCTTGTTGCTTCGCCGGCCTTAGGTTTGCCGATGGTTTGTTGTCCGTGCGCAATGTTGCGTCACGCGAGTCGTAGATTTGTCGAGAGATAGTCGTCTCTCAGCCTTGTATTCCTTAGTTTATAATTATAGGCTTTGGTCCCACTTATGATTCGCTTCCGCAGATTTTAGTTTTTGGTTATTCGGTTTTGCCGTTATGGCTTTTCATTCCTGTTTAGAGTCTGTTGGTTCAACTCTTGACTCGCACCACTACGCTTAGCGGGTGCTTGTCCGTCTTTTAGCTTGTCTTGATGGCACGACCTTGGGATTTCGCATTGGAGTCCGGGTCGGGCTGTCACAAGACTTGCCATGTCTCCCTTCTTCTCATGATTCCCTTGCTTCTACCTTGTCCATGCCATGCCTAATGATGAGTTGAGTTGTAAGGATTTTGAATGATATATTCAACTTGTTGTTTTGGGTCCTATGCCTAGAATTAAATATGTTCTATGCCTCCTTAGGAACAACTATTGTTCTTGGACTAATGACTTTTGATAACTCTATGAGATTATGAATTCTAGGGTTTCATATGCTATGAATTGTTCATCCTATTGATTGGGTCCTATGCTTAGAATCAAATGTGTTCTATGTCTTCCTAGGAATAACTAATGTTCTTGGACCTTTGTCTATTGATAACTTTTGAAATAATGATTCTAAAGTTCCCATGAAATATTGAATTAATAATAATTCTTGGCTATGGTTGTTAAGTGGATTAATGGCCTAGTCTACTCGATTCGAGAACTTAGAAAAGGGTTTATGATGCATTTAGCATTTAAACTCTATTGGATGAATTTTTTAGGGACGACTCAACGGAGTCAAACTTAGTGAGCCATTGAACATTACCGGCTCAATGATCAATCCCTACGACGTTCTAAACACGTTTCTCTAAGAATGATAATTCTAGACTATTGAATTGGATTGATTACCATGCTTGATTCTTGATGTCATGTAATAGAATACCTATTTGACATGTTGAGTTCGCTCTTGTCGAACTCATTCTCGCTTGATTATTGATGAGAATATTTACTTGTCATGAACGAGATCGCTCTTGTCGACCTCGTTCCCTACTTGAGAATTTGTTAAGTAGACACTACTTGGCATTTGCATGAGTCCAACTGGCATCCTGTCCTTGTTCACACACGCCTCCACTGTGGCCACAGTGGGGAAGTAGCTCCCTTGCTGTAATCAATACGAGCATCATTGGTGTCTATCCCGGGCATTCCCTCGGAAGGTCGATGTACTTACACACATCCGACACATGCACGCTCAAGATAACGCTTGTATGCAGGAACTACGTAGCGGCCCGGCTCTCCATATATCCTTATCCTATGTGATTTAATTACAAGCACCTATGTGAAACAATGTGCATCTTGGATATATGATCTCTATGCTTATGTGACTATATCTTGCCTTGTATGTTGCATATTGCCATGACATGCATGATTGATAGCTTACAAGTCTTTATGACTTACCCATTCCCTTACGCTTTAGATCCTAGCAAAACAGGTCCTTCCCTGCTGAGGCTTGCGGTGTTCGTGCCTTGATCCTCCTTTGTCCGTTGCGTTTGAAGAGGTGGTTTAGATGTCCTCTTCTTTTCTTTTGTTATTTTGCAAGGACGATGGGTTAAAGCAAGTCAATTAGACTATGCTTGGGAATTTGTATAGAACTTGATCTTGTTACTTCTATTAGCTACTTGTAGTTTAACTCTTGTAGTACTTGTAACCCCTTTATGCCGGCATTGTGTAAGCCGAGTTTTGGTTATCATGTATAATAGTTCACTACGTTTAAGTCTTCCGCTGAGCATACTATTAGCTCTTATTTAATTCTTGTCCATAAACTGCTAGCTTGGGTTCCGGCATGTAGTGTCGCCGATGACTTGGTTTAATTGTTTAACTGTTTTATCAGGTTTTAAACGTTTTAAAAATACCGGCCCTTTAGGGTCGAGGCGTGCTACGTCTCTAATGTTGCGTCACGTCGTTTTCTTAAAATGAGTCCTTGCATGTTAATTGTCCGCTTGTTTCCCCCTTATTTGGGCGGTCCGACCCTCGGTTCCACCTCGGGCCCGGGTCGGGTCGCCACAGTCATGGTATCAGAGCGGCAACAACCCTAGCCCGAAATACTCATATCGGAGACATGACAGAAGAAGGAAGTGGTAAGAACAAAGGGGGAGGAGCAGATTCGATGAAGAAGATTGATTCTTCATCTCCCTATTTTCTTGGATCACAAGATAATCCAGGGAATGTGATCACCCATATTCAGCTTCGTGGTGAAAACTACGATGAATAGGCAAGATCTATTCGATTGTCGTTAAAGGCAAGGCGAAAGTTCGGGTTTGTTGATGGTTCTATCATCGCACCAGAAGAAGAAGAACGACTAGACGACTAGCAACAGTCAATTCTATGATTGTTTCATGGATTATGAACACAATCGAGTCAAGTCTACGTTCGACAATATCATATCACGAAGAAGCCAACCTACTGTGGAACGATTTAAAGGAACGATTCTGTATCGTGAATGGACCCAGGATACAACAACTTAAGTCTGCTCTAGCGGAATGCTAGACAAACAAAGAACGAAGGCGTAGGCAATTACTACGGTCGGCTCAAACAGTTGTGGGATGAACTCGCAAATTATAAGATCCTTCCGGGCTGCGAATGTGGGAAGTGCACATGTGATCTAGGTACGAAGTTTGCAAGGATTCAAGAAACGGATAGGTTGCATCGTTTTCTTATGGGACTGGAGAACACTTACAGTGCAGTGCGTTCCAATCTGCTTTCATTGGACCCACTGCCTTCTCTAAATCGTTCCTATCACGCCGTGATTCAGGAAGAATGCCTACGAGGAGGGGCTGTGACAAGGAATAAAGAAGAGCGTGATGTTGTAATGGATTTTAAGTTTCAAACCGATGTAAAGGGAAAAAGGGAAGGCTGACGCTACCGCAAAGTTTTGTCGGCACTGTAATCGTGAGGGGCATGATGAAAGTGGGTGTTTTCAACTAATTGGTTTTCCTGAATGGTGGGGAGATAGACCTCGAAGCGGAAAAGGAGGGGGCAGAGGAGGTACAAACGGTGGTAGAGGTGGAGATCGAGCAGCTTCGTTTCATGGCCGCGCCAAGGGAGGAACGACCTAGATACGTGCAAATAATACAACAGGCAGCATCCTTAATTCCCAAAGCAGCAGTAATGTGTATGGGCAAAACAGTAGCAGCAACGACTTTTCTGGACTGCCCGAAGTCGTTTCTCCAACACAGTGGCAACAGTTGATGCAACTGCTTAATAATTCTAAGATTTCCTCCGATAGTTAAATGGTAAGTATGATGCATGTGGCTGGATAATTGACTCTGGAGCATCGAACCACGTCACGGGTAACTTGGGTTGCTTGATTGAAGTGCACAAAATAATGAATTGCTTGGTTGGTTTGCCAGATGGACAACACGCCACTGCAACTCAAGAAGGCACTGTGATATTGGATGGAGGGATAAAACTTGAACATGTTCTTTATGTGCCTACTTTGACATGAAATTTAATTTTTGTGTCGCAATTAATAAATAATACAGATTATGCTGTTCACTTCATTAACAATGTGTGTATTATACAGGACTGCACGACGAGGACACTGATTGGAGCGGGTGAACTAAGAGAGGGACTCTATTTTTTTCGTGGTATTCATCGGGTTCAAGCTTTGACAGTTAATGGAGACGCGGAGATGGACTTGTGGCATAAACGACTGGGACATCCTTCTGAAAAAGTAATGAAATTGGTGCCAAATATAGGTAATTTTGGTAGGACAGAAACAAAAGCATGTGATGTTTGTCAACATGCAAAACAGACTAGAGATAGTTTTCCTGTTAGCAAAAATAAAGCGGATGGAATTTTTGATTTAATACACTGTGATTTGTGGGGTGGTTATAGAACTCCTTCTTCTTGTGGTGCATGCTATTTCCTAACTATCGTTGATGATTATTCTTGAGCAACATGGGTTTACTTGCTGCGTGATAAAACCGAGGTTGAAAAGATGTTTTTAAACTTTGTCGCTATGATAGATCGATAGTTTAATAAAAGAGTGAAATGTGTTCGTAGTGATAATGGAGCGAGTTTCGATGTTTGCTTGATTACTTTGCTGAAAATGGGATCATTTTTGAAACATCTTGTGTTGGGACCCCTCAACAAAATGGACGGGTAGAACGTAAACATAGGCATATTTTGAATGTTGCTAGAGCTCTGCGATTTCAGGGTAATTTACCTATGTGTTTCTGAGGAGAATGTGTGCTAGCTGCTTGTCACCTGATCAATAGGACACCTTCTAGCATACTTGGAAATAAAACTCCGTATGAACTATTGTTTGGTAAACCACCATCTCATAATTCGTTACGAGTATTTGGATGTTTATGTTATGCTCATAATCAGCGACAGAAGGGTGACAAATTCGCTAGCAGAAGCAGAAAATGTGTGTTCATTGGATACCCTTTCGGGAAGAAAGGGTGACAGTTATATGATTTGGAAACAAGATAATTCTTTGTTTATCGAGATGTGAGATTTTTCAAAAATGAGTTTCCATTCGTCAACACTAGGCAAACAATGCAGCAGCCACCAATAGTTGATGACGACGAAATGTTTGGAGGACATGGTATTGAGGGAAGTGAAGGGTCTACGATGGACGATGACGGTGTCGTGCACGACCAGGCTATAGCCACATAAGACACCAATCCTCCAGTTGCAGAACTTGGGAAGGGGATGCGGACTAAGCAACCGTCGGTTCTTCTCCGTGATTTTGTGACTCATACCATACGAAAAGTGAGCCCTCTCCCAGACAGTTACCCGTCTCCGCAGTCGTCCTCAGGTACTCCGTATCCTATCGCACATTATGTTAATTGTGAACATTTTTCTATACGACATAGAAATTTTCTTGTAGCTATAACAACCAATGTTGAACCAAAAAGCTTCAAGGAGGCAGTTCGACATGCAGGTTGGCAGGAAGCCATGTCAACAGAAATTAAAGCCCTTGAGGAAAACGGTACTTGGACTATGGAGACTCTGCCTTTAGGAAAGAAAGCACTCGGTAGCAAATGGGTATACAAGATAAAGTATAACTCAGATGGCAGCATCGAGAGACTTAAGGCTCAGTTAGTGATACTTGGGAATCACCAAGTTGAAGGGTTTGATTATACAGAGACGTTTGCTCCTGTGGCAAAGATGGTGACTGTTCGAGCTTTCCTCGCCGTTGCTGCTACTAAAAATTGGATGGTCCATCAGATGGATGTCCATAATGCTTTTCTGCATGGGGATCTTGATGAAGAGTTGTACATGAAACTTCCTCCAGGTTTTTCCGTGTCCAAGCCGAATCAGGGTTTGTCGGCCGAAAATCTTTATATGGTCTTCGTCAGTCAGCTCGCGGTGTTGGTTTGCTAAATTAACCACAGCCTTGAAGAGCTATGGATTTTCTCAATCACACTCAGATTATTCTTTGTTTACTCTAGTACGGGGGGACACTCAGCTCACAGTTCTCTTCTATGTTGATGATATGATTATTGCTGGGAACGAATTGGGAGCTTTTACTACATTTAAATTGTATTTAAAAACTTGTTTTCATATGAAAGATTTGGGTGTATTAAAATATTTTCTGGGGTTGGAAGTGGCTCGGAATCCTGAGGGTATTTTCGTGTGCCAACGAAAATATGTTCTCGACATTATTTCGGAGACTGGATTGCTTGGTGCGAAACCCGCTAAGTTTCCAATTGAGCAGAATCATCGGCTGGCTCTTGTGACAGGAGCAATGCTCGATGATCCGGGTAAATACCGAAGGCTGGTAGGTCGACTTATATATTTGTCAGTTACTCGACCAGATCTTGCCTACTCCGTACATGTGCTTTCCCAGTTCGTGCAATGTCCTCGGGTGGAACACTGAGAAGCTGCACTTCGGGTGGTTCCATATTTAAAAGAAGCACCAGGTCAAGGGGTTTTCCTTCAATCAAATAGTACATTGGAGCTATCTGGCAGGTGTGATTCAGATTGGGCGAGCTGTCCTCTAACACGTCGGTCTCTCACAGGATTGTTCGTGTTTCTTGGGGTTTCACCCATTTCGTGGAGAACAAAGAAACAACACACTGTGTCTTAGTCATCGGCAGAAGCAGAATATCGGTCGATGGCGACACTTACATGTGAATTGAAATGGCTGAAGCGGCTTCTTGAGGATTTGGGAGTTAGGCAAGAGACCGCCATGAGCATTCATTGTGATAATCAGTCAGCACTCTATATTGCTAAAAATCCAGTTTTTCACGAACGTACAAAACATATAGAGGTAGACTGTCACTTCATACGTGATGCAATTAAAGACCGATTAATCGCGCCCTCATTTATCTGTTAGGCAAGTTAGGTGTTCGGAATCTTCACGCTCCAACTTGAGGGGGGATGTTGAGCATCGTGTATACCAGACTATGCATTGGGTTCGAAGGTGTTGTTCTTTTACAGCAATTGGGTTGTGGAAAGGAGATAGCATATAAGGAAAGGTGTAATTTATAAGGAAAGTTAGTATTATTAGGAAAGGTGTAATTAGTTTCCTAATTTATGTTAGAGTCTTTGTGTGTTGGCCAAGTTAGGAATCTTGTATATATATATTGCGCATATGCGATTGAATACAGGCAAGAAAGTCAAAAACCTTTGATTATGCTATTCCAATTTTTCACAAATCAATTTAAACTGAAAAATTAGCGAATGCCCATCATGTTGATTGAATTTTGATTTTCAATATGAGAATGCACATTTGATGTCAAGTTGGGAACAATGTTTGTTTTTCTTGGGTTGGTTGGAGCAGCAATGATCATGTTCATGAAGTTTAAAAAATGCTTGAGGACAAGCATCGTTTAAGTGTGGGGGAATTTTGATGAACTCAAATAAGTGTGATATTTATTATCGTTTTTGTGACTTAACTTGTTGAGAATGTTGCACTTTTTATGGGTATTTTGTATGTTTGGTGATTACAGGTCTATGAGAGATTGATGGTGAAAAAGTGAAAAGAAACTTAAGTTTAAAGAAGAAATTCAGATATCATGGTACCGAATGGGCATTCACTATATATCTGTGGCGAGCTGGAGATGAAATTGGAAGCAATGTCACGTTTTTAAAGAGAATTTCAGACATTATCCATTTCAGTAATTAGGGAATTATTATTTTTCTCTAAATTGTTGTTATTTTTTTTCTTTCTCTTTTGTAATTAATGAAAAAATAAGATAAGAGATAGATTAGATGTTGTGGACTTTGTCAACAACTACTTAGGAGTGAGGGTTAGAAGTGGAGATCATGGTCTCTATAAAGGAGGAAAGACTTGGAGAGCAAGGAGGGCTTAGCTATATAAGGAGAGGTCAGTTTTAGAAGTTGGCATGCAATCACAGACAACATGACTCATACACATAATCATACACACACATATACACTCGAAGATTTTGGTAGCAGCTTGTTCGTTTCTTCCATCACACTTCTAGGTTTATTTTCGTTTTGAATTCATTCTGTAAGTAATCTTTAATTATGTTTAGTGGCTAGTTTTATTTCTTCCAGTTAATGAACATGTAATTCTTTACAAATTTCTACTGTGAGATCTAAGTGCTTTAATTCTCAATTGGGTTTAAGTATTTATTCGTTCTCTGTTTGTTTGTTGCAAAAGGAATTGTAACATATGATTATTATGTTTGGTTAATGTTTGTGGCCAAAACCTTAATTAACATAATAGTTCGTTGCTATTTATAACCGTTGATCCGTAATTGTCATCGGGTTCTAACAAAGTAGCAAGTAACACACCGTTTAGGCATCACAATCATATTCGGTCCGTGTTGCGGGAATGTGTAATCTAAATTAAATGATATTGCTTCAATATGCATTGTTTAGAATCGGGTCTCTCTCTCTTAATGCTTTCAAAACATTAAATCCTACGAGCGTCTCGGGGGTTGTCTTTTGATTAGGGAAATTGTTAATGAGCTTCTCTTGACTATTGAGATGACATTAAGGAGAGATTGGGTGTCTGGCGGTTGTCGACAACTATAACCGGTTTACTTGAAGCTGATTGAGTCATTTTTGCATCTATGATCAGTAGTAAACTTATAGGATTACATTAAGTTCATTGGCTGGATTTTTCTCTTATTAAATTCAAACATCGTTGTCTGTTTTGTTTACATTTAGTCATTTAAATTCAGTTTTTTAGTTAATTCGTTCGTTAGTAATTAGTTTAGATTAAAAACATCATTCTTTATTTTAATTGCTTTGTTAAAATTCTAAGAAGTAAATTCAACGTTCCCTGTGGATACGATCCCTACTACCCAATACTCGTTATTTGGGAAATCAGGAAATTATTTTTGACGGTTTGACACCCGTCAAATACATGTGCATGTTTAAGATAATATATACCTATGTAGTATTTTAGCAAGCATTGTAAATATTTTTCTACGATGCATTTGCATTTCCATGATGAAAAAGTAGTAAATGATATATTCATGCATCATATATGAGTATCTCCAAATAATTGCATTTTAGCATTCACGTAAATAAAAATGTTGCAAATATTGAAAAGAAAGTATTTCTATTGCATTTGGCATACATCTCTGCAGCATGTGCATTCGTAAAAATGTATATTATTGCATAAAGTATTCCTGTTACATTTTGCATGCATCCATCCAAAAATGTGTCCGAAAATATATCCGAAAAAAATACATCACGTATCCGAAAAGTCTATCGCACGAGCACGCATCATAAACATATTTTGCAGTTCAAGCATGCATCATATATAGTCAAATTACATCAGTAACGTGGAATATGCATCGCAGAGTCAAATAGTGCCAATTGTTCAAGTATGCATCGCAAAAAATAAATAGCACGAATTTCATATTTTTGCTATGAATAATTGTCAAATTGCATCATTTTAGCACATAATTACATGTATAAGCATCATGAACAAGAAAGGATATGCTTCAAAAGTCCAAAACAACAAGGAAATCCAACAGATCTGAAAGTTCGACCAAATGGGTTTGTGAAAAAAGAAACTTACAGCGGGAATCGGAAGATTTGACACATGTGTGTGTCGATCGTGAAGGATGTTGCCCCAGTCATCCTTCGAGAAGAGATATCTGACGTGATTTCGGACCAAGGAAGGAAGTTCCTTTCTTTCCTCGCCCGAATCCGGATACATCGGCGCCTTTCCCTTCCGAGATCTTGAGGAAGAAGCCATCTATTAAGCAAAACAAATAATTTGGCGAAAGAAAATCGAGAAAAGAAGGAAAAATGATGAAGAAAGCTCGTCGGCAGCAGCAATGGCAGAAGGAAGAATGAAGGAAAGAAAAGAAAGTGAAGCTTGCTTTTGTTTTCTTCCCCGTCACTTATGGAAAAGAAAAAGGAAATTTTCACTCCCCCCCTCCAAAGTTCAAAGTTCGGCACTTAAGTGCTCAAGTTTTCCAAATCGCAAAAAGGACCCTGAAAGCTTAACGAAAGGTTAAAAAAATTGACAGTCGTCCATCAAAATTCAAAAGAAAGCTCACATCTCCAGCAGGCTAGCCGCAAAAAAGGTAAGAAAAACAGAAAAAGTAGCAGCAGTAAAAGAAGAATGCAATAGTAAAGGTAAAATCCCCAGCAGAAAAAAAAAATGCAAAAGAAAAAAAAGTGCAAAGAAAAAAATGTAACAAAAGAAAAGAAAAAAAAGCAAGCAAGACAAAAAAAGCGCAGCAGCAGAAAGAAAGATAATGCAACAAAAGAAAAGAAAAGCAAGCAAGAAAAAAATTGCAAGGAAAAGTTCAGCAGCAGAAAAAAATGCAAAGAAGAGAAATGAAGAAAAAGAAATGCAGCAGCAAAAGAAAATCTCTAGCAAGAAACCAAAAACAAAAGCAGCAAAGGCAGCAAAATCAGCAAATGCAACGACATAACAAAAGCTGGAAAAGGTAAGGAAAGGTAAAGTATTCATATTTTACCTGCGTGCATCTTATTTGGTTTGTTGGATCATTTCCGCAAGGGGTGCATACCCCGAGTCACTTAGGGAAAAGATTGGTCACACCATTGCATTCGACGAAGGATGTCTACCCCTGAGGATGCAATGTCTTATGATGTGTTCCACCTGGTTTGTTGGATCTTTTCCGCAAAGGGTACATACCCCGGGTCACTTAGGGATAAGATTGGTCCCACCATTGCATTCGACGAAGGATGTCCACCCCTGAGGATGCAATGTCTTATGATGTGTTCCACTTGGTTTGTTGGATCTTTCCGGCCGCAAGGGGTGCATACCCCGAGTCACTTAGGGAAAAGATTGGTCTCACCATTGCATTCGGCGAAGGATGTCTACCCCTGAGGATGCAATGTTTTATGATGTGTTCCACCTGATTGTTGAATCTTTTCTGCAAGGGGTGCATACTCCGAGTCACTTAGGGAAAAGATTATCGTATTCGACGAAGGGAGCCTCTCCCTAAGGATACGATGTTTCATGAAATATAATTGTTGTTTGTTTGCATCGGGCCGAACTATGTTTGGTCTGATTCCTTTTATTAAGGGATACGTAGGCAGCCTATTTCGATAGGTCCAACCATCAGAGCATTTAATTTGCATATCTGCTTAAAAACTACGATAACATGCTACAACCGACTAAAAATGTCTAAGATATGCGAGATTTGACATGCATTATAAACTGCTGCATTATAACTGTTACATGTTGCATCACTTCCCATTATAATTTCCACAAAATTTGGGAGTTTATTTCTTATCAACGATGGTTCGTTTACTCGGTAAACTGCAGGTTACCCGTAAACTCCATCGTTGAGGGGCTCTGTAGACACCCCAATTTCGTACCCCTGATATGTGACATGACATGTGATATCAAGACCTGTTAAAACTTAACAAATGTCAAGTTACAGGGTTTAAAAATGTAAAAGAAAAAGCAAGATGTGTAAAACAGTGAAATACAGGGGGCCGAAGTGTCAAAAATAACCCCAAAAAGAGGCCCATGCGCCACCCACATGGAAAGTGGGTGTGGCACCCAACAGTGCCTTGTGCACTGTAGCATTTTGCCTCCGGTACACTCTCATAAGCGCGCGGTACAAGTCGATGAAGCATAGAAAGAAAATCCTAAATGCCAACGGAGTCCCTACTCCCAACTATAAATAAGAATGCCCGGCTTCAGTGAATTCATTCACGAAAGACTCCGCACACAGTTCACTTCATCGCACACAGTTAAAATATCGCTGAAAGTTTACGCAGTGAGCGAGAGAGAAAGTACCCCCATCCCAAAAAGCCTCAAAGCTCCGTCAAACTTTAAACCAACCGGTCAAAGTGAATCTTAGCCTTCCAGGTAGGATTCCACCCTATTTTCCCGATCCAAAAATCTCAAAAAGAGCAGTTACTCTGCCCGAATTCAGAGGCCAAAGCCGACAGAAGCAAGCAGTTGCTCTGCCCGATTTCTGCCAACAACAAGCAAACAATAGCAAAAACACAAGCAGTTGCTCCGTCCGTTTCACGGTGCCAGAAAGCAGCTTTCGAAAGCAGTTACTCTGCCTGAATCTCCATAACAACAAAAGACTTCCTCTCTCGGAAGGATAGAGCGAGGACAACCTACGCTTTTAAAGGTAAGCCTTTAAGAGGTTATATAAAAAAGTGTTATTTTCAAACCGGCCCGATGTAAAAATATAAGCAGTTATACTATCAGGATTTCTATAGAAAATAGCACTACAAAGAGTCATTATTATGACCAAATATTTATAAATATATTTGTAATTCTTGGAAGGAAGTAACTGCAAGTCTGTAAATAATGTAGATACATATATATTTGTTTAAATGATTTATTTCATTTGTTGAATAAATATAATAAAAGCATATTTTAGCAAAAAAACTATTTTTGAGACCGAAAGGGCGAGTTGGGTGCCTAACACCTTCCCACCTCGTAACTTAGCCTCCAAACCCCTTTTTTACAAACTCTAGTTATTTTTTGTTTTTCTTTATTTCTCCTTAAAATAAAGATGGCAACTATGTTACAACATTTTGGATTACAGTGAGGCCCGCAACATCCTTTTTTTGCACTTTTCCGTTTTCCCCTAAACAAGGGACGATGGGAATGAAAATGGTGATGCACTTTCTGTATCTTGTTTTCCCCTAAACAAGGGAGGATGAGCTACAGAAAACCCAAAGCACTCATAGTAATCCAGAATGTACATCGTCCACAGTGAGGCAGGGCGTGTTCCCACACGCCTTCACAACATCATTATTTTGCACTTTTCCGTTTTCCCCTAAACAAGGGAAGATGAGAATGAAAAGGGTGATGTGTTTTATGTATCTTGTTTTCCCTTAAACAAGGGAGGATGAGTTATGGAAAAATCCAGAGCACTCATACTAAAGCACACTCATTGACCGAGGCATATTCAACGCGCTTTCGACAACCCTCTTTTTGCACTTTTAATTTCGTCTTCCCCTAAATAAGGGAGGATGGAACGAAAAGAGTGATGTCCTTCCGCAACTCGCGTTCCCCTAAAAAAAAGAGCGCGAGATCCAGGAGATTCCGGGGCACTCACAGGTAGAGATCACGGTGTCAGTCAGCAGGTGGAGTTAGAGGTTCGATTTCAAAGAAAGTACAATTGGGTACTTCAGTTCAGCCTATAGTGGATGATGAGTCTGAGCTTATTGATGCTAATGATGTCCCACAAGAGCAAGAGCGGTATAGTATTGCCACTGGAAGAGCAATGAGGTAGATTAAACCACCTTAGAGGTTTGCGCATGCAGATTTTGTTTCTTTTGCATTGTCTGTGGCAGAGAGTATTGAGGTTCAAAAACCTGTTAGTTACACTCAGGCTGTCATGAGTGATGATTTTGAACAGTGGGGTACTTCTATGAGTGAGGAGATTGAGTCTCTTCACAAGAACCAGACTTGGAAATTGGTGAAACCGCTTAAAGGTCAAAAGATTGTTGGTTGTAAATGGATCTTCAAGAAGAAAGATGGAATCCCAGGGGTTGAAGCAACTAGATACAAGACATGGTCGGTTGCAAAGGGCTATAGTCAGAGAGAAGGCATCGACTTCAACGAAGTATTTTCTCCAGTTGTGAAACATAGCTCTATTCGTGTATTGCTTGTTATAGTTGCACTGTTTGACTTGGAGCTTGAGCAGCTTGATATCAAAATAGCTTTTCTGCATGGTGAGCTTGAGGAAGAAATTTACATGCGTTAGCTAGAGGGGTTCGTTGTTCAAGGGAAAGAAGACCACGTTTGTTTGTTGAAGAAATCGCTATATGGTTTGAAACAATCTCCTCGACAATGGTACAAGCGGTTCGATTCTTTTATGGTTGGGCGTAGTTACTCTCGGAGTAATTATGATAGTTGTGTTTATCGTAAATGGCTTCCAAATGGTACATTTGTGTATTTGTTGTTTTATGTTGATAACATGCTCATTGCCTCTAAGAGCATGGTAGAGATCGACAAGCTGAAGATTTTGCTTAATGGTGAGTTTGAGATGAAAGATTTGGGTGCAGCTAAGAAGATTTTGGGTATGGAGATTCGCAGGGATCGACGTGCAGGCAAATTGTTTCTTTCACATAAAAATTACGTTGAGAAAGTGCTTGAGCGTTTTGGTATGAAGAATTCAAAGCCGGTAAGTATTCCTTTGGCATCTCACTTCAAACTTTCAGATGCTTTATCACCACAGTCAGAGGAGGAGGTGGAGCACATGTCACGTGTTCCATATGCTAGTTCAATTGGTAGCATCATGTATGTTATGGTATGCACTCGTCCTGATATTTCACATGTCGTTAGTGTTGTTAGTAAATACATGGGGCATCCTGGTAAAGTGCATTGGGAAGCAGTGAAATGGATCCTCCTATATTTGAGAGGTACTGCAGATATTGGTTAGGTATTTGATAGGAGTTTAGACACGTGCAGCAGTGTTGTTGGTTATGTTGACTCTGATTACACTGATGATTTGGATAAGAAGCGATCTTTGACAGGTTATGTCTTCACTCTTTTGGGTTGTGCTATCAGTTGGAAGGCGACTTTACAGTCTACTATTGCTTTGTCCACTACGGACACAGAGTACATGGCAGCAACAGAAACAATGAAGGAAGCTACTTGGTTGAGAGGTTTGGTCGTTGATCTTGGTTTGTAGCAAAAGGTCTTTGTTGTATTTTGTGATAGCCAGAGTGCGATTCATTTGACTAAAAATCAAATGTTTCATGAAAGGACTAAACACATTGATATCAGATATCACTTTATTCGAGAGATTGTATCCGAGGGTGTCATTATTGTGAAGAAGGTTCCTACTTCAGAAAATCCAGTGGATATGTTGACTAAGTCATTGATTGTTTCCAAGTTCAGGCATTGCTTGGACTTGATCAATATATACAGTATGTGAGCGCCTTAAGGGGCATTGGCGGAGGCGGCGACATACAATTTTTCGTTTGGCGAGCGTGATCAATTCAAGCCAAGGTGGAAATTTGTTGTTTAGTGGCTTGATTGAGTGGGTTGCATGGTAGGTTCATGGGGCTGCCCACATGGAATTATCTCATTGGAATCCTTTACTGTATTGGTTTAGGTTATTAGAAATCAAATTGTTTGTTGGATTTGGAGTGGCTTTTCAGCCGACTTGGAGAGAGTATATATATAGTGGGTTTTCTACCCCTTTTATGGCACGCCAAAAACCAAGAAGAGCATTAGCAGCTTGTTCGTTCCTTCCTACGCCGCTTGCGAATTCTCTTTTGTTCGCTTAGAGTTCTCGATTTGTTCTTTGGATGTAATTGAGATTTGGATATTTGTTGAGGCACAACTATTGTATTTTGTATCTCCGATTGATTAGTGAAATCTTTTGCTGCTTCCGCCTGTGGAGGTAGGGAATTCCCCGAACCACGTAAATTCTTGTCTATTTTATTTCTGCATTATTTTCAGTCAATTATTCTGTTGTCTTATTTCAATCACATAAGACTGCAAATTATAACAATGGACCCTAACGTCACAATACTCATTTAAATATTACATACGGATCCCACAAGCCACAGCAGATTTACACTAGTTTATTTTTATATTTTTCAATTTTCTAACAAAAATGCAAACAAAACAAAATGGGAAGAAGATGTAACATTTTAAGGAACACCCAATAGTGCTTGTAACTTACCCACATATTATTAACATGAGGAGGAACCGAAGAACAATTGGGGTTGTTGTGGCATGCATCAGCCGATTCAGCCCCATCCTCCCAGAGGCGGACAGAAGAGTAACTGTGTGGGGGCAGTTGCCCCCACTTGAAAAAAATTTTGATAGAGGATTTTTTTTTTCAATTTTTAATAATTAGTTATAATCTATACACTTTGCCCCCACCTGAATATAATCTATACACTTTGCCCCCACCTGAATAAATGAAAAAAAAATTTACTTACCAACCTGTGAAAAATTGAAACCCAAAACCAAAAACCAACAACCAACAACCAAAACCAAACCCTCAGCCTCGCCGCATTCGGCCACTCGCACTCGACACTCGCCACTGCCACCGCCCAGCGCCCATCGGCCCAGCCTCTCCGCCTCCATTTCTCCACTTCTCCAAACTCCAGCCTCCCTAGTCCCTCCAACAGCCGGTGAATCTTGGGGAACGGCGAATCGGCGACGGCGAATCGGCGATGGCGATTGGCTTTAGAGAACGGCGATATTGCGCGAATCGACATTTCTTCACTTCACCGGCTAAGGCGAAGGCTTAGCCGCTTAGGCCTTCACTCGACCACTCCCCGATCCCGATCCAATCCAGGTAGCCGGTGGCCTCATGAGGCTCAGAGCCGCCACCTTCTCTCTCTCTCCATTCTTCAATCCGGCGAATCGGCGAACGGCGTCGGCGATCCATCTTTTGCTGCTCTAGTGCCCTGTGCTCTACGCCTCTACACAGGTCAGCCCCTAACTCTCTCTCTATTCCCTAAGCGGCTAATCCAGTAATCCCCTTTACAGACAGTTTACCAATTACCCTATATTATATACCTTTACTTTACCTATATTATATTATCTCTTTAGGAATTATTGCTTTGACTTTGAGCTTTAGTGCACACTTTTTCTTTTGAGTTGGCATTTGGAATTTGAATTGTTAAATAAATAAATGATAATTGTGAATTGTGATTGTGATTTTTTATTTGTGATTTAAAGTTTAAAATTAAAATATGATTGTATGAATTTCACAATTATAATTATGGTTTAAATTTTAAAAATTAAAATAACCCTAATTTTTACTAAATTTGTGTGTTCAATAATTTGGTAAGAAAAGTTTATTTATTTAATATGAAATTATGACATTTTAATTTGGGGGTTGAAGTAGTTGATTTATGAGTTTTTTTTTATTTGTGTAGATTTCCAAATTGTGGTTGATTTGAAGGAATTTGATTTTAGTGATTATGGAGAGATTTTATAAACGGAACCGATGTAAGAATTTGGAACACATAAGTGCATCCAAGAGTTCATCTATTGGTAATCAATCTGCCTCAGCCTATTCTCGTTATTTCATCTACGAAAGAATTAGTTGATTTGAATAGTCTTCCATCAGATCCCGCAGAAAGAAAAAAGATATTTGAATACAACCCCAACCAGATTGATGAAATTAGGAGAGCTTATTTGTTGAAGGGGCCTTGTCAACCCCGTGGTCATGATTTCCCTCAAAAACTAATGGGAACTAAATTACGTCGTTTTAATCCGGATTGGTTTGATCAATATGCTAATTGGTTAGAGTATAGCATGAAAGAAGATAAAGCATATTGTTTGTGTTGCTATTTGTTTAGAGATAAAATCAGTAATAAAGGTGGTGGTGAAGCATTTATAAGTGAAGGCTTTTGTGCTTGGAATAAAAAAGAAAGGTTGGATGTCCATGTTGGTGCGGTCAATAGTAATCATAACATGGCGGTAAAGAAGTGTGAGGATCTAATGAGACAAAAACAATCAATTGCGGTTGCTCTTCATAGACAATCAGACATTGTGAGAAATGACTATCGAATTCGATTATGTGCTTCAATTGATTCATGTAGATTTTTATTGAACCAAGGGTTGGCTTTTCGTGGTCATGATGAGACCGAAGATTCTTCAAATAGAGGAATTTTCTTGAATTGATTAAGTTTTGTGCTGATCATAACGATTCTCGTAAGTTGTTATGGGAAATGCTCAAAAAATTGTCAAATGATATCTCCTCACATTCAAAAGGATATTGTTCATTGTTTTGCACAAGAGATAGTACGAAAAATAATTGAAGAGATCAAAGATGATTTTTTTGCATTAATGGTGGATGAGTCTAGTGATGTATCCGCAAAGAACAAATGGTCGTGGTTTTGCGATTTGTTAACTCTTGTGGAAATGTTCAAGAGAGTTTATTTGTGTTGTACATGTGATGGAGACTGCTTTATCTTTGAAATCGCTATTGATAATGTGCTTGCGATATTGGTTTGAGTTTGATGAAAATTCGGGTCAAGGCTATGATGGTGCAAGTAATATGAACAGGTGAATCAGAGGGTTGAAGACTTTGATTATGAATGAAAATCCGTCGCATATTATGCTCATTGTTTTGCTCATCAACTTCAATTAGCTCTTGTTGTGGGCTAGGAAAATGTTGATATTGCGACTTTTTAACATGATTTCCTCTTTATTAAATGTTGTTGGAGCATCTTGTAAGCGTAAAGACATTATTCGACAAAAACAAGCGTAAAAAGTGGCGGAAGGAATCGAGAGTGGTTTGCTTGAGACGGGGAAAGGATTAAATCAAGAATTAAGTCTTAAGAGAGTCAGATACACGTTGGGGGTCTCATTATAAATCATTATTGAACTTGGTTGCTTTGTTTTCTTGTTATTGAAGTTCTTGAAGTTGTTTCGTGTGATGCTGCTGCATTCATCGAAAAAAGCTCAAGCCAGCTTGGTTTATTGGGATATTTGCAATCATTTGATTTTGTTTTTAATTTGCAATTGATCTTGACCGTGTTTCGTTCGCAAATGAGTTGTCATTGGCTTTGCAAAGGAAAGATCTGAGATATTTTGAATGCTATGACACTTGTTAAAGTAACTAGGCGTAAAATAACTGCAAAGCAATTGGCAGAAGAAATGATGGATGGGAATCTCTTCTAGGCAAGATTACTGTTTTTGTAATGAGAACAAGATTGATTGTGTGGATATGAATGCTGAAATATGTTAATCGTCACCGTCCAGGCGTAAGACAAACATTACTAACGATTTTCATTATCGGTGTAGAATGTTTTAATGCCATTATGGATCAACAAATTTTTGAGATTAATGATCGATTCAATGAGGTCAATTAGGTTTGCTTCTAGTTGCTTGTTTGAATCAAGTAATAATTTTGTTGATTTCAATATAGCAAAATTGGTGAAATGGCTCGATTTTATCAGGATGATTTCTCTCAGTTGATTGTATGATGCTTGAAAATCAACTAGAGACATATATATGGATTTGAGATCGAGATGGCGTGTTAGGTGGAGGGGGCTTGTTAATCTATCGGCATTGCTTGTGCAAACAAGAAAACACTTGTCATACCCATTGGTGTGTCGACTTTTGAAGTTCGCATTGATTTTACGGTAGCAACGACAAGCGTGGAAAGATGCTTCTCCATGATGAATATTGTCAAGACGGATCTGGCTAAAATTTGTGATCAATTTTTAAATGATTGTCTTGTATGTTTTATTGAAAAAACATGGTATGTTACAAATGATGATGTAATTAAGCGTTTTCAAAATATCATTTAAAATTTATTTTTTGGACCCTATTTTACAATTTATTTGATTTCTTCCATTTGACTTCAAACAAATTTATGGGAAGCATTGTTAATAGTTATAGATTTGTAAATTACTTTATTAAGTAGTATTCAATGAGGATCGGAAATTTGCGATTTACCCCAATTTTTATGATTTTTTCGTTTTTGACTTGTTGTGGCATATTTTGCCCAGCTGCGTCCTCCCTCCCATGTAAAAGATCAGCACAAAGGATGCTCTGCAATTTCTATGGTCGAATTGATTGTGTGTGTTTGCTCTCTTTTTCTCTCTCCGTTTTTATGGTTCAAAGAATACAATTACCCAATGAAAATACAAAATTTCGGATATTTATGCTTCAAGTCGGAGGTTTCATTCATAATTTATATCTAAAATGGAAAGCATATCAGCCTGAAAATAGTTTTTGTTTTTTTGAAACCGTGAATTATTGCAAGTTTTTTTTATATTGTTTTTTAGAATCCCGCTAATTATTGTCAAAATCTCTCCAGTTTAACAGTCAATCCTTTGAGAGCAAGTGAGTCCAGGGCCGGCCGCCTTAAGCCAAATGAGCGTGGCGCCTAAAAAAACTAATTTTTTGGTACAAAATACTATGATTAAATTATTATTATTTTATTTTCTGATTTCATTTGTTTAGTTTCTTAAATTTGACGAGCATTTAATAGTTAATAGTTATAACATAATTAATTATTAAGTAGTATAGATGATCGGTGAATCATTTGCGATTTACCCCAATTTTTATGATTTTTTCGTTTTTGACTTGTTGATATTTTGTACTAATGAAATTTTTACTATGTGTGAATAAGTGACATTGGTAATTGGTGGTATTCTTGAATTGTTATTTGAACATTACTATAATTTTAAAATATATAAATTGAGATATTTAATTTATGTCTGGAAAAATTATACTCTACTATAATTATATACTAAAAATGGAAATTTACATGAAAAATAGTTTGTTTGTTTTTTGAGTGAAATGGAGTGTTTTTTTTATATTGTTTTTATGTTATTTGATTTTTAGCTTATTCAAAAACATATTTAAATGCTGTTTATTCATGAACCGTACCTTAAGAGCAACTACTACTACTGCATTAGTACGTTGCACCATACAACACTAGTACTAATGTACTATGCATCTTGAATTGTTGTTGTATTCTTTCTGGTTTGAATCAGCTGATGTTGTTGCCATTTTAATGCAAATATGGATTGTGTCATAAAGTATTTGACAATATGGAGATATATTCATTCCACATTCACACTCCCAAATTTCTTCATTTGATTTTTTGGGTTTACATCGGAGGGCCCAACTAATTTAAGTAACAAACTAAAGCACCAAATTGTGGGTTAATCAAGCCTCAGTTGCACCCACCAACATCGTATCTCACAAACCCCATTAGCTCTGGTCCTTCTAATCTTGGGTTATTCATGAAGCTGCATTCGGCATTCAAATTAAGATAGAAATTGTAAATAAGTAAACATCCATAAAAAGTAATTAATATATGATACCTTTCTTCTGTCAACTTTGAAAAAACGCCTGAAGTTGGAAATGTACCACACAAATCATTGTCGGACAAATCTCTGCAAATTATTAATAAAGTTTAGACGAATGAAAGCTGATAACGAAAGATGTGGGGCGGAGGGCTCAAGTAGTCAAGTAGCTTACAGAATCTTGAGGTTTGCAAGCTTGGTAAGTTGTCTTGGTATTTTTCCTGTCATCCGGTTACCGTTCAATCTCCTGCAAATTTAGTTTTCAAGTTACTTCTTACAGAACCCAAAATGACACAGTTTGGACTTTGGTGTACCTTTTACCTCTATGAGAAAAAAAACACAAGTAATTTAAAGAAAAGAGTGAAACCTTACAGAAATCTAAGATTGGAGAGCTTGGACAAGGAAGGTGGAATGGACCCAGTGAGATTGTTGTGGTATAGGTCCAAGCTAACAAGGCTCTTCAGTCCACCAAGCTCAACAGGAACTGACCCCACCAAGTTGTTCATGTACAATTCCCTGCACAACAAATTTCCCAAATTCATTTCGTTTCATTTAGTGCACTATATTTTCCATTTTCGTCCAAGTACAAAACTATCAACACAAAGTACAATTTCCGTTTTTATCCGGGTTTTCACAAACAACCTAATCGGTCATATTATTACCAAACAATCACTAAAGTGAGATAAGCACTGACTGGTTGGTGGGTTTGGTGAGGATTCAATTCATCATCAGATATACTTCCATGTTCCGTCACAAAAATTTCAATAAATGTCAACTAAATTCCATAAATTTGTATCATGAGATAGAGAGAGAGTGTGTTGATGAACTAATTGTGTATTGCCCCAACAGTCCTTTTCTCAATTAATATAATATGGGGGCAGTTCAACTAGACAGAGATGAGTTATTTAATGATCACAAAAATAATAGTAGTAGTCTGAAACACTCTCCAAGAGGCTTGCTTTTGCAATATCACCATTAAAAAGAAATCATAACTATTCCTTCAATCTATCACATATTGATGGATTGAGATGTAAAATTCATAAGACCGTTTTACATAATACTAATACTCTCACATTTATCAATTTGACTCTATTTTTGAATGAATATTTAACATATATTTATATAGTTTGAGAAAATAAATCAATATTACTGCAAACTACATTGAAAATGCAAAAAATTCAAGCGTCTTATAATTTTCTTTAAAAAAAAAACTCTTCTCGAATATTTATCCAAAATTTGTTAAATTGAAAAAAATAAAAAATCGAAAGTGTACGGTGCGAGATTATTAAACTTACAGATACTGAAGACGCTCGAGCTTTCCTAACTCGGGAACAAGATTGCCCGACAGCTTCGCATTTCCAAGATCACTGCACATACATTTTTAAACCCTTTACTAAAACCAATAAAAAACAAACAAACATGTTCACCGATTTTAATAATCACACAAGTCAAAATTCTTGTCTTCTCAAACCTCAAAAGATTAACCCTTTAATCAATACCATAAAGTTCATTTCACATCAAAATATTTTTAAAAAAAATTGATTACTGCAGTGTGAAGTATGTAATAGTATGATTTCGGGCTTGGTATTGGTTATTTGATCCGGGTAAAGCCCGTCTCGCCACACGGGCTTCTCACCTTGTCTAATTACGTTAACCATTTTTGATACATTTAATAAAAAATGGGCATTGGAGAAGGATTAACGTTTGAGCTGCAATCAATAACAGAGAGATTAGAGAAGACTTACAGTCGGGTGACCCGATTGTCAGAATCACAAGTAACATGAAACCAAGTACAAGGATCCACCAAAGTCGGATCCCAACTTTGCAAGACATTTTGTGGGTCATTCACTGCTCTCCTCAATGCATACAGAGCATCCCCTGTTTCATTAAAATATGAATTAACAAATAATGAACCATGTTTATAGGAAATATCACATAAGTATATTCAGAAAATCAAAACTTACCTTCCATGTTTGCATTTATGGGAGCTGAAAGAAGAACAACAAGGAAAGGAAACAGAATCCTGATCGCCATTGTTTTAATTTGTTTGTATGGGAGCTTGGAAAGATTGAAGGTTGAAAACTTGAAAGACCTTTTGTCACTTCACCTTAGAATTTCAAAGAGTCAAGAGGTGGAGAGAGAAAGAGAGATGAGTGTTACGTATTGTTTAAAGGGCGAGAGAGGGCAAGGAATCTAACAGCTTTTGTTTTGTTGGGGGAAGAATTTATATATATAGACCATTAAAAAAAACTGCTCCTTGTGGAGGTAGCATGTATAACCATTTGCTGCAAATTTCTTATATTATTATTATTATTATTTTAAAATTATTCTATCCGTTTCTAAATTATCGTTCTTTTTTTTTTTTCTTTCTAAAATAATTATCAAGTTTGAAACTTATCTTTTTTTAGCATTATTTTTATCATTTTATCTTTTTTTTTTATCATATTTTAATTATAGGTCACATACATATAGACTTTAAAGAAAATTACATATTAAAATAATATAAATAATCAAATTAATTTTTTTTAATTTATACATCAAATCAATTAGAACGATAAATTAGAGACGAATAGAGTATTATTTTGTTATAATGTTAGAGTGGGTACGAAATGGACCGCTTTTGATTAGATGTATCATGCATGGTCGAATCGAATTCGCAGTGGATGGTGGAGGAGTCTTTTAATAATCTTCATCTAGGACTTTAGGATTAAAACTAGTTTTTTTAACGTTAAACTTAAATCAACTAAATCGTATATAAATAAAATAAAAATGATAAAATAAAATTAAAGAATAAAATAAAAAATTGGTTTATTAACAATTACACATAAATATATTATTAATCATTATAGATTTTTAAGAAAAATAATTATACACAATATTTGTTGTAATTGGTTTTTTTTATTATTTTCACCGCATATCAATATTTAGTTTTTTTAAAAAAAAAAGATCTACGACTACGTACGTAATTATTGATTTTGATACTTGTTAATTGTTATTACATATGATACTAATAATGAAAATTATTTTATCTGGAACATGAAAGACAGTCTTACGTCGGATGAAGTTAATGATAATTTTAGGATAAAAACATTTTCTCCAACGTTGCTTTATTTCAAAAAATTTGTTTCAACAATATGATCCCCAAAATTTATGATGATTAGTCTTGTTCCATTGCAGAACCTTACATGGTCAATATTTTTCAATAACATTACTTGAACACTAATTTTAAGTGTCAATTCATGATTTGGCAACCCCGAACTTTTTATAATATTTAAAAACTTTGTAGAATGAATGTTTTCAAACAAACTTGAATTTTTTCCGCCTTGCAAATAAAATCTGAACTCAAATAAGTTCTTTAGTTTGAATGATTACTTTTATTAAATGTTATTGGTTTTATTGACTTTGTAACTATTTTTTTTTCATCAAATATTTTTATTTTACTAACATATTTTTGTTTTACATAACTATTTTTAAGAATTTATTTTAAACTTTTGTTTCGTAAATTTTTTTTATAATTTTACTAAACTCAGTTTAAATTATTTTTATTTTATTGACTATATAACTATTATTTTTGTTCCATCAAATATTTTTATTTTACTAATATATTTTTGTTTTACATTGCTATTTTTAAGAATTTGTTTTTGTTTTAAACTTTTGTTCCGTAAATTATTTTTATTATTTTAGTTACCTCACTTTAAATTATTTTTGTTTTATTGACTTCGTACTATCATTTTGTTCCATCAAATATTTTTATTTTACTAACGTATTTTTGTTTTACTTTTTTTATAAGAATTTGTTTTAAAATTTTGTTTCGTAAATTATTTTATTTAACCTCCGCATTAAATTATTTTTGTTTTGTTGATTCTGTTACTTTTATTTTTATAATGGCTTGTTCCATAAATTATTTTTATTTTACTAACCTCTTATATTTTTGTTTTATTGACTCTGGAACTATTATTTTTTGTTTTAGTTACTTTTTTTTTTGTTTAAAGAAAGAAAAATGTTTAAACATAATTAAAAGAGAGGAGATGGTTGTGATGAGAGATAAAATATGGAGGAGATATGAGAGAGAAGGAGAAATACAAACAGAGAAAATAGGAAGAAGATATGAGAGAAAGAGAGAGTGGAATAGTAACTCAAAAGTTAATAATTCAAAAATATGATTTTGGATAGATAAATTTACCCTTATGAGAGTGGAACGGTTTTACGAATTTTTTTTATAATACAGATCATTTTTATCCGACCCACTATGTATTATTGATATATAAAAGTATAAGACTCCATCTTATGAATTAAAATTCGTAAGTTCGCTTACAGAAGACCTACTCTTATTCCTAATTGATGAGCTATTCTTTGATTTATGATTGAATATTTAAAATAGTCCAAATAATATAACTATAATATTGAAAATTACGTTGAAAGTGCTATCGTTTATGAATTTCATATTATTATTATTTTTGATAGAAAATGCTAAGCATGCAATGGGTTTATTACAACTTTCCATCACAACTCACTTGGTATTAGTATTACATTAGATTGAGTGGATTCATCTTCACTTTACTATAGACACTAATTAATCACATGCAGTGCAACGTATATTAGAATAAAAAAGTATTTTTAAAAAACTTGAAATTCATGTAATTTTAATTTATAAAAACATAATAAATGTTAATTCAAAAAGTAATTTAATGACCTAAAAAAAACCTGATTATGGTCTGCATTATTTTTATTTTTACGTTTTTCCAAGTGGTGGTATACTATTGGGTTGAGGTGGTCCTCTTACCGATTACGATTGGTCGGGACTTTGGTTCCTTGAAAAATTGACTTTTTTCTCGTACCAAAATGCAAAATTACCATTGTCTATGGCTCGTTTGATAAATGTATCCCCTTCAAAAAAAAGTTTTGAAAGTGAACCCCTGCTTGTTACCAGTTTACAATTCGCACCACTAAACTATTTTTATCAGCCAGATACACCCCCTTTGAATTGGTACAAACTCCTTAGACTGAAATGAACTCGTACCAATCGCTATTCCACTCTTCAAAGTTCAATCCGTGACAAAGTATGTGCTTCATTAAGTCCGTAGCTTCTCAGTTTTCTTTTCCAATTTTGATAAAGAAATCTCTCAATACTCAATATTAAGGACACGTGTACCGAATTTATATATAAAACTAGTTTTATACACATGTGCTAAACACATGTGCATATATATTTTTTAATTAAATTATATTCAAATGAAAATGAAGATTATAAAAAAATTAAAAAATAAAGAAAAAACATGATGAAGGGAATAAATTACTCCCTCTGTTCCGGGTAAAGAGTCCCCGTTTAAATTTCACTTTTTAAGGAAATGATACTTTTAGTAGCTCATTAGTAATAAAATGAAACATTTGTGCCTTAATTTTTGAAAGTGGGCTCTTTAATTAAAAGCTCCCAAAATAAAATAGTGGATTTTTTTATCCAGAACAGAAAGAGTATATCGATATAATTGATACTCCCTCCGTCCCTAAATTATCGTCCTCCTTTCCTTTTTCGTCAATAAAATAATTGTCACTTTGAAACTTTCCTTTTTGAACATCATTTTTACCACTTTACCCTTACTTTTTTCACCCTACTTTAATTATGGAGGGCTTTAAAGTAAACTACACATTAAACCAATATATATAATCGAAGTCATGTTTTTTCTTAAAGCGTAGAAACAGACAATTATCAGGAGTATCATTTAGCCAATTATTTTATTAATTGTTTAAGTCATTTTCTCATTCATAATTTTCTAGAGTTTAATAATTGATATTTTTGTTATTAAAATTTAAGAGATTTATTAAATATTTATAATTTGTGGTTGATATCTACTACTATGATTTAATCATATATATTCCTATGATTTATTAATAAGTTATAATTGATTGTGGTTATTTGTAAAAATAAATTTTGTTTTGATATTATAATTTCAGATACAATGAAAGAGATACAAAAGTTTCAAATACAGACAAGTCATATATGAAGATTTTCATAGCAGACTTTTTATAATTAATTGTGGTTATATTTTATTTTGTAATCACATGTATTCAATGAACATGTTTTTTATAACACATTTGTTCTTATTTCAATGTTATTTTCTCATTTTAATATTTAATCAATAAATTAAGTATACACCAAAAGAGATTTGTATTTACATATTTTCAATGAGTAGCTACTCCTATTAAATACTACTACATATAAACTCGGTATTTTCTACCATATGTGTATATTTGCACATTTTCAATAAATCTTGAGAGTTATGTAATCAATTAATAAGATTTGTGTTCTCAATACATACCACCTACTATATAATAATACTTAAAAATAACTTTTCTTTTTTAGCAAGTATATTTTGACGAGATTTTACCTCTTTTAGACTACCCAACTTTTATAATATATAGACTATACAAGTACTAAAAACGTTAGGCATCTGATCTGATATTGTAATACATCAATCTCACATTAGGTAGATGTGAGACTTATGTTTGATTTATAAGGTAGTCATGCGCTACTACTGGACACCAACATCACCCGTGGACTTTTGTGTCGACTTGTGGTGGGCCGATGATCAAGATGTGCGTCTCGGTGCCGTGTGTGGACTACATAGCGAACCTGCCTCGAGCTCAGTAGTTACAAATAGTATCGGGTTCGACCGAAAATGTGGGAACAAAGTGTTGTGCGGGCCAAAGTGCTACAATCAAGGTGAGAGCCCCTCTGATCCCTCAGTGAGCCACCTCTTGAATCGCTCGCTTGGAACGATTCGGCATTGACGAGGACGTAAAAGATTTGAGTGGGGGAGATTGTAATACCCCAATCCCACTGACGAGGACATAAAAGATTTGAGCGGGGAAGATCGTAATACCCCAATCCCACATCGGGTAGATGTGAGACTTGTGTTTGATTTATAAGGTAGTCATACGCTACAATTGGACACCAATATTATTCATAGATTTTTGGATCGGTTTGTAGTGGGTCTGATTACTTAAGATGATACATGTTCAATGGATTAATATGTAAACTACATATAATTAATCGGACTCTCGAGTTCGGGTAGTTAAAGATATGGTTTTCACTTTTCATATTCATTTCCTTTTCTCCAACTTCTTTTTACATGAATCCAATATCAAGATGAGGTCAAGTTAACATAGGAGCAGTTGACATAATGAATCACCAAATACGACCCAATGTGCAACATGCATGATTGACTGATTCAACCTACACGTAGTTTTGCAATGAAAATCTAAAAAATATAAATTAAATTAAATTAATTAATAAAAAATTGGAGGGCTCAAGATTCAAGATGATGTCGAATAAATAAGTCTTTGGAGAAAGAAATTAAAATAATGGAGGAGTGACAGAGCTTTTACGTGCACCACCCCCTCCCACTAGTGGAATCAAATCATATCTTTTGACCACTGTGAGAAAGAGGAGAAATCAAAGACAGACACTTGTTTGTTTATGCCTTTTTAGTGGCAAGTAAATTGGTTCCTTCAAGTTAAATTTAGTACTAATACACTTCTTAAATTACTTTATTTTCCACCAAGAGTCCGAAAACGGAAGCATTGTACTCGAGGTTTCTACCAAAATAGCCGCTTCAAAGGTGTTGGTTATAAAATGATCCGATTTATAGAAAAATATCTTATAAGGCTAGATTTAAATTAAAAATTCAAAAATATCTTTATTGAGTCAATTAAACGACTCAATTTTTAATTAATCGGTTTATGTGTTTATCAAAATCATCTATAAGTCAATCATGAATTGATTAATCGACTCATGAGTCGATCATCACTGGGATAGAAAGATAATAGACACAAGCAAGCTTAGGGTTTAGGGCTCTAACCGAAAATAAAACTTGCGACACTATTAACAATTGACTTATATAATGTACGAGCATCTGGAAAAAAAAAATTTGTCACGTGTTAGCTTTATGTAAAATAAGAAATGTATTTTTTTTGTTAAATATTTTTAATTTAAAACTATATTTTATCCTATTAATATATGCACGTTTAACTTGACTAGAATTCATCAATTCTCATCTTCTTTCATTTACCTACTATTTGATTTATATCAGTTATCCACGGGACAATTTTGTGTTTATTTTTTCTTCTATTAAGTTATATCCATTTTAAATACTACTAACAAAACCACTACTATCACATGACGACTTTTTGTTTTAATGATCAATTTCAACAAATAATACTAATTAATTAATATATTCATCATTAATTAATTCATTTTAAATTCTTTTTTCTATAAAAAAATTCATACTCAAATCTTTCAATTACCATTCATATGATCCATTTCAATATTTACCTTATTTAGTATTGTTCAAATTATTAAAATAAAAAAATTAATTACTTATAACAAGTTTAGAAAATCATCTTATTATAAAGAATATTTGTAAAACAATTATAAAAATTGTGCATTGCACGAGTACTAATCTATTAATCTGTCTATTACTAATTACTATAACAACAATGATTGATGTCGCATGATAGCTTTTTTGTGAAATGAGAAAAACTTTTTAAAAAACAGGTGCTGCCACATGACATATTTATGTTTCTTTTTCCATATTTCTATTAAAACAAAATGTTATCTCTTACTCCCTCCGTCCCTAATTTATTGTCCTGGTCGACCCGGCGCACCGTTTAAGAAAACCTATTTGATTGGATTATTAATATTGGTTTAATGTGTAGTTTCCTTTAAGGCTCATGTGTATGTGGCTCATAATTAAAGTAAGGTGAAAAAGTAAGGGTAAAGTGGTAAAAGTGATGTTCTAAAAAGGTAAGTTTCAAAGTGACAATTATTTTGGGACGGACGAAAAAGGAAAGGAAGGCGATAATTTTGGGACGGAGGGAGTATTAGATTTATAAAAAGTTTTAATAGATTTATGAAACGGTGCCATCAAGTGGCAACTTTCTATAAAAATGACTGCCACGTGTCAACTTTCTGTAAAATGGAAAAAGATTGATTTTTGTTGTTTTGTCAAATATTGCTTAATTTAAAAATAAATTTATCATATTTAATTTATATAAGTTTAACTTGACTGAAAGTCTAAAACTCTTTAGTTCTCATCTCTTTTTATTTCATAATACTAGGTTATCACCCGTGCGATGCACGTTTAATTTAGTGTTGTTTCTGAAACTTATTTTTGTAGATATAATCTGCAAGCTATTTGAATGAACAAACAACATCAAGATATCCTCATAATAAATAAATAAATAAATAAGTGTGAGATCACACCAAATCATCACACCGAAAATTCATGCGAATTATAAAATCGAACAATTGTTCTTAGTGTGAGTGTGAGACGGAGGGAGGGGAGGGGAAGTACCACGAAGACATACTCGTCAAGGAGGTGTTTGATGGAGGGGAAGTATTTCGTAGTGGTTGTTTGTAGTGTTAGTGAAACACGTTTAATTAAATTGGATAACATCTATTTTAAATTGATCGAGTTTTGGTAAAATAATAAAACTTAAAAAACTTCTACCATGGGAATTAAGGAGTCCTAATCAAATGAAACTAATCTAAATCAAATGTAATAAAATCTATCCGGTTTAAAATAATACTATAAATACATATATAGTACATATATAGTTTAAAAAACTTTTACCATGTATAAAGGAGGTAGCAGTTTTAAAATATATCCGGTTTAAAATAATACTATAAATACACATATATATAGTACCGTATGCACGGTTTTAATAGTTTTTTTTGGTGTAAAAATTATTTATAATAAGATGATTTTCTAAACTTGTAATAAATGGTTAAAATTTTTAATTAAAATAATATGAAAACAACGAAAAATAAGTTATATATTCAAAATTGATCATATGAATATGTAATTGAAAGATTAAATATATGAGAATTGATAAAATCCATTCACAAAAAAAAAACACTTTTACCATTAAAATTTGGAGTCTTAATCAAGTGAAACACGTCTAAATCAAATGTGATAAAAATCTATCTCGTATTAACTGATTTTGGTAAAAAAAAAAATTACCATTTATAAAGAAGGCACCAGTTTTAAAATCTATTCGGTTTTATTTTTTGACAACAAAGAAAAAGAAAAAAAATCACAACTTCACAAGAAGTTGACACGTCGAAGCACATAATTCGTTTAAAACTTTATGCATTCAACATAAAGTCGTCATGTGGCAGCAGCGACTTTTATTTAAATAATAGTTAATAGATAATTAATAGATTAATAATTAATAATTAATAATTAATAATTAATATATATATATATATATATTAGTAGAAGAACAAATAACATAAAATTATCTTGTGAATAATTTGTATTAATTAAATAGTATGAAAATGAAAAGAGATGAAAATTGAAGAGTTTCGGTCAAATTAAAATTTTATAAATTAAACAGGATAAAATCAAATTAGTTTTAAGATTTTTTTCTTATCTAATTAGATTTAAGATTTTTATCTTAAATTAATCAATTTGAAAAAAATAAAAAACATTTATTATTTCAATGGTGACACGTGGCATCACAAAATTCCTTTTTAAAAATTAGTTTTTCACAGAAAGCCGCCACGTGGCAGCAGCGGCTTCTATTTTAGTAATAGACTAATAGTTATAGATAGATTGTCCTACAAATGTGATAAAATTTATCATAAATTACTTGATAATGTAATAAAATCTACTTGATAACTACAAATGTGATAAAATTTATCATAAACTACTTGATAATGTGATAAAATCTACTTGATAACTACAAATATGATTAAAAAAAATTATCCTAAACTAATCAATTTTGGCAGAAAAAAAAAGAATTTTGTTTACAATTCATAGAAAGTGACATGTGGAAGTATAAAATTCGTTAAAAAATTAAGCATTTAACAGAAATCCGCCAATGGCAACAGCGGCTTCTATTTTAGTTATAGTTAATAGATTAATAGATTTGTTTAGAATAGCTGTAGTATTCTAAAAGTTACAGTGATGAGATAAAATTTATCCTAAATCTGTTTTATCTTATCAAATTAGTTTTAAGAATTTTATCATATCTAATTAGAATTAGAATTTTTATCTTAAACTAATCGATTTTGAAAAAAGAAATTTTTTTTACCATTTCAAAAATGACACGTGGCAATACAAAATCTTTTTAAAGCTTTTTTCTTTAAATATAAAGCCGTCACGTGGCAGTAACAACTTTTGTTTTAGTAATTTTTATCTTAAACATAATTTGAATTTGAAAGAGATTGTTTAAAATAGATAAATATAATTTGAATTTAAAAAAGATTTGTTTGTTAAAATTTCATTATTAATCAAATCTGATAAAATATATATTAAACTAATTGATTTTTGAAAAAAAACTTTTACGAATAAAACTTTTTCAAGTAAAAAACTTTTTACCATTTAAGTGACAAAAGATTTGTTTAGAATAGCCGTAGTATTCTAAAAGTTACAGTGATGAGATAAAATTTATCCTAAACTAATCGTAACTTTAAAATCAATTGTGATAAAATATATCCGCATAAAAACTTATCCTAACTAACTGTAAAATTAAATGTAATAAAAACTAATTTTTTATCTCCAAAATTTTGAAATCAATTGTGATAATATCAAACTTATCATAACTAACCATATAAAATTTATCTTAAACTAATTACAAAATCAAATGTGATAAAACTTTTATGAGTAAATTTTTTTAAAAAAACTACAATTTATAAGAGGATGACACGTGGCATCACAAAAAAATTTTAAATTTTTTTACATTTTACAGAAAGCCGCCATGTGGCAGTAGCGGCTTCTGTTTTTAGTTATAATTAATAGATTTGAATTATACTGGTTATTAACAGGACAATTTTATGTAAATATTTTCTTCTATTGTAGACTTGAGTTTTGGATCAACCTAGACTTATCTGTCATAACTAAAAAGTATATTTTTATCTATAATTTCAGATTAAGTAGCTCCTAAAATCTTCTAAATTTCCTATTGATTTTAATCTATAATTATTTCAATGTTTATTATTTACGACTATAAGTTTAAATGTGATACTATGTCTAAAAAATATTTTGTTTAGTTTTTCAACTAATCCATAGATACGAAACCCCAAAACTAATCCCAAGTGGAGTAAGACTACAAGGCGGTAAAATATTTCTACCAACTTTTAACTCAACTAAATTATTATTTTTTTAATCTTATTTTTTAAAGTTATTTATATAAGCAAGGACATTAAAAATTTACTATCTAATTTATAAAATTTACTATTTTTTATATTATTTTTAAGTACAAGTTTACTAACTAAAAAAATTGTATATCGCACGGATAATAACATAATGTGTGTTTGTGTGTGTGTGTGTATACAATCTTTCAAATTTTACAGTTTTCCCTCGATTGAGTAAAAAAAACTCTTTTCTCTTTCCCAAAATTGAATCTCATTCCCGGTTTTCTCTCCCTGTCTCCCATCTCAGCCCTAGTCGCTACAACAGTCTACCTCTAGAGTCCAACCTCTGTGCTCTAAGCCCAGCCTCTATCACCAACGACTTCCTCCACGAACTAGTGTCCAGTGAAAACCATATCTATAAAAAGAATAAATTAAACAACAACAACAATCTATATTATTAAACAACTAGCATTATACGTGTGCAATTGACTGAGACTAATTACATGCTGAGATTTACTGTTTTATTGAGATCGTACGACTGAGATATTTTAGATGTCCAAATATTGGTTATCCAGTTTCTTCTCCACAAACATGTGGTTATATCTAACTAAGATCTATTGTTTATACTTTATACTAGGATTTGTAGTTTCATTGTTATCGTAATTAACTGAATCAATTTATTTTTTGTCCGACCAAGATTTATTTATTTATTTAAAAAAATTGTTCGTAATTTTTGTAATTTTAAATATTTGTATTTTAATTTATTTTCTTTTTGATTGTTATCGTAATTAACTGAATTAATTTAATTTTTGTCCAACATATATTTACTGTTTTACAAATAATTAGTTTGTAGTTTCTTAATTGATTGTTATCGTACTCAACTGAATTTTAATCTAATTTTTGTATAGGCCTAGATTATTTAAAAAAAAAATTGTTTGTAAGTTTTGTAATTAATTTTTTAAATTTTAAATATTTGTATTTTAATTTTTTTCTTGTTTAAAATTTTGTGCTAAGTTTCCTTATTGCTCATAAATATTTGTGATTTTGATTTTGAAATAGTCTTTTGTTGTACACTCTATCTCATTCAATTTATTTTATGATTTTTGTTTGCTGAGATTTTCATTTTTTATTTATTTCAATTAACATGTGTTGGGTTGGTGTGTGTGTATAAGAGAATTATTTTGGATGCTTAATTATACTATTTTGGATGAGCTACAAAATTTTATAGTCAATAAAAATATGTTATTTCTTTAGTTTTGGGGATGTTGTTTTTTATTTGTATAATGTACATTGATCTGACTCTTACAAAATCTCAAACATATATTAATTTATTCACATCATGCTCGATTTATACATTAATCACATCCATACAGATACCGTGTCTCTATAGGCACGGACACAAAATTTAATAATAATATAATAGCAAAAGTTTGTCTATTGTTCTTATTAATAGAATAGTTCTTTATTGTTATTATTATTATTTAACTATTATTCAATATTATTATTATTTTATCTGAAATACCAAATTAGTAACATTATTGAAGTTAAATACTCCTCCGTCTCAAAATTACTGTCTTGTTTGACATGACATACAGATTAAGAAAAAACAATTAACTTAATTATTAATATTGGAACAATATGTGGTTTCATTTAAAGCCCATGAAAATATGACCAAAAATTAAAGTAAAAAGAAAAAATAAGGGTAAAATGGTAAAAGTGATATCGTAAAATGGAAACTTTCTAATAAAATAATTATTTTAGGATGGACGAAAAAGGAAAATAAGAAAATAATTTTGGCACAAAGGGAGTATAAGTTTTCTTCAAATAAAACCTTACACCTTAATGATGTTATTATAGTTAAGTTTTTGACTTTTTTGTTATCAAAAATTTAATTTTGTGACTTTTTAAATAAAAGAATTATTTTTGGGACTTGTTAGATATGATAATTTTCATGTGGGACTTTTTAATATTTTTTAAAATATTATTAAAATTATTTAGTCAAACCCCTATTTCCCCAACACAGACTAGAAAAATGACCATTATGCCCACCAAGACATTATTATCCTTTTAAAAATTACTCTTTTCGTTTTATAGTCTTTATTTGAAAAGTTTAATTATTAAGAAATATATTAGTGACATTAAAGTTAGTCATAATTTATAAAAATAATTAAATACAAAAAAATATGCTTATAATATAAGTAAAAGATAAATATAAAATATTGTAAAAATTATAAGAAGAATTTTTTTCTCAAAACTTTTGGAGTAAAAATTTTCAAAATAGTAGAGTGGAGACAATGATGGGAGTAAAAAATTGGATGAGTAAGCTTTCGCCTTATTTGTAAGGACACCTGTTAACTGGATCTTATAATTATTCAATTTTCTGTTTCATGCATTCATTAAGGTGAAGTAGGGTAATTGGAGGGTGCAGACCTAAAAGTTGAGCTACACCTCCACTGGCCCTGGCCGTAATGATTATTTTTGGACTTCAACCACTTGGATAGTGGGATGTCTCCTGTCTCGGCTCTCTCTCTCTCTCTCTCTCTCTCTCTCTCTCAAAATATATACTCCATTCGTCCATAAATTTTCGTCTCCATAGATTTGTCACACAATTTAAAATAATACATTTAATTAGATTATTGATATATAGCTTATTTTAAAGCTTATGTATATATAACTCATAATAAAAGTATAATAAAAAACTAAAAGTAAAATTGTAAAAATATTATTTAAAAAAAATTCAAATAAGACAATTATTTTAAGACTTATAAACATTTAGGATTTATGATTAATTGTAGAGGGTTTTTTTGTTAATTGTAACATACGGTTTTATAAAATGATAAATTAATATTTATAATTTAGGGTTAATTGTAACTTTTTTATAAAATGATTAATTAGTAATTAGACCATTAAATAAAGGTGGTATAAAATTATTACCGCTCAATTTTCCAAAGTCTTCTTATTTAAAAGTTTAATTATTAAAAAAAATATTTATATAATCATAAAATTTAACTACCTTAAAGCATCCCCAACGTGGGCTAAATGCATTTCTTAGTGCTTTGGAAGACTTCCTCGTGGCCACCTAAATGTCCACTTAGGAGAGAGATACATATACAACTTTTTCAATAGGAAGTTCCTATTTGTCAGAAAAATCAGGGAAGGTGGGCGGCTGGCAAGAGGCTTGTGTGTGGGGGGAAGGGTTTTTTATTTTATTTGAGATGATGTTAAATTTAATATTTTTTGTGTAAGAAATTGTGTAAGAATAATATACAATAAGAATATTTATTCTTAAATGTGTAAGAGCCCTAAGGGGCTGGCCCAGTGGTAGACATGGGGTTTCACAAAGTGTGAGATCTCAGTTCGATCCATTCCCATGCCCCCCTTAGGAGAAAAAAAAAACATTTTAAAGCCCCTAAGGGGGTGGCCCAGTGGTAGACATGGGGCCGCACAAAGTGTGAGATCTCAGGTTCGATCCCTTCCCATGCCCCCTTAGGAGGAAAAAAAAAAAGTAAGAAGAAAAAAAATATAAGTGACAATAGGACTCAATTAAAAAATTGTATTAAGAATATACATATTAAAAATGATCCATTGACATAGCCTGCCCAAGTCCACTTGAACAGCAACCTGCGACCTCCCGCGGAGTCACAGTCTTAATTATATAAATATTGAAGTGTAATCGATGTATTTACAATGAGTGCATGGTAAAAATGAATGTTAAAACATAATTTTTGAAAATACACTTTTAAAAATAAAACATTTTAAAATAGTATATTAATTTTTTGTATGGAATGGAACGAAGAGAATATGTTACTTTTCTTTTTCGTTTATAAAAAAACAAATCTTGTTCGAAAGGTTTTTTTATGACAAAAAATTTACCATTTTGGTTAATTTTTATTTTTATTTTAATTATGAGCTACATATACGTAAACTTTAAATAAAATTACCCAATTTAATAGTACTTTAGTATTAATGAAGGGACCCGACCTAGGTCCTCCTACGTGAAGCAAGCACGTGACTCCCAGCTGAGCATAGGTGGGGCCCATCTCTCAAAAGCCCCTCAAACATAAGGACCGATCATGACCGATCATTACTCTTCTGGTTGAACAAAGCATCCTCGAAATAAAACAAAGGTTACTCCGGGAGCCGAACAAGATCGACCATCAAGACGAGGAATGCTCATGCTCGATACTCAACTACATCTACCAAGTAATTACCATGTGTCAGATATTAATTAAATGACACGTGTCGTCCATGCAAGCATAAGCCAACCAGTGAGAGATTGACAGCTAGCCGACCAAACGACAGACCCTTACACAAGAAAGAAATATATAACTTGGCTAGTAAACAACCACCAACTATATAAGACTACCCATAAACCATCAACCAGTAAGGAGATGGTAGCCAGACGACCAGCAACAGGTCTCTATGCCCAGGGTCCCCTACATTGATCATGATCCCTAAGGAACAACTACTATAAAAGGAAGTCTTCCCTCACAAAAAAGATAAGTTCACTTGATGAACCATACTGACAATTGCATTCAAAGACTAAGCAATACACACAATCACCGGAAGCTTAAGGGAACGCCTAGCTCCAACACTTATATTCCTTGGTTACTGACTCTTACACCGGAGGGTTGTAGTTGGGAAAACCCCCGGCACACTAATGGTAGTTTCATTTCAGGTCACCCAAGGTCAAGAACAAGCACAAAGCTAAGATATCCTATCAATTTCGATACATCAAGAGTCCTCATACATTGACGTGAACGTTCATCAAAGACACGTCAACTACCAATTCATTATGTGGATCACCAACATAATCATCTCATCTTTATGACATAATTAATTAATAATAAAATCAATTATTTTTTCTTAATTTACATACCGGAATACTCATCAAACAAAATACTAATTTGGGAGGCAGAGAATGCCGAGTGATATGGTGTAAAGTATCTCCCGAGATGGTGAAGTGTAGAGAGAGAGAGAGAGAGAGGGGGGTTGGCGTAGGGTGTCCAACAGTCAAGTTTGGTATCATCCTTATTCTCCACTGTGACGCTCTAACCCGTTATGGTTTATCAACAAATTTACGATAATAATTATATTAGTTCGATTTTAGGTAATACAAATGTTTTTTAATTAAAAATTATACAAAGAATATTATAAAATTGTAAGTTTTCTTATTTTCAACAAACAAGTAACACTGGCGTAAATTTTTTAAAGTCACCCAAAAACCAGTCAAAGAAGGACTATTTATATAAGACGTAGAGGCTAAAATATTATCTTTGATTATAACAAATTAAGAAAGTAAAACAAAAAGGAGCCTAAATTAAATCTTAATCTTTAGTGTAATTATAAAAAATCCATTGTCACGACAATTGTTGAAAAATGCTACTCCCAATTTGCTTTTCAATCAAAATATTAAATATTTTATTTACATACGATTAATATATATATATAGGTAGGACTATTATTATCGCTACTATGAATCTATGATCATGCATGTCTTTCTCAAAAGAATACTTGTCCAAACTTCGCAAACACAATAATAAGTGCCTCTTCCAGTCCTCCTCTTTCACCTTTGCCGATATATAATTGAGCATATTTCATTAATAATAAAATAACATTGTTATATTTTAGTTTTTTATTATAAATTTTTTAAGTAAAATACTTTAAAATCGAATAATAGACTCTTTGTCGAAATCGAGGGAATATAAGTTAAATAAAGGATTCTCTCCATTCAAAATAATGGTGGTTTTTTACTAAATACACATTAAGAAAAATTAATTGATTGCATATAAATAGTGATAAAATATATAATTTTGTTTAAAGCTCTTAAACATGTGATCATAATTCATGTATGAAGAAAAAGTAAAGATAAAGTACTAAAAATAATTTTTATTAAAAATAAAATTTTGAAACATGATACGGAGTAATATTTTTGGAATAGAAGAAAAAAAAAAAAAAGATGAAAATTTAACAATAATGGTTTGGGCTAGCTAGTTTGTGCAAACCTCGACATATTCATTTTCTCAAAGGTGACAAAAACAATTTATTTACACAGGTGTTGGAGGCTTCGTGAAAAATATTTTTTTTATATAATACTTCATTCGTTCTGGATAAAAAGTTTTTATTTGAAAATCAATTTTTTTTAATAAAAATATCACTTTTAGTATCTCATTAGTAATAAAATAATACTTTTATATCTTAATTTTTGAAATTAAAATTTTTAAATAAAATATCTCAAAATAAAATAGTAGACTATTGGTCAAAACGGTGGGAGGAATAATGATTATAAATAAAATTATGGATGAACTTTGGAAAAAAAGTAAGGTAATGGACCATGGAAAAGACTTGTTATTACTTTTGAGGGAGCAAAAAGTTGTGAATACGGAGCATTGAGTGTATAATCCTCCAAAAAAGTTAAAAGGGATATTGACCATTGACCTCTCAGTTTGCAATAAAAAGATAGTTATTCTAAGTTCTAACTTCTAACACCCACCCACCAAGTATTGAGTATGCTTATTGCTTAGTGCTTACCTTGGGCATCTTACTTCTTACTACTTTTATTTTGTAACCATTTATCGAATGTTGTTGTTTTTTTATTCGAAACTTTCCATAATTTATTGCTGAAAATTAATACTTATATAATATAATGCATTCAAACACACTTTTTGTTATTTTTGTCTTGGAATTATAATTTTAAAAACATATTTGATGATATTAATAAATGATAATACATAATGAATGCTTGCTCATATGATATTATTTATAAAAACAATTTTTTTGCAATCAAAATATTCAAATTAACAACTAATATATATATATATATATATATATATATATATATATATATATATATATATATATATATATATATATATAAAGGATTCCCTTCCACTATTGCAAGAGTGTGCAACCTATTAGCTAGTTGTTGGGAATATAAAGATTCCCTTCCACTATAAATCTTTTTTAATTTTTCTTTATGGTTAGCATTTGTTAGCTAAAAAAAAGGGGATAATATCACCTAAAAAGCGCCTAGAATGTCCTTAATATTGTTTACTAAGCATATTATGAGCATGTTTAATTTAGCTTATTGATATGTGATGATAATTTATTAATTATAACTGATGACTTATTACTTATGACTTATAACTGATAATTAATAACTGGTGATATTTGATTTAGTTTTTTAAAAGTTCTGATTAGTTTTCATAAGTTAGTATGTGTGTATTTGATTAATAAGTTGAAGTAGTGCCGAAATCAAATATAAATACTAAAATAGCATCATCACAAAATGTGATTTATATTATTATTATTATTAATATTAATATTAATTTTAATCATATTATTATCATTAGTATTTACTTTATTTATTAGTATTAGTATTATCACTTTTTTATTATTTTATTAATATTAATACAAATTTTATCACTATTATTAAGTACTATTATTATTATTATCATTATTATTGCCTTTATTATTATTATTATTATTAATATTTTATTAACATTAATATTACTTTTATTATTATTATTACTTATTAATTTTAGTATTGATTATATAAAATTAATAATATTATTAATTTTATTTATATTATTATTATTTATTTTATTATTATTAATATTATATTTTTTATTATAATATTGATATTAATATTGATGTTACTATTATTATTACTTATTATTATTACGATTATTTTTACAATATTATTATTAATATTAGTTTTTAGTATAATTAATATTATTAGCATTATTAATAAATATTATTATTATAATTATATTTATCATTATTAATACTATATTTATTATTATTATAACTATTGTCATTATTCATATTATTATTTATTATTATTATTATTCCTTTTATTATTATTATTATTATTATTATTATTATTATTATTATGATTATGATTATTATTATTATTACTTTTTGTTTTCATTATTATTATTAAGAAAGGTAATCTTGGAATATATAAAATTTCAATAAAGAAGAGGACTCACATGTTTTTGAAAAGTAGAATTAAGCACTAGGCTTAATGCTTACAGCTTATGACGTTACATGTGCTTTAAGTGGTTTGTACATGACTTATGATTTATCTTACTATAAATGAAATCAAACGCTTCAAAAATAACTTATGGTAAGTCATAAGTCGTAATTACTTCTAGATAAATCAAATCAAACATGTCATATATTACCTAGTGTTACTCTGAATTTTAGGTTAACTAAACGAAACTGTACATTTAAGAGGAAAATATAAGCAAAATTTGGAATTTGTAAAGTAAAATGACATGCAGGTGCATCGGGATATTCTATAATTGATCAACATTTTATTATATTTTATTTGCTTATAATAGTAGTAATCTATAATACAATACAGTTCAGTTTATACGTGTGTAATTGACTTGTGATAAAAAGTGGCTATGATTAATTTTTTTACTTTAATCTTACGGCTGTAATTTTTTCATACCCTCACATGTGCGAAGGACGGTTGGTAACTATCTTTTACCTAACTCAATTTATCAATGTAACTAAATTTAACTCTTTCTCTCACTCAATTATTTTTAATTTTTGTCTAACTCAATCTTTTATTGTGATTTACGGTCTTATTATAATTACTTGAATCAATTTAATTTTTATAAAGCATGAATTTTATTTTTTATATATTCTTAATTAATGATAGCACATGTTTAAATTAGGAAGTACTCCATCTGGACCTATATATAAGCAAAACTAAGCGATTTCACACAGATTAAGAAAGGAAGTTAAATTAGTTAAATTGTCTTGATTTTATTTAAAATAAAAATATACTTACTATAATACCCTTAAGTATCTCACTCAAAACTGATGACAATTAATGCAATATTAACTCATTGTCATGAATTCATTATAGCTCCTTTTATAATTAGTGGTTCTTTGTGTATATGGAATGTGCACACATCTTGAAAATCAAAAGAATTAACAAGGGATATTTTTGGTACCAAACTTCTTGGAAGTTGTGAGTAGTGTTTAATATGGTGATTTTTTCTTATACTTAAGTCCCCCAAAATTTGATATTTTTTGCTTATATATAGGTCCGGAGGGAGTATAAATTAAAGTTATTGACGAATGTCAAATTTTTAAACGAAAAATTATGTGTGGGCATTCATTTCAATGTAATATTGATATATATAAAATATAAAGAATGTCTCTCTGTAACGTTTAATTTCACAATCTCAACCGTTTTATCACTTTTTTTTTCCATCTCTATTTTATTACTTTGAAAATTATTGAGATATTACGGTTAAACTGTTATTATTTTACATTTGCGAAAATTAGTTACTCTTTTACTGAGATATTACGGTTTTACAGTTAATATTTTAGGATTTTACAGTTTTACAGGTTTATGGTTGCGAAAATTTGTATTTGTATTTTTTATTTTTAATTGTTATCGTAATTAACTTAATCAATTTAAATTTTTTTCGACCCGTAATTTCGTATACAAATTTCAAAAAAAAAAATTAAAAAGCGTAAGTTTTGTAATTTGAAATATTTGTTTTTTTTAAACTGTTATCGTAATTAACTTAATCAATTTAATTTTTGTCTGGCCCGCCATTTCGTATATGTTTTTTTCCGGCCCGCAATTTCGTATACAAATTACTAATTAATCCCCCCGTTTCGGGCAAAAAGATCCCGTTTGAAAGTTAATTTTTTTAAGAAAATAATATTTTTAGTTAATTTCTATAGTATATGTTTTATTTATTGATAAATTTTCAAACTGGTGTTGTATCATCGAGACATCGACACAAATAAGAGTACTAATTTAATAAAAGGGAGAACATAGGAGTAAGGGTTAATATCAGTTTTGATACCTTAACTCTGCCCGCTTTTCAAGTTTGATACCCTTTGTACCAAGGCAATCAAATTTAAGCCAAACGTTTCACAAATTGATCATTTACAATCTAAGTCGTTAATTATTTGTTAAATACTAACGGTTGACCTGCTATCCTAGGTTGGAACCGACAACTGGGCTTGGCAAATACCTGTATACGACCCTTGTTCATTTCTACAAAATTTCTCATATCTTGCGATTCTGTTCATCTTTATTTCTGTTCGAAGACTACGATTTTTTCAGAAGTTTGACATTTCTTCCGCCGCGGTCCTCCATTGTTGTCCGATGAGTTCAGGTAAGGTTGGATATAAGATTGGTGTTGATGGCCACGCAACCTTGTTTAAGGTAAAACGCAAGGTCAGTAAGAAGACGAAATCTGCTTCAGATCTGCCTACCGATGTGTCGGGTACCCGGGTCGTGAAGTCAGATCTGGTGTTTCAACAGATGCCCGACTTTCGATTTCCTGTTGATGGGGGTCTTGACACCGCCGGTTTTACTGGGGGTCAGAAAGCACCTTCGATTAATGATGAGGAAATGGAAGCAACAGAGGTTCCCGTTGAAGTCGCTGTGGAGGTGCCGTCCGGTGGTGTGGCGGTTGCTACTGATTGTTCTGGGTCCTCTTATAGACGGGCAGACAGTCAGACTTCTTCTGGATTGCAGGTTCAGCCCCCTTCGCATTTGTCCACCAAGATTGCAGGTGTTTCTGATGTTGAGCATATTCCAGTTTCCATCGGTCCTTCTTACTAATGGTCCCAACAAATGGTAATTCTGGGTCGGGTGTGAATCCTAATCCTATGATTGCTCGATCAAAGAAGAGTTTTGCTAATTTATTTCCGGATAACAGGCTGGAATCTAAAGGGATGAAGTTACAGTACATTGAACCCAATGATGGGGAGGTTGAATTGGACGCCAGTGACGAAGTCCCCTTTGTTGATACGTGGGGTCACTGTCTTATTGGTTGTTTTACATTTCCCCCAATTGCTTCTTGCTTGGGTGGTTCAGCTGCCGTCATCGTCCAGCCATCACCCGGCCAAGCTTCATCTCTATCCCTTCATCTCCCTCATCTTCAAATCTGTCCTCCCCAATCGCCGCCGTCTCCCTCTGCCCAATCAATCCACATCTCCATCTCCGCATAACCCCTTCACCCAAATCCACGACGACCTCCTTCTTCTCCGGCGAACCATTGGAATCACCATCTTCAATCGCCGACATTCCCCGTCGGGCCTCATGTCCACAAACCCTGCCGGCGTCCTCCCCGCTCCTCTATTCAAACATCCTCACCGCCGTTCGTCAATCGCCTTCTTTGGCCAAATTGCCCCCCATGTCAGGCCTCACTCCCATCTCCTTCCTCTTTCTCTCCTGTATCTCCATCCATCCCATCTTCAGTTGCCGCCTCCTCTCTTCTCTCTCACTCATCTCCCATCTTTCTCTGTCTTCTTCCCGATCTCCCACGCCCACCATAGCCGCCGGCGTCGCCCCTTCTTCCATATCTGCCGCCTTAACATCTCCCAGCCTTCATCTCCGCTGTCAATCTTCATCAGCACAAAAAGCCGCCTTTGCTCTCCATCACCGACGCTGACCCCCCTCCATTTAATCTCCACCATGGGTGAGTTTCCAGAACCAATCACGCAAAGCCGTCATCTCCATCCCAGAAGCGGGTCTGTAATTACGGCGAATACAACCTACAAAAACAAGTTAACCGTTAGTATTTAACAGATATTTAACGATTTGGATTGTAATTGATCAATTTGTGAAACGTTTGGCTCAAATTTGATTGCCTTGGTATAAAGGGTATCAAAATTGAAAAACTGGTAAAGTTAGGGTATTAAAACTGATATTAACCCTAGGAGTAATTATAAATATGGGGTAAAACAAAGTTCAAGGTCTCATGTTTTATCTTTAAAACCAATGCAGTAAACGCTCCTGTACTTTATTATTGTTTGCAAAACACGTCTCTATACTTAGCTATTGCATTTTCTTCGTCCTCATACAATTTTTATTGCCCTCAGGCCGTCCCATCGTTGAATGTCTGTTATCTAGAGCATGTGCCATTCACGTGACTAATTTACAACGTATTTTAGTATAAACATCTCAACGATTCTCAACGACTCAACCTAGTAGATCGTCTTTCTTTTCATCATCAACCTAATATCTCTAAAATTGATCAAGAGATCAACAAATGTTGAAGATAACACGCATTTAACGACTAAAATCGATGGAAGGTCGGTCTGAGGGTGATAAAAGTTATATAGGGACCCAAAAAACATGATAGCATATATAATATAGGAATGATTTTTGCTATTATGACTATACTCTCTTCATTCTTTAAATTAATAGTGTCCTGAGATTTTGGGGGCCCTAGGCAAACTCAAAAAACTGGGCCCTAACCATATACCCCCCGTCCTAAAATTATTGTCTGGGTTAACTTGATGCACGGTTTAAAAAAACACATTTGACTGAATTATTAATATTAGTTTGATGTGCAGTTTACTTTAAAACACACATATATATGTGGCTCCTAATTAAAATAGAATGAAAAGTAAGAATAAAGTAATAAAAGTGTAGTCCTAGTTTTTTTTTAAACAAGACAATTATTTTTGGACATGAAAAAAAGGAAAACAAGATAATAATTTTGGGACGACGGAGGTAATATATGTTTAAAATATTAAAAACTTTGGTTCGAGACCAAATACATTTTTTTTTTCTCAGGTTTATGTTTTTAAGTTATTTTAAAAGTTAATACTCCCTCCGTCCCTAATTTATTGTCCTGGTTGACCCGGCGCACCGTTTAAGAAAATCTATTTGACTGGATTATTAATATTGGTTTAATGTGTAGTTTCCTTTAAAGCCCATGTGTATGTGGCTCATAATTAAAGTAGGGTGAAAAAGTAAGGGTAAAGTGGTAAAAGTGATGTTCTAAAAAGGTAAGTCTCAAAGTGGACAATTATTTTGGGACGGACGAAAAAGGAAAGGAGGACGATAATTTAGGAATGGAGGGAGTAAAACATTAAGCACCTAAAAAATTTGAAATCAATAAACAATAGCACCCTTATATGAACACACTAACTAATAAATATTTAAACACAAAATTATTCACAATAAAAACTACTCCCTCATGCTCAAAATCTTTTTGATTTGATACACGGATTAAGGAAAAACAATTAATTTGATTATTAATAGTGGTATGATGTGTAGTTTTCATTAAAACTCATATTCATGTACCTCATAATTAAAGTATGAAGAAAAATTAAGAGCTATACGGTAAAAATGTTGTCCTAAAAAACTTTCAAACTAGACAAAAAAAATTGGGACATGCAAAAAAATAAAAACATGACAATAATTTTGGGATTGAGAAAATGAACAAAATCTAAAAACTAAACTATTGATTAATTTACAAAATAATCATCCACAACAAATTATGATTTATATATATTAAGCTAAAAATATTAGGGAGCCCTTTTGGGGTGTAAAAAATGGGGGGCCCTAGGCAGCCGCCTAGTGAGCCTTTGCTCAGGACCGCCCTGTTTAAATAGAGTTTAGTATTTCTTCTGGCCATTATAAAAAATGTCTAGCTAATCTATTCTTTCCGAAGTGTTATTTTACCTTTAAGCTTGATTTACTCACACTTTTTAATTGATGAATCTCACTCTATCATCAATAATATTGAAAATAATAAAACATACAAATATTTATATTACATACAATTTTCAAGAGTGGTCACTTTTCTAAAAACTAAGTAAAAATACGAAGTGATTTTTATTTTAGAAAATCCAAAGGAAGAAACTTTAAACGTTAATGATTTCAAGTGTCCTACTCCTACATGCTTGAAGCCTTGAACGACAAAATCCAATCATTTCATAACATAAAAGAAGGGATCAAAGAGTCAAAAAGAATAACTTTTGGGTTTGAATCTATGATTTCATAACACAAAGCTGTCGAATTCCCGCTACTTTCACTTTGAAAATCAATTTGACCAAAAATAAAATTTTGTTACTATGTCTACGTAGCCTTCTTTCTCGTCCCAGGCCCAACTTTTATTAACCATGATTAGGATCTCTTGATTACTGTGGGCCGGCCCGTGACTTGAAAATCAGTTTCATTAAAACTCAAAAATGGCTGTACTTTATTTGAAGGCTTCTTTAACCTTGGCTTTTGAGGTAACGAAGATAGTGTTTAGTATCATTTCTACTAGTTATTTAACCCGTGTTCCATACGGATACAATATAAAATACATTTTTTTATAATAATAATATAATTTTTAAACATTATAATTAGATTGTTAAACTCTTTAATGATTATAATAATTTAATTTCTTCTATTGTTACTAATATTAAACGTTTTTTTACCTAAATATTTTTAAAATCAACATAATTTTCTAAGTAATGTGAGATACATATTCTCTACCGGTAATAATAGTAAAAAAAATTTATCTAAAGACTTTTAAACCTAACATTGAACTTGATAATAATAATAATAGAATTCTTTTTGCCAAAACATTTAAAATCATTATTCATTTTAAAACAATATGAGATACTTGTTTTCTTTTTCTATTGGTAATAAAATTTTAAGTTTTTTATCTAATGACTTTTAAAACCAACATCGCTTTCTAACCATGTAGTATACATATTTTTTTATTGGTAATAATAATATTTTTAAAATCAATACAAATTTATAACAAATGTGAGATACATATATTCTATTAGTAATAATAGAAGTCTTTTATCTAAATACTTGTAAACCAACATCCCTTCCTAAATAATGTGAGATACATATTTTCTATTGATAATAAAATAAAAATTCCTTCTTCTAATGACTTTTATAACCAATACTCATTATTCATTTTAAAACAATATGAGATACTTGTTTTCTATTTCTATTAGTAATAAAAGTTTAAGTTTTTTATCTAATGACTTTTAAAACCAACATCACTTTCTAACTATGTAGTATACATATTTTTTTTATTGGTAATAGTAGTATTTTTAAAATCAACACAAAATTATAACAAATGTGAGATACATATATTCTATTAGTAATAATAGTAGTCTTTTATCTAAAGACTTTTAAACCAACATCCCTTCCTAAATAATGTGAGATACATCTTTTCTATTGATAATAAAATAAAAATTCCTTCATCTAATGACTTTTATAACCAATACTCAATTATTTATTTCTAAATAATGAGGGATATATCTCTTTGTAACCGATGTGAAATACATCATCTAAAAACTTTTTAAACCAATATATATCAATTTTCTAACTAATGTGAATTACTATTCTTCTATGGGTAATAATGGTTTATTTTTAAAACCAACACCACTCTCTAACCAAATCTACTAACTCAGTTGGTTAAGAGCTAGTAGATTTGGATACGAGATACATCTCCTCATTTGGTAATAATTGTAGAAGTTTTTTATCTTAATTTTTTTAAAACCATCATCTATTTCTAAATAATATAGGATACATCTTTTCTCTTTTATTGATCATAAAAGTAAAAGTCTTTTTTCTAAAGAATTTTAAAACCAGCATCACTTTTAAATCATACATACATTCTATTAATAATAATAGTAGTCTTTTATCTAAAGACTTTTAAACCAACATCTCTCTCTAAACAATGTGAGATATATATTTTCTATTGGTAATAAAATAATTTTTTTAGTAATGACTTTTATATCAATTTCCATTTCAAACTAATGTTAGATACATCTCTTTGAAACCAATATAAGATACATCATCTAAAAAACTTTTTAAGTTAATATCACTTTTTTAATCTATGTGAATTACTTCTCTTCTATTAGTAATGATGACTGACTTTTAAAATCAACATCACTCTCTAACTAATGTGAGATACATCGTCTTATTTGGTAATAAGAGTAGATTTTTTTTATGTTAAAAAATTTAAAACAAATATCTATTTCTAAATAATGTGGAATACATCTCTTCCCTTCTATTGATAATAAAAGTAGTAGTCTTTTATCTAAAAACTTTTAAAACCAACATCACTTTTTAACCAATGTAGGATATATCACTTTTATTGGTAATAATAGTATTTTAAAATAAACATTTATTTCTAACAAATGTGAGATATATCTTTTCTATTAGTAATGATAGTAAAAGTCTTTTATCTAAAATTAAAAACAACAACACTTTCTAACCAATGTGAGATGCACATCTTCAATTGGTAATGATGATAGAAGTCTTATATCTAAAGACTTTGAAAATCAGCATCACTTTCTAACCAATGTATGATACATATCTTCTATTGATACTAATAGTATGATCAAAACCAATATCAATTTCTAACAAATGTGAGATTCATGTCTTCTATTGGTAATATATAATAGTAGGATGCTTTGTAACCAATGTGAAATACATGCATATATTCTATTTGTAAGAAGAAGTCTTTAATTTAAAGACTTTTTAAACCAATATTTTTTTTTTAAAACAATGTGAGATATATGTCTTTTATTGGTAATAAGAGTATAAGTCATTAATATAAGATTTTTAAAACTAATATATCTTCTAAATAATGTAAGATATATCTCTTTTATAGTGATAAAAATATAGAATACTTTATAACCAATGTGAGATACATGCATCTATACTAATTGTAATAAGAAGTCTTTAATCTAAAGACTTTTAAAACCAACATTTTTTTAAACAATGCGATATACATATCTTTTATTGGTAATAAGAGTAGAAGTCTTTAATATAAGATTTTTAAAACTAACATCTCTTTCTAAATAATGTAAGATACATCTCTTCTATGGTAATAAAAGTAGAAGTCTTTTATCATAAGACTTTCAAAACTAACATCAATTTGTAACCAATGTAAGATACATCTTTTCTATTGGTAATATTAGTAGAGATGTATTTCATATTGATTACAAATTGATTTTTGTTTAAAAAGTCATTAGATTAAAAATCTAACATTTTATTATCAATAGAAGAGTTGTATCCCACATTGATTTGAAAGTAATGTTGGTGGTAAATTTTTTTATATAAGATTTCTACTATTAACAATAAAATAAATTAATATCTCATTATATATTAATTATTACTAAGGCTCTATTTGTTTCACGGTAAATAATTTTCAGAAAATGTTTTCCTCATTTTTCGGTGTTTGGTAATCTTAGGAAAATGTAGTCAACGTAAAAGATTTTCCGTGTCAACGAAAAATGAAGCATTCTTTTCCGGAAAATGACTTACGAATTCATTTTCCGTCAATCATTTTCCAAAAGTTTGAGCACCCCTTCCACAATTACACATATTTACATATACGCATAATATTTCACTCAACAGATGTTTGATTCTCTTGTGGTGATGTCCGGGATGTAGCTTCCTCTGGATCAATATCTGGAGAGTCATGGATCGTTGGCTCTGGTTCTGTCATGAATAGATGTTCTAAACACCTATCAGAATTGCAGTCACGTTGGGGCTTCTTCTTTATAAATAAATTGTTTAGAAATATAAATGGAGTTTGTGCATACTATTTATAAATTATAATTTTAACAAATACTCACTACGCCATAAAATTGGTGTCAACTATATTATTTAGGGACATCTCAAACACTGTTCATATTCTTTTTTAAAACATTTTTTTCATATCAATTTTATTTATATTTGTAAGATTGAAAAAAGATGGATCTTATTGATTTGACACGACTAATGATAAATTGAGGTTACTAATGGAAAATTACTTAAAGCTCAACACTATATTCTATTCAATATGAGCATTAACATTACAACATATTTTTTAATTTATTCACATATTGTTTTCCGTAGCATTTTTCGTGCGTTTGCCAAACATCTGAAAATGTTTTCCGACACATTTTCAAAAGATTTACCAAACACCTGAAAATGAAATCTTTTCGTTTTCCAGAAATCATTTTCAAGAAATCATTTTCTGTGAAACAAACAGAGCCTAAGTATTATTAATAGGTAATAATTGATAAACAAAGAGTCACACATGAGTCCTTAAGAATGAAGATTTATCTAAAAGATGGTGAGGTGACACAACCGTAGTGCTCCTCACAAACTTTATATATATATATATATATATATATATATATATATATATATATATATATATATATATATACTAGTTATTGAGTCTGTGCTCCGCACGGGTGCAATAGAAATTAAAGATCAACAATTACCTACTTCTATTGATTCGAATGCTTCATCATACATTGATGAATCATGTATATAAAGTATAAATTATGCTTAAAAAGTAATAGATATAAACAAATAAAATAAACAAATTCACATATAAAGTGGAAATCATACTTTTATTGTTGTGAGCGGCAGCGGCCGAAACTCTATCTTTGAGTTTATGGCTCGGTTTTAATCATATTGGAGTTTTGTCCACGGATAAAATATTGAAATAAATTTATGATATTATTTTATAGAAGTTACGATTAACATTATTTATAAATGGATATTGGTTATAAAAGTCTTTATATAAAAGAATTTTTATGTTAATCACTAAAAATCATTTATCTAAATACTTTAGTGAAAAAATTACTGTAGTTAGTGAAAGAAATTGTGTAACTTGATGCACAGATTTATTTATGTGTCATTTGTTTGTTGGCAAAGATAATTGTGCAAATGTGTTCTCCTCGGTGAAAGCATCGAAATGATATATTTATTTGTCCAAATCGAGTTTTTGATGAATAAGATATCAATGACTTAAAGTATAATACTTATTAAAAATTAGTGTTTTTAGTAAAAGAAATTGTGCAACTGGAGACATGAATTTCTTTACGTGTCATTTGTTTGTTGGTAAAAGTAAATGTGCAAACGTGTTTACTCGGCAAGAGTATCGAAATGATATATTTATTTGTCAAAATCGAATTTTAGGTGAAAAAAATATCAAGACTTAAAGTATGATGTTACTATGTTAGTAATGCGTCATTAGAGTAAAGTACTTACTCAATACCAATATAATAATATTATCCCACATTGGTTAAGAAATGATGTTAGTAGTAAAAATCTTTCTATATAAAATTTTCACAATTATTAACAATATAAGAGATTAATAGTAAATGATTAATATCGCAATATCATATTAACTATTATTAATTATTATTTTTAGCTAATGACTAGAAAATGAAAAACTTCAAGTAAAGTGATGTGGATGTCTGATGATTCAACAATATCAAAAGTTAGGTGATGTGTCACTATGAGAGTTGTCCTCACCAACTTTAATATACTACTAGTTTATTACCCGTGTGATGCACGGTTGGTTTAGTATTGTTTCTTAAACTTAATTTTGTAGATAGAATCTGCAAGCTATTTGAATGAACCAACAACAACAAGATATTCACATAATTAATAAATTTTTAAAAAATCGTGACATCACACCGAATCATCACACAAAAATTTATGCAAATTATAAAATCGAACAAATATTCTTAGGGAGGGGAGTGGAAGTACCATGAAGACAGACTCGTCAATGAGATGCTTGATGGAGTGTAAATATTTCGCAGTGGTTGTTTGTGGTTTTGGTGGAACATGCTTAATCGAATTTGATAAAATCTATTTTAAATTGACCAAGTTTTGATAAAATAATACAAATTAAAAAACTTCTACCATGACAATTGAGGAGTCATAATAAAATGAAACTTATCTAAATCAAATGTGATAAAATATATCAGGTACAAACCGAATTTGGCAGCAAAAAATGGTAAAAAATGAGAATTTAAGAGTTTTAATCAAGTGAAACACGTTTAAATCAAATGTGCTAAAACCTATATGATATTACCTGATTTTAACATCAAAAGATGATTAAGAAAAAACTTTTACCATGCATAAAGGAGATACCGGTTTCAAATCTATCCACTTTTGATTCTTGGCATAAAAAAATAATTTATATACATAGTACCGTATGCATAGTTTTATTTATTTTATTTTTTTTTTGCAAAAGTTGTTTATAATAAGATGATTTTCTAAACTTGTAACTAATAATTAAAATTTTTAATTAGAATAATTTGAAAAAAACGAAAAATAAGGTAAATATTCAAAATTGATGATATGAATATGTAATTGAAAGATTAAAACCTGTGAGAATTGATAAAATCTACCCGCAAAAAAAAAATTATCATGAAAATTTAGAGTACTAATCAGGTGAAACTCGTTTAAATCAAATGTGATAAAATATATCCTGCAAAAATTGGTAATTTTTTTTACCATGCATAAAGGAGGCACCCGTTTTAAAATCTATCCGGTTTTAATTTTTTGCAGAAAAAGAAATTATATATATATATATATATATATATATATATATATATATATATATATATATATATATAGTACCGTATGCGTGGTTTTAATATTTTTTTTTGTGTGCAAAAGTTGTTTATAATGAGATGATTTTTTAAACTTATAATAAATAATTAAAAAATTAATTTGAATAATTTGAAAGAAATGAAAAATAAGGTAAATATTAAAAAGTGATCATATGAATATGTAATTGAAATATTAAAATATATGAGAATTGATAAAATCTATACACAAAAAAAACTTCTACCATGAAAATTTGGAGTCATAATCAAGTGAAACGCGCCTTAAGGCCTCGTTTGATAGAACGTTTTGAAAACGCAGCTTTTTCAAAGCGCATCATTTTTAAAACGTATCATTTTCAAAACGTAGTTTTATTTTTGTAAACACGTTTGGAAAACTATTTTAAAACGCTATTTTTCATAAACAGAGTAGTTGTAAACGTAACATATTTTTAAAACGCTACAAATTGTAGCGTTTTAAATCGCTCCACATTTTTAAAACGCTGCGTTTTAAAACGTTGCATTGAAACACTTTTAAAGAGAAAACACATCGTTTTTTACCAGCGTTTTGACCAAAACGCTCCACCAAACAAGCACTAAATCAAATGTGATAAAATCTATCTCGTACTAACCGATTTTGACAATAAAAAAATTAATAATTTTTTTAAACATTTATAAAAGAGGTACCGATGTTAAAACCTAGTCGGTTTTAATTTTCAACACCAAAGAATAAGAAAAAAATTACAACTTCACAAGAAGGTACTATGTCAAAGCACATAAATCCTTTAAAATTTTAAGCATTCACCATAAAGCCGTCATGTGGCAGTAACGACTTCTTTTTTTATAATAGTTAATAGATAAATAATAGATTATTAATTAATGATTAATAAATATAAATTAGTAGAAGAACAAATAACATAAAATTGTCTCGTTGAAAAATTGTATAAATTAAATAGTAGGAAAATGAAAAGAGACAGAAATGGAAGAGTTTCAGTCAAATTAAACTTGTATAAATTGTATAAGATAAAATCTAGTTTAATTAAGCGATATTTGAAAAAATAAAATAAAAACAAAATCCTTAATCTCTATATTAAATTTGCTCGTAAAACTCCTAAATTTGTTTTATCTTATCAAGTTAGTATTATAAATTTTATCATATATAATTAGATTTAGAATTTTTATCTTTGATCACGCTTTTTTTGTGGTGATCTTGTCTCGTCGTCCACGTGTGAGTAAGGATGAGGTGGCGGTCGCTGATTCGTCCTTCTTAGTTAACCTGTACAAATTAGACAACAAACACCGTTAAGGAGTCGGGGCGGCCCGACTAGAACCCTCCGATGTGAAAGTAAGGTTTTCGGTAAAAATAGGGTAATAAATATGCCGTAATAAGTGTTTGATAAGAGGCAGTGATAAGGGAGTTGTGATATCTCTGAATTTGCTTCCCTCCATATTAAATGTGCACTCTCTATTTATACCTGATGTTTATGTTGACGTGGCGGCTGGTGATTGGGGAGCATAATGCGGCGATCATTAAATGCGTTGAGGGTCTTCGTCAGAAATAAGTGAACTGTGCGCTTGTCAGAGAGTTGGTATTGGCGTGCAGCGGTTTTCTCGGGCCTAGGGAAACGGTTTGTCGGGGCGAATGATGATTGATCCAAAGCCGATGCCGAGTTGTTTTGTGACGAAAGCTTTTATTATTCGCAAGGGCTGGGGATACTGGAGACTGATTTGGTGACGGGGCCGAGGGTGCCAGTGGTCTTTAAGCCAGCCGAGGCTGAACTCGTTATTGTGCCGATGGTCATGATGCCGAGGCTGAAGTGTTTATCTTAGGGGCGAGTGGTTCTGTCCTCGCTACTGGTGGCTCTTTAGGTGGGACCCTTTATTGTGCCGAGGGTCGAGTCCTTGGCATGCCAAGGGTCAATCCCTCGGTTTAATCCTTTCAGTGGCCCCCTACTTTTTGGCCGCTCGACGCCGAGAAGGCAAAAAGTAATATCGTTGCTCGGCGGTGGGAGGTCGGCATCGTGCCTTTTGTCGAGGATGACTGTGGGATTTAAGTCGAGGCTGGTGCCTAGTTTTTTGACGATGTTTGTTGGAAGTTTATGGGATGTTTTCGTATAGTCCAATCATGACGTTTCGTTTTTTCAGGCTGTCACGTCATTAAATGCAGGTTTTGGCGGCTTCTCGATTTTCGCTTTTGGGCGGCTTTTCGAATTTCGAAATGCCATTAATGCCGCCTTTTTTCTTCCCGAATTCAGAAGAATCAGTGATGCGGTGCTGTGTTGGGTTTGTCTTAGAAAAAACACGCGGGTCGACCCGGTGAATTTCAGGGGCTCCGCATCAAAACGATGTCGTTGCAGGGGGGTATAATAGCCTTCTTTTTTATCTTTCACTGTTATCGTTCTCATTCTCTCTCTTCACCAGATTTTTTCTTTACTGTTTATAGGCGATTTCCGACGGCATTCCGGTAGTTTCCATTCCGTTCACATCCCTGTCTACTTGAAACCCGTAAGTGTTTTTCTACCTTTTTCCACGTTCTTCCTCTTCTCCGGGTGGTTTCCCCGGTGACTTTAGTGTTCTTTCGGCTTGGTACTGGGTTTAGGGCTGTTCCTCCGTTTTGGGTTTTAACTTTTCTGGCATCTTTTGGCTTTTTTCAGGCACATCTCCCACTTCCCTGTAGATTTCTCCAGCGGTCTTCCCAGCTTTGACCTCATTTGGTACGGTTCTTTCCTTTCCTTTGTTTTCTTAGTAGAGTATGTCTCGTAGAATTCCTTTTCCCATTTTTTCTTCTTCGTCTTCTTCTAGCAGTTCCTCCATGGAACTGATAGATTACTAGAACATGGTAATTCGAATACCCGTGTCGGTTAGGAGTCCTCCTCTTTTTCTTCCCAGTAACGTGGCCGAGGCTTCTGCCTCGGCCGAGAACGTTCCGAGTGAGTCTCCGGTGGCCGAGGATATTTCTCGTGCCCTGGTACCCTTTCAGGGCGTAGCCCGTCCTTTAGCCGAGGATTTCCTCGAAGTTTCGGCCAATTCTGATGCCGAGGATGTAGACCTCGGCGGTTTTGAGGGCGGTAACCTACGTGACGACGAAGCTGAGTCTGTTCCTCGCGGCCCTGCTTGGAGAGGCATTGAGGTGAGGGTTTGTTTAGCCGAGGAGATTGTGGTAGACACGGTAATTCATAAGGAGACGATCGTGGGCCCTCTGAGCTCGGAGAGTTCTGGGTCGTGCTCGATTTCTTCGATAGATTCGGATGGTGAGGGCCCATTCCTTGAGTCAGTCTTTGGGAAGTCTCCTCGCGGGGGTCCCATGTATAGGCAGTGCGGGGATAGGTGGGCGGCGGTTACTCCTCGGCAAGCGAGGTTTCTCCTTGCGAGTTATGGAGTGAAGGTTAGCCCGCACTGGAAGTTCGGCGATGAAGTTTTTTCTGCCCCGGACTATCCATCTGACGCCCCTATGAGAGTGTTTTCGAGCCGAGATCGTATTGTGTTAAGTCTGATCACTCAATTTTTTACCAGGGAGAGAGTCTTGCACTTTCGCCAGATCGAAAGAGTTTTACGGTGTTGGCAGCTGGACAGAATGGCGAGTGGGGCCGAGGCTTCTGTATCTGGTAGGGACGGAGACGAGGGTGAGAGGGTGCCTCGCGTCTTGAGGCCTTTTGAGAACAAGATATGCCCGGCTGATGTGGAGGCATGGTCACGGGCGTATGGCTCTGATACTTTCCGAGGTTCCGTTCCAGATTCAAGATTTGGGATTTCTGAGCTGCGGGGCCTTCGTAGCCATGTTGGTTTTTATTCCAGCCTTTTCGAGTTTTCCGGGCTGCGCTTGCCCCTCGACCCCTTTATCTGTGAATTTTTTACGCAGACGAGTTCAGTTCCGCTGGACCTCTCACCCAACTTGACTCGAGCATTGGTGAGTTTTTCCGTCTGTACCCGAGCAATGGGTTTTGAGCCGACGTTGGACCTCTTCTGCTACTATTACAAGGTCAGTGTTTCCATGAACCGGCTGACCGATCTGAGGCATCCTCGGGGATTCCCCCTCTTTGCAAGCTTCGGGAACAAGGACCATAGGTGGTCCGAGAAAGTTCTGCTCGTGGAGTCGAGCCGTGGGTGGAATTTCGAGGTCCCTGAGGGGAAACCTCACGGCCTTTCGAGGACTAAGAATTTGAATGCCTCCGATGAAGCTGCGAAGACTGCTATTGAGGCCCCCTTGCTCGACGATGGAGTGCAAGTTCGGTCGTATAACTGGAAGGCAATCGTTGAGGATGAAGGCCTCCTATCGAGGTTCTGGGTCTCGGCTGTCGATGTTGAGGGGGTGCAGAGGGCATATTCGAATTTTGAGTATGTGAGCCGAGATGGCTGGACCCTGCACGAGGGTTGGGTGTTTGGCTCGGTGTGTCCGAGATGTGAGGGTATAGACGGGCTTGAGTGCTCGACATCAGGTCAATTTCATTTATTCCTGTTTTGTTTATGTTTCCTTCGGTTTTTTGTTTGAATTTGTCGCTTTTGAGTACTGATGCGACCTTCCTGTTTTTTGTAAAAATGGCTGTGTCGCGGGATACTGTTCTGGCCTGACTGAAAGCCGAGGAAGAACGAAGGGCGACCGAGCTTAAGGCCTCGGCGACTACCGAGGGAATAGTGCCGCCCATGGTCGGCGTTCTCGAGGATCCTACCAAAGTGGCCCCTTCTGCTGCTCCTGCTCCTAAGGCCAAGGGCAAGCAACCTGCTGCGGAAGCCCCGAAAGCCAAGCGGCAAAAAACTCAGTCCCGGCCCCCGCCCCCGCTCCCTTCAACTACTGCCGAACTTCCACCGCCCTCGGCGCAATCCCCAACTCATTCGAACGAGGAGGCGACCGATAACGAGTACGTTATCGGTCACGTCGTTAAGACAATTAATAATTTTCTGGAATCGTTCAGGGGTTACGGGCAAAGGCTGATGGCCCAGACTGTGCCGGCCGAATCTGTGGTGTCGTTGCTTCCGACAAAGGAATTTCAGCTGAACGACATGTGCGCATTGGCTTTGAGCGAGGTAGGTTGATCTCGGGGGACCCTTTTTCTTCAATTTTTGCTTTTAGCTTTGACTTATTTACTTAATTCTATTTTTTGTTTTTGCAGCTCGGCGTTGGTCTTGCGACTTACGATGCCAAGCTGATCAAGGCTGCCGAATCGGTGAGGGTTTTGGAGAGAGCTCTGCACAAAGCGAAGGGGGAGATCTCTATTTCTGCCGAGAAGGTGAAGTCCTTGGAAGGGGACTTGCAGTCGAAAACTGATGAGATCTCCCGCCTTGATGCCGAGAAGACCGCCTAGCTGGCGCGGGAGCAGATGTTGAAGGACAAGGCTAGTGAGAGGGAGCGCAGGGTGGCCGAGCTCGAGGCCAAGCTCAAAGGAGTGATTGGGGAGAACGACCGTTTGAAGGCCGAGTTGTCTGCGAAGCCTAGCGAGGAGGAGGTCTTGGTGAGGTATCGGGGCTCGCTTGCTTACGGGGTGGAGGCTCTAGATTACATGGAGACCAGCCGGGTTCAGGCCTTCCGGGCAGCGGTGGCAATTGGTATGCCGATGCAGGAAGTGGTGAAGATGGCGAACCTTGCCTCTTTCGGTCCGGAATGCCGAGGTGTTTCCTCGCTCGTTCCTTTTGATGAAACCGAGCTGGTCCAAATTAGGGATGCCGAGGCTGCAATTCAAGGTCCCGAGTGGCTGCCTCATCCTGTTGAGGCAAACAACCTTTTCGCCCTGCTGGCTCAAGAAAATGCATACATAAAGGATAACTTCCGTTGCTTCACGGTGCCGAGGCAGGCCTCCCCTCAACAAGCGCACTATGTTGGCGATCAACTAATGGCAGAGCTGGAGGGTCAAAAGACGAGTAGGGACGAGCTGTCCAAGAGCCAGTATATGTCAGAGCAGGTGGCGGCTCGCGAGGAGGAGGCCCGTGAGAGGGGAGGGGACTTGGAGTAGGTTTTTTAGAAAACATTTTTTGTTTTAAAACAATGGGTTTTTATGGTAATTTGTAATTCAGTATTTGGTGTACAATGCGAGTATTTTGAGTATTTGTTTGTTGTTCCTGTCATCTTTTTGTCGTTTCTTTATTTTTGCTGTTTTTCTATTTGATGCAAGTATTAAATTCGAGGAATTAGAGTCTGGCCTCTCCTCGGCTAGGCGAGGAGGTTTTTGAAGGCATTAGAGCATGGCCTCTCCTTGGCTAGGCGAGGAGGTTTTTGAGGGCATTAGAGTCTGGCCTCTCCTCGGCTAGGCGAGGAGGTATTTGAAGGCATTAGAGTCTGGCCTCTCCTCGGCTAGGCGAGGAGGTATAAATGGCAAGACAAAGCGGTCTTGAATACATAGTTTAAAGAGAAGTTTTTTCACTGACATTTTTTCTTTTATAACAAGATAACAGATCATTCATTGATAATACATTTTCAAGTGGTCTGAATGCCAGGGTTTTTTAGTGGGGTTCCGTCTGGTTTTGCGAGCTTGTAGGTTCCTGCTCGAATGCTGTCTGTGATTTTGTACGGTCCTTCCCAGTTGGGAGAAAGCTTGTTTCTTCCAGGCTTGTTTCCAGTCACCTCGATTTTCCTCAACAGTCGCCGATTGAGCGTGCGAGATTGACCTTTTGTCATGATGGGCTTTGGCTAGCTTTTTGTAGTTGATGGCCTTCATTCTGGCTTCGAGCCTTCTTTCTTCGAGGTAATCAAGGTCTAGAGTCCTTGATTCTGTGTTCGCCTCTTCGTTGAAATGGATGACTCTTGCAGTGGGAAGAGCCATTTCGACTGGGGCCATGGCCTCGGTTCCGTACGTCAAGGAGAAAGGTGTTTCCTCGGTTGAACCTCGGCGAGACGTTCGGATTGCCCATAAGACGGCCGGAAGCTCCTCGAGCCAAGCACCTTTCTTGTCATCTAACCTTCTTTTCAAGGCATGAAGTATTTGTTTGTTTCCAACCGCTTGGCGTTCCCTTGGGGGTGTGCTACCGAAGACTTCCAATGGCGAATTCCTCTCTCCTCGCAACTTGTCGTGAATCTGTTTGAAAACTGTGTGCTGTGGTCCGATACAATGGCTCTTGGTAATCCATATCTGCAGAGGACGTTGTCTCGAATGAAGTCGATGGCCCTTTGTTCGGTGATGCTTGCTAGGGGTGCGCCTCGATCCATTTTGTGAAGTAGTCCACATGACTATCACAAACTTGTTCTTTCCTTTGGCGAGAGGGAATGGCCCGATTAGGTCAAGTCCCCACATTTCGAAAGGCCATGCTGCGATTACCGGGGTTTGAGGTGCCGAGGGCAATCTTGGAATGTTAGCGAACCTTTGACATTTGTCGCATTTTCGGGCATATGCCTCGGCATCCTTTCTCAACGTCGGCCAATAGTATCCGTGGAAAATGACCCTGTCGGCCAAAGTTCGAGCCCCCGGGTGGCTACCACATACCCCTCAGTGTACCTCGGCTAGTAATCCTTGTGTGATTTCTGGTCGGACACACCTTAGGAGAGGCTTAGTGAAAGATCGCTTTGTATAGTGTCGTCCCCGATTAAAGTGTATCGGCCGACCTTCTTGCCATTTCCCATCCTTGCTCTTTGTCGCTGGGTAATGTTCCCTGGTCGATGTACTTTTTGATGTCATCGATCCAACATTCCGTCGCCTGTTCCAGCATCAATATTTTTTCTTTATCAATGGACGGGGTATCAAGGATTTCAATCCATATTTATGGGGGGGAGCTCGCCGAGTTCGCTGGTGGCCATTTTGGAGAGGTAGTCTGCCTTTGTGTTTTCAGCCCTTCCTATTTGTTCCAACTCCCAGTATTCGAATTGGGCGAGGATTCCCACGGCTAGCTCTCGGTATTTGTCGAGGGTTGGGTGGTTTACCCCATGCTCCCCTGAAATCTGCTTCACGACGAGCTGGGAGTCGCTGAAGATCAAAATTTGAGTAGCCCCTATCTCGGCGGCTAGTTCGGCACCAGTTATCAAGGCTTCGTACTCGGCGACGTTGTTTGACGCTGGGAATTTCAGTTTAAGGGCTTTACTGATCTCCGTTCCGTCTGGTGTTACGAGGAGGATGCCTGCTCCATTGCCATTTTTGCTGGACGATCCGTCCACGAACAATGTCCAGGGCTGAGATGGTCGCGTTTTGCGAGGACACTCTTGCCTGGGCACTTGTTCGCTGGTGGAGGGTCCTTGATCCGATGCGTCGTCCTTTCTTTCTGCCGAGGTGAAAGAGGTTTCGGCAATGAAATCCGCCAAGATTTGAGCTTTAATGGTTTTCCTCGAAAGATAAACAATTGCATACTCCGTCAGCTCGATGACCCACTTCATCATTCTTCCAGCAACGTCAGGCCTGTGCAATATTCTTCACAGAGGTAAGTCGGTATATACCCCGATTTCATGGGCTTTGAAATACGGCTTCAGTTTTCTCACCGTTATCATTAACGCGAGAATCACCTTCTCAATCTGCATGTACCTCGTCTCTACCTCAGTCAATGCATGAGACACATAGTAGATGGGTTTCTGAAGTCCCTCTTCCTCTCGCAACAGCACCGATGCTATGACTGTGTCCGTGACCGAGAGATAGACGTAGAGTCTTTCTCGTGCGGGGCAAGAGCAAGGGTAGAGGTATTTTTGAGCTCGGCAAAGGCGAGGTCGCACTCTCTGTCCCATGTGAACTTTCTCGCCCCTTTTAAAATCTTGAAGAAGGGGAGGCTTTTTTCAGCTGATTTCGAGATGAACCTTCCCAGGGCCAATATTCTCTCATTCAGCTGTTGAACTTGTTTGATGCATATTGGGACCTTCATCTCGGCTAGTGCTTTTATTTTTTCGGGATTTGCCTCAATGCCGCGTTCGTTCACCATGTACCCGAAAAACTTCCACGCCGTTACGCCGAAGGCACATTTGGCGGGATTGAGCTTCATTTTGTTCTTTCTGAGGTTTGCGAAGGTTTCTCTGAGGTCGTCTATGTGGCCTGTTTCCTTCGTCTTAATCACCATATCATCTATGTAGGCCTCCACATTCCTCCCTAACTGGTTCCCGAAAACTTTGTTCACCATTCATTTGGTAGGTGGCCCTGCATTTTTAGGCGAGCGGCATCATGTTGTGATAGAGTGCGCTGCTCTCGGAAAGTTGTATTCCCTTGGTCCTCTTTCCACATCGATTTGGTGGTACCAGAGTAGGCGTCCACGAAGCTTAAAATTTTGTATCGAGATAGATAGAATCGACCAAGCTATCTATCTCGGTAATGGGCACCAGTCTTTCGGGCACGCTTCATTCAGGTTAGTGAAGTCCACACACATCCTCCATTTTCCATTATTCTTTTTGACCATCACAACATTTGCAATCCACGTGGGGTAGTGGATTTCTCTTATGATCTCGGCACGAAGCAGTTTGGCTATTTCCTCTTTAATTGCATCTTGTTTTTCAGGAGAGAAATACCTCGGTTTCTGCTGAATGGGTACAAATGCTGGATCGATGCTTAATCGGTGGACTGCTACTTCCTCGGCAATGCCTTCCATATCCTCGGCTTGCCATGCAAAGACGTCAGTGTTCTCTCTTAAGAACTTCGATTATAGCTCTCCTCTAAATCGCGCCCGCTATTTCCATTCCCACTTTTATTTTTTGGTCGGGGTAGTTGAAGTTTATGATAACTTCTTCTACATCTTCCATAAGGTAAAAGGCGGATGGTCTCGTACATCGACTCGATTTTCTCGACCTCGGCGCTCGATGTTCCTTCTTCTTGACGCGTGCCAACCTCTTTGGCTTGCTTTGATTGCTACGGGGTAGAGCTTTCCTCATCGAGCCCTCGGGCTCGCTTGGCAACTTGTTCATCTTCCCTTCCCTCGGCCTCCTCCGGCCTTTTCAATCTCTTTTCTGCCTCTTTCTTCTCATTGATGAGGTATTCCAGGGTAATGCGAGCATCATTTTTGAGGACCCCCACTCCAAACGAGGTCATGTACTTGACCCGCTAATGGGCCATCGATGCGACCATTCGAAATTTTGCACGAGAAGGTCTTGTAGGGATGGCGTTGTATGGGGAGGGAGATCGAGGACGAAAAAGTGATTTCCTTGCTTCTTGCGGTGTCTCCTTCTCCGAGGCTGACTCTGAGGGCCACAGTTCCCTTTGATGTGACTTTATGGCATGTGAAACCCTCCAGTTGGACTCGGCTTGGAGTAAGGTGGGTGTCGCCGAGTCCTAGTGCCAGAAAACACTTGTAGTACATTACATCCCTTCCAGCCCCCGTATCTATCAAGGCCCGTTTGACTAGGCTGTTGTGTATACCGATTTGCAGGGTCAACGGGTTTTGACGAGCATGATCATTGACAGCCAGCTCGGTATCCCTAAAGACCATTTCATACTCGACCATCCCTTCCATGATGTTTTTACGTCGAGTTGTTCGAGGCGATTGATTGCATTCTTCAAGCTGCGTGATACTGGGTTTCTTCTCGGATGGTATTTACCAGGCCGGGTCGAGGCGCGGATTCTTCGCCACAAACCTTCGATCCCCCTCGTTTATCACTCTCTGAATTGCTCTTTTGAGCTGTATGCACTCTTCCGTGACATGGCCTATTTCATTGTGGAAGTTGCATCTTTTCCTGGGGTTTCGTGTGTCGATGGATGACTTCATGGGGAAGGGGGGACGTATCTTGTTCTCCGTCAAGAAAACGTCCATGATGTGTTCCCTAGATGCGTTGAGGGGGGTGAAGTCTTCCAACTCGAAGTCTCGCCTTGGCCCCCTAATCTCGCCGGTGAATTTGGCGCTTTTTTCGTCCTCTCTCCTTTTTGCCGGGTGGGCATCATCTTGCCGAGATTTCCCCTGCTCTTTTCCCTTGCTGGTGAGCGTCTGGTCGGCAGTATTAGTTGTGCCAGGAGGGGATGTGACTGCTCGTGAGTTGGTTGTGGTGGAGGGTTGTTCGCCGTCCAGTAGAGCTACCCTTTGGGCCGTCAGGAACATTTTGCCAATGATGTCCCTTGGTCTAATGAGGAGCTCTGTTCGGCAGTTTCCTCGCATCAGGCCTGCTCCGAAGCACATCCTTACGGAGGTGTCGGGAATATCTAGAATCTGATCCAGGACCTCTTTAAAGCGAGTCATGTATGAGAGCACGGTTTCTCCACTCTCTTGTTTCACGCTGCACAGGTCTGTCTCGCTTTTTGGGAGAGCACCTGCCGAAGCGAATTTTTTCAAAAATGCCCCTTTATAGTCATCCCAACAGGTGATAAAGTCATGTGCTAACCCGTTGTACCACTGTTGAGCCTGCTTTTTTAGGGTCCCGGCAAACACCAAGCACCATATGTCGTCGAGCCTGGTTACGATGATCATTTTTAACTCGAACCCCGACACATGGTCCAGGGCCGTTGTGCTACCAGTGTAGTCATCAAAGTATGGAATCTTTACTTTTGAAGGCACTTCCACCTCTCTTATCTGTTTGATGAACTGCCCACCTATTTTCTTGACGGCCGTATTGGTTCCTGAGCTCTACCGAACTTCTAGTTTCTCCATCCATGCCCTGATCTCAGCATCAGTCATCGGTCGGTCACCTTGTGCCGAGCCTATGGCCTGGGTGGGGATGCCATCGGCTGCTTTGCCTGCACGAGGTATCTCGACCTCTTCCTCGGCAGTGTTCCTTATCGGGGACCCCATGCGAGCTTCTTTTGCGAGCTGGCGAGACGGATGCCGGGATCTGGAGAAAGCTTTGTTGGTTGACGACTGGGCGTAGGGCTGGGACTCTCCTTCTTCGCTCTCGACTTGGCGATTGTCTGTGCCGGGGGGGAATCTTAGGCGAGAATGAACGCTCGTCCTCGATCCCTCGCCGACCATCCTCTTGCCTAGTCTTGATTTGACATTGGTTGTAAAATTTGCTTTTTTGGCTTTCGTAGCTTCCACCCTCTGCCAGACCGAGTTGGAACGCGCTGGGGTGCTTTGTATGTTGATTATGGGCTCGGGTTCTAGGGCCTGGGCCTTTTGCCGTAGCTCGTGCATTTTGGTCTCGACCTCTTGTATTTTTGTGTACAGGGTTTTATGGTGTTCCCAATAAGCATATTCCTGGTCGGCCTCTTCCTGGACCGTGGGTTTATTCGTTTTGCCGCGGGGCTCTTCCTCGTTGGCTCTAGAAGACTCAACCTCGGTGAATCGACCTTCCCGGGGGTCGGCGTCAGCCTCTCTGTTTTTGTTAGAGAGCCGTTTGGCTAGAGCGAGCCTTCTTTGATCCCTTGCCAACACACCCGGTACCGAGGCGCCGGAGTCCTCGTTGTGTTCCGCGAGTTCTTTTTCTGGGCGGGTAGATGCGGCGGGGGTGACATTTTTAGAGGTTTGCTTTCTAGATCTCACCATCCTTTCTCGTGTATGGACGCTGTAACTGAGAAAGTCGATTTCCCGGCAACGGAACCAAACTGATCACGCTTTTTTGGTGGTGATCTTGTCTTGTCGTCCACGTGTGAGTAAGGATGAGGTGGCGGTCGCTGATTCGTCCTTCTTAGTTAACCTGCACAAATTAGACAACAACAAACAGGATTAAGTCGGGCGGCCCGACTAGAACCCTCCGGTGTGAGAGTAAGGTTTCCGGTAAAAATAGGGTAATAAATATGCTGTAATAAGTGTTTGATAAGAGGCAGTGATAAGGGAGTTGTGATATCTCTGAATTTGCTTCCTTCCATATTAAATGTGCACTCTCTATTTATACCTGATGTTTATGTTGATGTGGCGGCTGGTGATTGGGGAGCATAATGCGGCGATCATTAAATGCGTTGAGGGTCTTCGTCAGAAATAAGTGAACTGTGCGCTTGTCAGAGAGTTGGTATTGGCGTACAGTGGTTTTCTCGGGCCTAGGGAAACGGTTTGTCGGGGCGAATGATGATTGATCCAAAGCCGAGGCCGAGTGGTTTTGTGACGAAAGCTTTTATTATTCGCCGAGGCCGGGATGGTCTTTAGACCGGTAGAGGTGAACTTCGTTCTTGTGCCAAGGGTCATGATGTCGAGGCTGAAGTGTTTATCTTAGGGGCGAGTGGTCCTGTCCTCGCTACTGGTGGCTCTTTAGGTGGGACCCTTTATTGTGCCGAGGGTCGAGTCCTTGGCATGTCGAGGGTCAATCCCTCGGTTTAATCCTTTCAATCTTAAAAGATTTTTTTTTACAATTCATAGAGAGTGACACGTGGCAGCACCAAATTCCTTTAAAAAATTAGGCATTTAACAGAAAGCCGCCACGTGGCAGCTGCGGCTTCTGTTTTAGTTATAGTTAATAGATAGTATGAATTTCTTTTTTTTGTTTCACATGTTTTTGTTTCACTTTATCTCTTGTTTCTATTCCTTTTTTATTTTCGACAAGAAACAAAAACACATTTGATAGTTGTTTTTATTTCTATTATATAAAAGAAACAAAAGTTATTCATTTTTGACAAATATTTTTATTTTCTTTCAGAAAGTTATATTATTTTTTAAAAAAATTAACACATTACAACTTCCATAATATTATATTATATTTAATTCGAAATGAGTCGAAACTTATTAGAACCCAAATATCAAACTTGTCAAAATTGATCGTGTAACGACCCGAGCCCGAGAGCCCGGTCCGCTACGTGTAGCCCACACACTGGCCCACTAAGCACGCAGCATCTTGGGTCATCAGGCTCACCACAAGCCGACCCAAAAGTCCATGGATGATGTTGGTGCCCAGTAGTAGCGCATGACTACCTTATAAATCAAACACAAGTCCCAAATCTACCCGATGTGGGATTGGGGTATTACAGATCGGATTATATCGGGTCACCTCGTCTATCCTGAAATTTTCCTCAAAAACCATATATTATTTATAAAGTAAAATCTATCGGATCAAAAGCAGTAACGGTTCGACCCGCTTTAACCCGACACCGACCAACCATGTTAATTTTTTTGGGTCGAAATGGGTTAGGTCGAATAATTTTCAATTTTGATCAAGTGGGTTAATGGGTTCCGGGTTGTAATTGTCAGATCTAGTAGTGGAGGGAAACACCCCTAGTGTAATGGAGTTCGTTCTGTGCCAGAGATGGCATAGATGACAATGATGTTTCTTTATTACATCACTGTTGAGACGTTCACACACACACACACACACGTGTGTGTGTGTGTGTGTATATATATGAAAAATTAGGATTGAAAATTTACCATGTGAAAGTTCGAAGGTCCGACCTTATTTAAGTTGATCGACCTTAATCCCTTCCAAGTTTCAAAAAAGAATCATTCGTCTTAAAGGAGAATTTTTTTTTTCATTTCTAAATTTTGAGGAAAAATGAGAAACGTTTATAGCTTCTTAGAAATAAAAATGATTGTCAAACACATTTCTATTTCTATTTTTTACGAAAATATTAGAAACAAAATAGTTACGAAACAAGTCCTATAATCAACCAATTTCGTTGAATAATGTTATACTCCGTCCTTAATTAAAGTAATAAAATTTGATTATGTATGCAAATTAAGTAATTACTAAGTTTTTGAAATACCTCTATTATATTAATCGGTGATCACAATTTCAAGTTGATTTTAAATAAATTATCATTCACAAGTTTGCTAATTATATTAAAATCATTATCTTAAGGGGAGCCATGATTACTTGTTTATTTATCCGTCCAAAAATACTTGTTTATTTCGTAATAATAAATCACATGATTAATTAGTTCAATTTTGTATAAGTCAATCATGGATGTTCAATATGAAATTAATCATTTTTGTTGTTGTTGTTGAAAGGTGGAGACAAGTGCAAGCAAGCATGGTATGTATTGTTTTTTGATGCATACATTACTTGACATAATACAAGAGTTGTAGTTGCGTAAGGTCTTGGTTTAAAATCATGCTAATTGCAATTATATATTGATGGATTCTAAGTACAAATCTTAACACCACGTTTTGTATGTGATACACTTTGATTTATCCCTACACTGCACGTTGAGCTAGCACATAAAGTGCAATCATACTAGCACTTATGCACCAGATCCCATCAGAACTCCACAGTCAAGCGTGTTTGAACGAGAGTAATACTCGGATGGGTGACCCTCTGGAAAGTCCTCATGGTGTATTCCTTTTTTTTTTTAAAGGGAAAAAAAAAGCTAGCACATAATATAAGCATCATCCATATAAATTGTTGAGCTCATTCTAACAACTTAAATAAAACTTTTAGATAAATTAATTATACATATATTGCTCATCAGGTGGTTGGATACATGGATAAAGCTATAGGGTAGCTTGAGAGAGACCTCACATTTTGTGTAGCTCCGGCTCTATCATCATGAGGCAACATCTCAAAGGGGCTCTCAATGCTTTTAGATTTGAACATTAAAAAACCTCTACATTCTTGAAAACATTTATTTTCTGTGGTGCTGATAATGAAAATTGTTACTTTAACATCTTGAGTTTGCTGTTTAACATGATACGATATATAGCTCTAGTTAGAACCTCTACTAATCAGTCTAATCTAGACCGAGGCACAAGGGTTTTAGACTGGTTTTCTATTCACGTTATTTCCCTTTGTATTTGTTTCTGTTTATTCTATGACTGCACATCTTGGCACCTTAGTTGATATATATGACTTACTTTGATTGATTTAATTATCTCTCCACTTGGAGCGTGGGTCATAGCCTCATAGGTAAGGGAGTTAGACATCCAACTCTCTCGATCGAGCAGGTGATTCACCGTGGAATACTAGCGCATGCATAACATTGAACTTGAAGAAATTCAAAGGTGAATGTTGAATTCAATTTGATCATGAAAATGAAGTTATTGTGATGAAAAGTAATCAAAGGCACTTATTGTATACAGCTTGTGCAATGTGCAAGGTGTTCTGACTGTTCAACTCCATTTAAGCTCTTCCATCTTGTGTTATTATTGTTGTTACTGCAAATCCAACAAAAAAGAGTTAGACAGAATTCAATAATTTGCCAAAAAATATATATTGTATGCAAAATTCTTATAGTTTAGTTTGGACAACTGTAATGAACAAGTACCTATTCTGGACTTGTTGTGGACATGCCCAACCAAGTAATTGTTTGACACATTCCTGATAAAAATCAAAATGAGATCCAGGCATAAATCAGTACTCAAGGTTTTGGTCAAATTAAGAAGGTATAATTAAGCTTTGTTCAGAGTGAAAATGTGCTGCAACTTACAACTCCAATAGATTGCCCTGGAAAATGAGTTGGACGACGCTGGCGGGTATTTTGCCACTTAAACGATTGTTGTTTATTCGTCTGTAATCACGTTATAAGTACCATTTAATTAATTTGTTGATCATAATTCATAATTCATATATATAGCTATTAGCTATATACATAATACAAATTAAAATTAAAATTGGCAAGGCATGCATGAATCTCGCTAGCTTACACTTACAGATATCTTAACAATCTCAAGTTGCCAAGACTTGTTGGAATTGGCCCACTAAGTTTATTGTCGTAAAGGTCCAAACTGATCAACCTCGTTAAATTACCAAGAGCTGCTGGTATCGATCCACTAATATTATTACCAAACAATTCCCTGTAAACCAAATAATTAGAGTTGTTACTTTATTATTAAACTTAATTTTGACTATATTTTAGCAAAAGAAAAATAAAATAAAAAATTATTTACAGGTATTGAAGATTGGCCAAATATCCAAGCTCAGGTACAAGAGATCCTGATAATCCCGCATTGCCAAGGTCCCTTGATGAATTAACAAAGAAAAATAAATACTCCTAAATATTTGGACTTAATTTGTATATTGACCAAAATGACCTTGGAGTTTTGAGTAAAAGACACTTACACCCTTGTTACACTGTTATCAATGTTGCAAGTGATGTGAAACCAAGTGCAGGGATTAACAAGTGTTGGATCCCAGCTCTGTAAGACATTGTTTGGGTCTATCAATTTCGCCCTCAAGGTATTCAGTGCATCCCCTGCTCAAATAACATGTTAAAAAAAGAAAAAAAAAACAGAATTGTTGCATTAATGTAATTTCTGTTAAAAACATTATGTTTGTACCTTCTGAGTTGCTGTCCACAGTCACAAGAAGAATGGCAAAGAGAAGAATACAAAGGCCTAGTTGAGACTTCATTGAGGAGTTCCGAGTTCCGAGTTCCAAGTTTGGGGATGGAGATGGAGTCCAATGCCTGTGCCTGTGGGCATGTATAGAGCAAGTGCGATAACGATGTGTGAGCTGAACAAAATGCGTAATTCACTTAACTCTTCATTTTTTATTCTCTATTGGTCGACTTAGTCGCAAGGGGTGATAGAGATCTACTGTAGATGCTTTGTATCGGTCAAAAGAGGATGCCGGTCCTTATCTAGAAACTATCAAAATTATTCATACCAATAACATTGACCAACTGTGATGGTTTGGACTTTGGAGCAACCGTGAGCGATTCGGTTTGGGCCAACACCGTCTATCAAACCGCATCTTGTCGGTTTCGTTTTTTTCAAATCATATCGTATGAGGTTCAGAGCCGAACTGAACCGGTTGGTTCCATTTTGCAGTTCAACTAACATTTTTATTAATTAGATTTATCATTGTTATATATGCTTTTAAATATTGATATATCATATGTAGCAAATAACATTAAAATTGAGATAAATGAGATGTTTAATTGTTAATTAATACTCCCTCCGTTCTTCTCAAAGATTCCTCATTTGAAAAGTCTAATTATTAAGAAATAAATATATATTATTAAAGTTAGTCATAATTACAAAAATAGTTAAGCACAAAAAATATGATTATAACACAAATGGAGGGTAAATTTGAAATATTATAGAAATTGTAAGCATAATTTTTTAAAGTGAACTTTTAGAGTGAAACATCCCAAAATAGTATAGTGAACTATTTGTTTGGAATGGAGTGAGTATCAAACATTGAAAATTAAGGTCTTAAAAGTAAAAGAACATCAATAAAACACTAAAAAATATATATATATATATATATATATTCATACCGATTCGGTTCGTTTCAATCACACAAATCGCAAACCAAACCGATGGAACCGTTTTGGACCAAAATCAAACTTGTTCGATTCGATTTGTTCATTGATTCCACCTAGAGCTGTTAAATAGGGCATGCCGCCCCGCCACCTATTAGGGGCGGGTTGCGCTGGTGTATTTAATACACGTTAGGATGCGGGCTTTACCCGTTGTAGGCCGCGGGCTTTTGTGGGTTAGGACAGAACGGGCGGCGAGCTGCCCGCATATTCTGGACTTATAAATTATATCACTTATTACTTAATCACTTTTACATGTTCAGTTCACTATTCACTTCAGCGCCCCAGGCCCATTTCATCTGTTAAGGCACTAAGGCCGTAAGGGACCTAAGGGTTAGGGTTAGGTGATTAGGTCGCCTTCGTCTCACTCGTCTCTTAGTCTCTCTTCACTCTTCACTTCAGTCTTCAATGAAAACTCTTCAGCTCACGGCGTTCGGCCGTTCATGCTTTCGATCTCCACCAGGATCCAGGACCACCAGTCTCCACTCTCCAGTGACAGCGTCTTCGCCGTCTACGTCTTCGTCGTCTTCATCTTCACCGAATCGCCGTCCTTGCTTCCAGATCCCGACGGCTCGCCAATCGTCACACACCGACGTCATCACCACAGCCTCAGACCTTAGTGTTCCTCACAGAGTCACAGACTCATTTCTATGTAGAACTTTGAAAATTCATTTTAATATTTGAGCTGGACTGCTTAAGCTCCAGCCTCCATGCCTCCATTTCTGTTTTGTTTGAGCTCTGCTATGGACTGTGCTTACTATGGTATATTTAATATTGGTGTATATTGGTATATTGGTAGTATATGTATATTGATATAATATTATTGGTTTATTGGTAGTATATGTAAATTCAAATAATTGATAATAAATAATAAATAAAAAGATAATTAAAAAACTCATTTTTTGCGGGGTTTACCCGTTTTGCCCACGGCCCTACGTGGGGCGGGTTGGGCCAAGGGATTCTAGGACCGTCATATTCGCGGGTTTTCCCACCCCGGCCCGTTTCGCAGCGGGCTTTTCAGGCCTGCAGACAAACCCGCCCCACATGCCCATTTTGACAGCTTTAATTCCACCTTACGCGCCTAATTTGGAAGGAGAAAGTGACACTCTTGTTAATCTAGAATGGGAGCTTATTGATCGAAAAATAGCTACGATGTCAAGTATTGATTTAGAAAAATGCCGCATTTGGATCAAACCCTACTCTTCTTAATTACTCCTTGGAGTATAAAGGAAACATATTTTTATAGATTTTTTTAAAGGTCATCAATTTAGTCAAATGATCGATTTGTAATTAAAAATACTAACATTTATTTGACTGAAGAAACGGAGATATTTGAATTGGGATTTGATTTGGTTTTTTATATGTTAGTCATATGTACTTTGTGGTGATTTGTTTTGACCGGATTATGTAATACTTCACAAGTTTCAAAATAAGATTTTTTTATTTATTAATTTACATGAAATTTAAACACAAAGATCGTCTCTATATAATTTTTCTTTAAGGTCCTCAAAGTTCATTCTCCTTTTCATCTCATAACGATATCATAGATAATTTGGTTTAAAAATCTTCCAAAAATGATGGAATGATTACTTTGAAATATCCCAAAAAATAATAGGGAAAATTCAGGTCAATCCACTTTTCAAAGTTTTTAATCACTAAATTATTAATATTCTTTTTTACAACCGGAAAATGACACATTTGAACGCGAAAAAGACTGCAATACTTTTAATAAGCAAGAGACGCGCTACGAATAAAGATGAGATGCACCGTGGTTCATATATTTATATATCGCGATATAAAACTATCAACAATCAGAAAATTATGTGAATCGCGGTGCAATATTATTTGAACCGCGATATATAAATGAACAAAATATCAACATCAAGCATTAAAAAAACAAACTACCCAGCACGTATATCAACAACAAAAATTAATGACAACAAGCCTTCTTTTTTTTTTTAGACATCATGGAGCTACAATAAATTGAAAACAGTTATATATGCGAAATTATTAAATTCTCAGGGTACCTTTGTAATCAATAAATAGCTTAAACATATGCAATGCCTAAGATTAAAGATGTAGGGAATAAATTACAATAATTTAATAAACTTCATGTTCAAGTGTATGTGCTAAATTTAATACAATTTATTGATCTTCAAACTGATACATATTTATTGGTAATCAATATATATTTATATTTATTTATTAATATGCATTGTGACTATAAATTTCTCAATTTTGGTTTTATCAAATCAGTATAATAACATTTATAAATAAAATCTAATTAAATCAAAGAAATTTGAAATGTAGAGACGAAAAACAAATAAATTAGTAACTACAAAGAGGCCAATTTTGAAGTAAACAACTACATTAGATTCAAGTGATTTAAAATAGATGTATTTTAATTATAAAAATGTTTAAAAAATAGATCTTCAAACTACAAATCTAAAAATTTGAATTCTATATTTTTTTTCTATATTCAAAATATAAAAATTTTGGGTACAACGTTAAATACTAAAAATATAAAAAAGTCTCGACTTATTTAAACCGTATTTTTAAAAAATAATTAGGTAAAGAAGCATAAATACTTGGATCTTATTATAAGCTTTTTTTTTCCATTTCACTAAGTAAAATTAAGTTCTAAGATTTAAAAAAATTGAAATACAAAGTTGAATATTTTATATAAAAAAAAATTTAACGCACATTGCTACGAAATGGTTTGATCTGATTCTATTTTGGTTGGGGAAAGTCGGCGGATGAATTTTTGAAATGAAGGGTTTGAAGAGATGAAGAGTCATTGTCTTATGTTCACCGGAGGAATTTCCTAGGTTTAATGCTATAAAAATAAGAAAGGTGACCTTTTAGACGACTTAATTGACTAAGAGTGAGAGTTAGGCGATGTGTATATATGTTAGAGTGAGTGGGGTGGGGTTTTTAGGTTAGAGAGTGAGAAGCTCTTTATCTATATGACAAGTGTTTGAGATTTTTTTGGGCCAGATTGGTTATAATTGGAGTAATATTTGTTGTTCATTAAAGTAATAATAATTTGGATGGAATCAATTGAGAAATTTGGGTAACGTAAAATTTTGAGTATTTTTTGTTGTTTTTTGTTTTAGGGAGAAATTCCGGTACGTCCACTATGTAAAATTTTCAACCGCTACAGTTTTTTTTATGTTTTTTTAACTAAAAACGACACTTTTAGAGCAAAAAGACTATGACTCTTAATGAACCGAAGGCGCGCTACGGATCACTTATCAATTCATCAATTTAAATCACATAATCTAATTTATGCATTGCGCCTTAAATTATAATGTATCAAACCTTCATCTCTCTTCTTTCATGTACACAATCAACATATGATTCAAAATTAATACATCTTACCTACATCTCACACCTAAGTCAATGCATCACAATTTACAAATGATACATTGTGATTCAAAATTGATGCATCGAGTCTCAAAAAAGGGTATTTAAAAACAAACAAATTTCTATTTAGACATTTCATCAAACAATATATGCACGTTAGCACAAATACAAAAGTAAATTTATTTTGAATTATACACACAAACACAAAATGAAGAAGAAAAAGAACGAGGTATGAAGAAGGAAGAGAATGTGAGGACATAAAATATATTTTTATATGTTTATATTTTTAATAACCAACGTTTTTTATAACTACTACATTATTATGAAATATCAGAAACTATTATCTCTATCAAATTTTGTCATTTAGAGGCACATGTCTATTATCAATTGTTGAGTTAACGATTGACGAAGATGGTTGAATTTCATCAAATCCTCCATTTCTGAAAAAGGAAATACATCTAAATAAATTTATAATTATTTTTTCAAATTTATGTGATCTATCTTTAATTTTACTTTTTATTAATTTTTTTTATTTTTTCATATTAAACTTTTTAATTGTATATTCTTTAACTTTAATTGAGTATATAATTTTATATCAGTATACAAACCGTGCAACGCATGAGAGCATCACTAGTTGGAGTATAAAGGAAACATATTTTTACAGATTTTTTTAAAGGTCATCAATTTAGTCAAATGATCGATTTGTAATTAAAAATACTAACATTTGTTGGACCAAAGAAACGAAGATATTTGAATTGGGATTTGATTTGGTTTTTTATATGTTAGTCATATGTCCTTTGTGGTGATTTGTTTTGACCGGATTATGTAATACTTCACAAGTTTCAAAATAAGATTTTTTTATTTATTAATTTACATGAAATTTAAACACAAAGATTGTCTCTATATAATTTTTCTTTAAGGTCCTCAAAGTTCATTCTCCTTTTCATCTCATAAAGATATCAGATATCATAGATAATTTGGTTTAAAAATCTTTCCAAAAATGATGGAATGATTACTTTGAAATATCCCAAAAAATAATGGGGGAAATTCATGCCGGTCTACTTTTCAAAGTTTTTAATCGCTAAATTATCAATATTCTTTTTTACAACCGGAAAATGACACATTTGAACGCGAAAAAGACTGCAATACTCTTAATAAGCAAGAGACTACGAATAAAGATGGGATGCACCGTGGTTCATATATTTATATATCGTGGAACAAAACTATCAACAAACAGAAAATTATGTGAATCGCGGTGCAATATTATGTGAACCGCGATATATAAATGAACAAAATATCAATATCGAGCATTAAAAGAAACAAACTACCCAACACATATATCAACAGTCAAAAATTAATGACAACAAGTCTTCTTCTTTCTTATTTCGTCTTTAAATATTTAATGTCATTTCTTCTCAAGCTTATCTACTGTTATTTTGTCTCACTCCATATGATTTATTTAAAATTCAGTTGTTATTTATCATCAAGTTTATTCTCAAACTTTACGATTCTCAGATGCATTCAAATCTTAGATTAAAAAAAAAAAAAGGCATCCCCTTCTTCCTTCATCTTTATTGTGATTCATCGTGTTAACATTCATAATTTTAAATACAGAAATTGAAGTAAAACATGTATTTTGTATCGCGATACATACATTTATATATCGCAGACAAAAATAAAATTTGAAGAATAAGTTTTGCACCGCGATGTACAAACATATGGACCGTGATTCAAAGAGATACACGCGTCTTATACTCATTAAGGTTAACGTAGTCTTTTCGCGTCTAAAAGTAACGTTTTTTCATTTAAAAAAAATAAATGGTACTTAAACGATTAAATTTTTCAGAAAGTAAACCAACCCACAATTTTTTTAAAAATATAATAAAGGTTCAAGTATCGTGTCTTAGGCTCAAAGCCTTTTATTAAAAAAAACATCATAGTCAAACTTTTTTGGAAAAATTGCGGGTTGGTTCACTTTTTAAAGTTTTTATACGTTTTAGTAACTTTTTTTTAATCAAACCGGAAAATGACACTTTTAGGGGTAAAAGATTATGATACTCTTAATGAGCATGAGGCGCTACGAAAATGAATCGCGGTGCATTGATTATTAAACCACGATGTATCAATTTTATTGAATTAATTTTTGCACCACAATTCATCAATTTAATTGCATTGTCTATTTTTGTACTACGATACACCAATATTTTAACTGTGATTCATTGATACGAAAGGAACCCAAGATCTCCTAGAAAGGTATTAGGATGAATGACTCATTGATTAATTGAACCCACAATTGGGATGAATCGATAAGCATCAATTTAAACAACGAATATTGATGTTTATAATCATTAATTTTTTTCTACAAAATCAACTCACTTTTATTAATCAAAATTCTCTACCAAACAATGTTTAATAATGCCTTTATATAGGCTTACAAAATAAATCATAATTCGCTTAAACCTTGTTAAATAAAAAGGAAACTAATCTATTTTTGCACCGCGATGCATCAATGTTTGAACCGTGATTCATCAATATTTGAACCGTGATACATCAATATTTGAACCCCGATACATCAATGTTTGCAACGCGATATATTAATCCGATATTTTACATCGCGATATAAAATCATAAAGAACCAGATCACGTCCTCCACCTTCTTCTTCTATCTCATCCATCCTAAGCCGCCTTCTTCCTCCTCATGCGCCCTCGTCTCTGCTGAAAAATCTAAACACATTACAGATCTATTATAGTTTCGTATTTCATAAATCAACAATAATGATTTTCGAATCTAATGTATTTGCGGAGTTGTTGAATGAGACGATAACATTTTCATAACAATATTTCGAAAAAGTGGTCTTTTGCGGTTGAAAAAAAACGATAGACTTTTAGGGTTAGAAACTTTATAAAAGGGACTGACCAGAATTTTACCCAATTTTTTTGGGAGTGCAAGTTTGTTTGTGTTTGGGTGAAATTTGGGCTGATCCACTTTGTGAACTTTGCAACTTTTACAATACCTTCAAAAAAAATTAATCGGAAAATAATACTTTTGTGATAAAAAAGACTACGGTACCCTTAATGAAACCACAATATGGATCACTTACTCAATGCATCGCTTTACATCAATTTGTGCATTGCGATACATAAAATTCAATTGTAATGCATGATTTTGATGAATGCTTACCTGAATCGTGATGTAAAAATCATAAATCGCAATGTACACAATTATGCATCAAAATCTTTCATTTCATAACGATGCACCGGGACTCCTAATTGATGCATCTCAAATCCAATCGATGTCTCGCGATTAAAATTCTACTGCGTCGCGATTGAAATTAAATGCATTGTGATGCAAACTGGTTTCAACTACATCTCTTTCGCTTTCTTCTTTCTCCTCCACCTTCGTCCCTTTTGAAAAAATCTTCCAACCCAACAAATCCAAATTATTGCGCAACAATTTTGATTTTCGAACAATTTAGGGAGAATATGTTGGACGACCTATGGACGAAATGTTGATCGAAGTTGTGGAAGGAGACGATCTGGACATTTTAGGAATAATATTTCAAAAACGTCTTTTGTCGGTTGAAGAAAAAATCGGGGGACCTGAGTTGGAAAAAATTGGGAGAAAATCGGGCCGGTCCTTTGTGATGAAATTATAACCGAAAAAGTCTCAATATATTTGTTTTAAATCACTAAAGTACATTTTTGGGGAAAATGACGAAGATACCCTCAATGAAGGAAAGACGTATGGACAAAGTCACTGTCCAAATTTGGGCATCAGAATGAAAACAATGTGCATCACAATGCACAATTGAAACCTGTCAAAATTTGGGTATCGAAATTCAAAAAGCTACTGCCCAAATTTGGGCATCGCAATTCACAATTGAAATCTGTCAAAATTTGGGAATCGAAATACAAAAAGCCAATGCCCAAATTTGGGCATCACAATGAAGACACTATGCATCGCAAAACATATTTGAAGTCTTTCTAATTTTAGGCATCACATTATAAAAATCATTAATCAAATTTGAGCATCGCAATAGAAAAATTGGGCATCGAAATGGACAGAATTTAACATTACCACAAAATATCAATATAGTTGGGCATCATAATGGACAAAATTGGCGTCGGAATGAATTTATTAAACAATGCCACCAAATATCAACAAAGTTGGATATCGAAATGGACAAAATTGATCACTGCCACCAAATATCAATATAGTTGGGCATCGTAATGAACAAAATTGACGTTAGAATGAATAAATTAAACACTCCCATCAAATATCAACAAAGTTGGACATCAAAATGGACAAAAATGGTGTTGGAATGAATATCGTCTGATGCATGAAAAAAGGCATGATCTCTTTCCTTTCTTTCTAGTTCACATCTTATAGATCTCATCGAGGCTTCGATTTGACATATTGTGGGTCACGTGGTTTATCTGAAACAAAAAGTTATGGAGAAAATTATCAATAATGCATTCTCTTTTCAAATTCAATAATTGGGACTCAAAATCTCGGTCAGGAAGAAGAGAAAACAAGATGTAAACTAGAAAGGGAGGAAGCAGATCATGTTTTTGGATGCATCAGACGAAGGAAGATTCCTCAGACTATGAGGTGGATTATTAAAAAAGCTTCTTCTGGTTTGACTTCGAATGAGAGAGAAAAAAAGACGAAGTAAGAAAGAAAGAAAGAAAGGAGAGCAATTGAGAATCAGGGGTATTTTAGGAAGAAATTTATTAAGATGAACTTATATAGTTGAAAACAAAAATAAGATAACGTTGCTATTATAATTTCAGGAAGGGACTATCGTGCAATTATTCCATGAAATAGAAGCCAACTTGGACTTGGAACTGACAACCCAATTGTCCCTTTGACCGCAAATCATGACAAGGTCAGTTACCAACTAGACGTGCTACTATTAAGGTTGTCATTCTAGTCTGGTAAATTTGAGATTGCACCATCTTAAGGTTTTTTTTTTTTTTTTTTTCGGTAAATCAAACGAGTTAAACTTGACCTTCTTTTAATTTTAACTCGAAATTATATCAAACTTGATCACGTCACAAAGATAGAAGTGATTATATTAGTGATCCACGTAATGGATCGGAACTGACTTGTCCTGAATTAATCGTCCACGTTGATGTATATGCATACTTGACGTACCAAAGTTGATAGGATATCTGGGCTTTGTGTTTGTTCTTGATCTTTGATTACCTGAAATAAAATCACCGTTAGGGTGCTGGGGATTTCCCAGTTACAGTCCTCAGGTGTGAGAGTCAGTAATCAGGGAGTATGAATGCCGGAGCTAGGCGTTCCCTTGAGCTTCCAATGATAATGTGTATAGCTCTTAATTTGTTCTTAATGCAATTGTGTATATTTGATCAAGTTAACTTATCTTTCTTCTAAGGGAAGACTTCTTTTTATAGTAGTGTCCCTTGGGGGATCATGATTGATGTAAGGGCCCTTGAACATGGGGACCTGTTGTGGGTCGATTGGCTAGCAGCTTCTTATTAGTTGATGGGTAACGTGTGACACATCCATTGTGGGCGGTTGATGAGCCGCTACGTTATATCAGCTTGCATGACTTGCTCGCCTCCTGTTAAGAGGATATTTGAAGGCTACGTGCAGGCTACATGTCAAGTCTATCACATCAGGAAAAGTTTGTAGGTCGAGTATAATCATTTCTCGTCTAGATGGTCGGGTCATGCTCGTTGTTCGGAATAATCCTCGTTTTATCGAGGATCATGGTCGGCTCGTCAATGGTCGTTGGTCTTAGTGGACCCTGCCCAGATCCAATTGAAATCCGCGTGATCACTTCACGTAGGAGGACTTAGGTCAGATCCCTTCATAACATAATAAGTGAAAACTGCTAGATGCCACCTACATAAGTACATATAGTCTTTGTTAACCAAGACCTTTTAATGACCTCTAGGCTCTAGCAGCCCAACCTTAATATGAGAAGCCATAACTGATTCATCGGGACAGCATAGATACTAATCAAGTCGAACACACTATTATTCGTTAAAAACTTAGAAAAGAAGGTCTTATGAGTATTTTATGTAAGACGAATCTTCTTAACTCGATAATATATCAATATTAATGAGTTGAATTGTGAGAAAGTGTGACTTTATTTTACGAATTAAGCTCCATAAAATAGTCGGAGACCTTCACCTAGTCCTATAGTCCTATTATTGTGTATAGATACATAGTTTATTTTTTGTTTTATATTTGTCTTAAGCTTGCAATGATTGAAAAAAAAAAAAAAGATAAATAAAGAACAAGACGCTGGGATTAATAAATAGGAAAATGAAAGATAAAAAAAAAACACGAGAAGAACAAAATAATAATTTGCATATCCAAGCAAAACCTATATATAATATTCAAGGTATTTTCGTATAGCATTTCATACAAGCAGATCAAACACAAGTTAGTAAGATCCTATACATTACATAGTTATGATATGCTAGAGAAACCGCCGCATTGGCCAACCGGCTTCATCATTTGCTATCTCCACCGCCACCGGCTTCATAACACAGTATCTAGTCGTTGAACAGGAACCCACTTCACCGCCCTTTCTTCCTCCACGACCTCCCGCCATTTCTTGTCTTTCAGCTCTCCTCCTTAAATTTTGCTTTCTCGCAATAGAGTTGAACCTATCTTTATGAGAATGGGTATTCAGAGGAACCGGCATGGCCTCGAGCCCCATCAACTTCCCCACTACCCCTGGCTTGCACCACACCACACTCTCTCCAGCCACTTTTGCAGGCAAACACCAGCTCTTGTGCGATTCTAAGTTGCCTTTTCTAACTCTTCGTTCGTGTCCAACCGACTTTCTAGCCCCTGTATTGACCTGATCAAAGTTTCTAAACGAGGCTCGATACATGGCATCTTTCCCATCCAAAGAAAATCGAGGGTACTGATTCAAAGCATTCCTCGCGGACCGCAAGATATCAGAGCTGTTGACACACGACATTCGATGATGAACTTCACCATACTCATCTAGCTTCGCCCTCCTGGCCATTTTCTCCTCCAAATCCAACCTTAGTATCATCTCTTCCAACGTTGGCTGGCTTCCCCTTGGCATATCATCTTCCAAGTAGGCCATGCAGGAGGACTCACCACGACCATGGTCAATCTTCTGTTGATTGAGAGTCGAGGTGGAACCGTTGCCATTGCAGAAGTTCTTAAAGCCTTTTTTCATCTTTGATCCAAAAGAATTCTTGAGGAGAAAGAAGGACAAGTCCTTCATTGTGTGCGAGTGTGATCAAATTTTGAGGGCGTATAAAATGAAGTTGCAGCAGATGTGGGGACATTATGGAGGAGCGGTGACTTTTTGTGGTAAGACTTAAAGACGATCACATGAAAAAAGAGAGGACCTTCAATTCACAAATCACAAGTGAGATCTCAACAATATGAAAACTCGAGTGGACAACAAAGAAACCATACACCCTTATTTTCACAACCTATCCAATACTCTAAATTCTCATTATGATTTTGAGTGTAAAGCTAAGTTTCGTATAAATGCAATAGTCGATAGGTTTCTCCTAAATAATGTTCGTAGATGGTAATAACTAATAAAGAAGTTGTACACTTAAAGAAATTTTAATTTATCCAAGTTATGGTTGGGGGTTGGTAAATCTATCGCCATAAATACTGTAAATAGAAAGCTTAATGTTTTGAGCAAGAGTGGTTCAAATTACACCATCCTTATTACTATTGCTTATTTGCTTCACTTCTAGTAGTTATTTCGGATGATATCAATTACTCTCTCCGTGTTTTAAAATAATTGTCTACTTTTAAAATTTTATTTTTTAGAAACATTTTTACTATTTTATTTTTATTTTTTCTACAAATTTTAATTACGACCAAATGTTCAAGGACATTAAAAAAAAAATCATACATTTCACTAATATATAATACAATCAATTATTTTTTCTTAAACGATGTATCAAATTAAAGATGACGATAAAACACTGAGAGTACTAGTCAAGTACCCATCATCAATATGGCCCAGCGTGACAATTCATCCAACTGAACAACCCATCATTCACTGGTTCAATCTTATTTTCAAACAAAAATATTACCATGCTACCACTAAACCATGGTGGTAAAGTTCAAATGTGTTTTTAGTGAAAAATAACTGTCCTTATAATGGTAAACTTATCCTCGTTGATTTTCGAAATCTTCATTCACCTCTAAACATCAATTTTGTCGCATTATTATTCAATTATGATGCCACGCCAGCAACATCCTCACATCATCAAAATTTATCGCATTTGCAGGATATCAAAAGGCAATTATTCAAATGAGAGAGAAACTTTTGACTCAAAAATCCAAAAAAGGCTACACGAATTATACATTTAATTAAAAAAAAAAAAGGAAATATATACATACAGAAAGCGCAAACAAGTCTGTCAAAAAAAAACTTGTTAAAAGCCGTTTAACCATCGGAAGCTTCATTAGCCTTGACAAATCGACCCTTAACCCGCTTTCTAGTATCAGCTCTTGCCTTCCTCGACTCATACCGAATGTGCTTATCGTACCTACACCACACAGTTATCATAAGAAGGTGCTAAGATCATCTCCAACAAGCACTTCAAACCTTCAAATTTGAAGTGTTTGTCCACTATTCACAACTCCAACAAGCCCTTCATCTCTACTTCAAATTTGAAGTGTTCCTCCCAGCCCTTCAAATTTGGTGTGACTATTCACAACTTCATCTTCCCTCTCTTATTTCTTTTGTTTAAGTAGTTATTTTGTATTTTATGTTTTCATTATTATTGTTAGTTTAGTTGTTTAGTTTAAATACTACTTTGATATTTTTGGTTTAAATAATACAAAAAATTAATTCAATTATTTTTATTTAAGTTATTAGATATATATTATATTAAAATTATTTATAATAAAGTTTATAAAATTATTTTCATATGTCTATTTATGTTTCATTTTAGTTGTATTTTCATATGTCTATTTAATTGTTTATTTCAATTATTTTAATGTTTGTATGTTAGTCTTTATTAATGTCTTGCAATTAATTATTAATTTTAATATGCTTGTATTTTAGTCTCAATTAAATTCATGTATTTAATTATTATATTAAATCAATAAATAATATATTTGTTTTGCTAAAATACATTAATACAAATTAAATGAAATAAAACATATACTTGGAATACAAATTAAATGAAATAATGAAGAATATACTTGGAATATTCCTTTTCGAGTAAACTTTGAAATAGAACTATTGGAAATGGTGAAAGAAATTTGGTGCAAAAATTGCACAAGTAGAAAGATTTGGTACGGTTTTAACTTCAAACTGTTGGAGATGGCCTAATTTGTGGCCTTGCAAAGGAAAACAAAGTAGGGCATTTAATAAACCTATGCGGCTATGCCCAAGTTCAGCTTGACTTGTGTTGGGTTTGAGTCAAGCTCAAACATGATTTTAGGTTTAAGGAACAAAAGAGTCCATGTTGAACTCAAAGAAGCTCGGTAATCACAAGAAATATAACCCAATTATGTGTAATTTATATGATTTATGATGTGTTAGACTTGGGGTCAGGTATGGTGTTCTTAGCCGGTTCGTGAAGAAATTGAGAGCTTGAATCAAGGCTCTTTGGCTCAAGCGCAATTAAAAGTAAAAGAATGGAGCTCGAACGTCAAAGCTCGCTTGGCTACATGCCATCTTTTAGTACCAGGTTAAATGTAAGATAATGACAAGAATACCTTCGTGTTTTTTTCTTCTCCTTGTAGCGTAGCATGGCATTGCCTCTATTCTTTGAAAGACGCTCTACATCAGCTTTAGTTATTGATGGTACTGCTGCACTTTCACCTTTAACCAAAATATTTTGGTCCGTGAACTGGATATTAGTTGAGCCACCATAGCTTTTTGATGTTCCAAAACTTGAACCTGATGGTAGCCTTGCCATTAATAAGTTATTGCTCTCAGATGTTGTAGCCCTCTGGCTTGCTGTTCTGGTACTTAAATTATTCTGTATTCAAGTTAAAGCAACTATTAGTCTGGCTTCTGAAATCAGGTACGGAAGGGCCGAAAGGGCGGATGTCTATAAAAATACTCCATCCATTCCCCTAAGAGAGTCCATATTTCAAAGTCAAAACATTCTAAAGATTAAAATTAATTTACATGGATACCCTCAATTTTAAGCCTACATTAGTTTGCTAGCAAGTCTAAAGTAACAAGGATAAATGTGGAAACTCAAAAAATTTATGAGCTTAGATAACATAAAGTAAGACTCTTAAAGCGGAATAGAGGATGGGATGAAACAAATTATGAGAGAGCAGACGCAACATTGTTAAAAAGGCTTACATTAAAAGGTGCAATATTCTCATGAGCCAGGGAGCAATTCAGGGCATAGATATCTTCTAATTCTGTTTTGTTTGCCAAGGATGCATCATTTAAGAGTTCGCTGTAACTTTTCATCATAAAGCCCCCATCATTTGCGCCATAACCTGTGTCTTCTGCATTAGATTCTTCGTGACTCCTTGACCGACCCAAATTAAAGTCCCATATCTGTAGATCAGAAATGCAACATGAATAGGAGGTTGTGTGCAATGTATTGACCTATTGCATTCAAAGTATACTATTACGTCTATCTACAAATGTATGTCACTTGTAAATAAACGAATTTAGAAAGTCAATTGAACTACAATTCTACAACAATCCAATATGGATCAACTTAGCCTTGGGGTGACATTCTTTCAGAGAGAAAACAAAGGTGAGAGTCAGTTTTTTGATAAGTAAGGTGAGAGTCAGTTAGGGAAGGGAGATAGTAATAAATATTTGCGGTAACATGAAGAGGAGCAGAAGAACAAGTTCAGATAAGAGGACAGAGGTGGGAAGTTTAAGAGCATCCGGAGATGAGAACTAAAATTGACTTGTAGATAAAACAAACACATCAACAACAAAAATCTAGCTGGACACTGGATAAGCATAAAATTATCAGTTCAGTCCATCCATTGTCAGTTCAAACAGTTTCCTTCATAAACCATCACACACAAAAGCAAAAGAACTTTTAAATGTGAAAGACTCTTAACTTCTTAATATTCGAAGAAAAAAGACAAATAAACTTAGGGAAAAGAAAGAAAGAAATCACACACCCACACACATTTGCAATAGCATACACAGCAATTTAGTTTTACCACTTTACACAAAGACAAACAGTAAAGGTCAGACATGCCCCATCTCATCTAATATGAGATGAGATGGCAGCCAAGTCAGTTGGATTTCATGCTTGATGAACATCTGGATAGAGGAGTTTTTGAAGAGGAGAAAGAGCAACGTTAGGGGAAAGGACTGATGATCCTTATAGCTTATTAAATCAAGTTTGACGGTGAAAGGAAAGAAAAATAAGAGTATTGAGATAGCAAGGGCACTCAGGAAAAGACCTTGAGGCCCTTGGTTCCAATCCCCACACCAACAAGGGATCACACTTACCTATCAAAAAATAAAAAATAAATAAAAAATAAGAGTATTGAGATATCTCAAAAACCCCAAACCCCACTTTTCCTATCCTCCTAAATCTAGAATGAAATTGAAAGGAATATAGCGATTATTTCTTCCCCTAGCCTTTACAACCAACTGACTTCCCCTTCATTATCTACCCGAGGTTAGTATAACCACCTGATTTCCTAATTTAGTTTTATAATTAAATGGTGAATCACTTGTTCGATTTCCTATAGCAGATACTATTTTCTACCTAGTTATGCAATTAAACTTGAGCTCAATCCCCTCCTATTCATCAAAGAAACACCAAAACAAAACCCAAAAAATGCCAAGAAGAGGCCTGTGAACTAACTAATCTAACGTACAAAAACAATACATCTGGCACGCAATTGGTAGCCAATGGCAAAGCATAAACCATAAATCATGAATGAAACTTCCATATCAATTAAGGTATGCTTGAACACAATACCTGAGTCCCGTGGTCATTGTGATTGTGGTTCCAAAGCAAATCCTCTTCTTCGATTCTATCTTCCGAAATTCGATTCTTCTGTTCCACTTGCGTGTGCATCATTAGCAAAGACGTAAATGACGCAACTTGTTGCTGTAGTGATTGGCTTGTAGCTTGTACTAAACCAACTCCAGTTTCGCCATTCTCTTGCCAGGAATTCCGACTCTGATTCGGAGTTCCAGGAACCAAATCATCACCTCCTCCATCGCCACCATCCAACAATCTCCTCTTCAAAAGCTCAGTCAACTGTTTCAAAATCACCTGCTTTTGCTTTCCACAATTCGAATTCACCTGCCTCTTTGATAATGATGACCCAAACATTTCGCCATAATTCATCACCGCATTATCATCCGGTACCATCAAATCCTGCATCGCCGCAGCCGTTATGCCGTCACTCTTATATATCCACGGATCCACATCCGGATCCTGGTACCCCCAATTTTGTACCGACCCCACCGCCAAATTCGGCTGCTTCTCCTCCAAATCTAAACCCCACGCCGAAGCCAGCTCAACCGCCGACGGACATCCAGAAAACCCTTCCACCTGGTTACGACTGTGTGAAGCGGAGACAGAGCAGCTACCGTGGGCGTCCCAATCACATTCCTGACAGAGCACAATGTTGTCGGTCGAGCAGCGGAAGGAAACTGGCTCGGAGCCGCAGTTGTCGCAGATCTGGGAGCGAACGTGCTTCCGGGAGAGCGCGTTGGCGGCGTGAACGTGCTGGTCGCAGAACAAACATAGCTTGGCGGAATCGGCTCTACAAAAGAGAACGGCGACTTGTTCATTGCAGTAGTCACAGGGGATGGTCTCGCCGGTGCCGGATTCAGTTGGACTAACCATGTACGATAACACTCTTTAACTGGACTGTGACACTCGTAATGATTAGATGTGTATATATGTGGAAAGCTTCGGAAGACAGATTTAGTTTGAGGGAAGAGTCTGCGTTTGCTTCCTCCTTTTAGGAAGTGATGATGACGATGACGATGATGATTATTTAATTTTCTATTGTTGATTACTGATTACTTATTAGTACTAAATACTCTTATTAATAAAGAATAATAATAATACACTAATAAATTAAAAAAAATTATTGATGTGAAAAGAAAACTTTAAAATGAAGTTACTAATTTGGTTATTAAGTTATGAGAAAGACTAATTTGGTTACTAAGTTATTGATTTGAGTTATCTGGAACTTATAATTTATCATACGTTATTTTTGAAGTGTTTGATTTCAATTATGATAAAATAAGTAATAAATCATGTATAAGTCATTTAAAACACATGTAAGTCCGTAAGTTGTAAATACTAAGCCTAGTACTTAATTCTACTTTTCAAAAACATGTGAGTCCTCTTATTTATTAAGATTTTATATATTTCAAGATTACCCTTCTTAATAATAATAATAATAACAAAAATTAATAATAATATTATTATTATTAATAATAAAAGAAATTATAATATTATTAATAAATAATAATATGAATAATGATATTTTTATAATAATAATAAAAATATAATATTAATAATGATAAATATAATAATAATAATAATAATAATAATCATACTAAAAATTAATATTAATAATAATATAGTAAAAATAATTGTAATAATAATAAGTAATAATAATAATAAAATTTATATTAATATCAATATTATAATAATAAAATATAATATTAATAATAATAAAATAAATAATAATAATATAAATATAAATATAAATAATAGTATAAATAGCATTAATAATATTATTAATATAATAAAATAAATACTAAAGTTAATAAGTAATATTAATGTTAATAATAATAATAATAAAGGCAATAATAATAATAATAAATAATAGTGATAAAATTTGTATTAATAATAATAAAAAAGTGATAATAATAATAATAAAATAAATAGATAATAATGATAATAATATGATTAAAATTAATATTATTAATAATAATAGTAGTAGTAATATTAATATTATTATTGTTGTTATTATTATTATTATTATTATTATTATTATTATTATTATTATTATTATTATTATTATTATTATTATTATTATTATTATTATTATTATTAGGATTAATATAATGTTTGGACACGTCCAATGTTTTGGCCCCTGACAAAAAACAATAGAAGTTGGTCCCTGAACATGTCTTTTTGGACCAATTTGCTCCTCCCAACGTTAGCGTTAGTTTTGCCGTCTGTTTTTATACAATATGACTAAATTACCCTTACTAAAAAGTTTCTTATGGCTGACTTTTTAAGAAGAGCAAAATAGAAGGGGTTAGTTGTCAATTTTTAAATTTAACCATCTTCAACCATGGTCCGACAATTTTGTCTCTTCATTCCTTTTCCCAATTTCCTTATGTCTACATTGTGAGGATTACCGTTTTATCTCCACTTGGAAAAGAATTAGAAGAGATTAGAGCAAACTACATAAAGTTAAGCAATTTCCTTCTCGTAAACTGCATTCCACAACAATAAGCATGTTGTGGAATTGCAACCTCTTTCCAAAACACAACCAAGTCAATTTGAATCCAGAAGTCGTACTCAAACCAACTCAAACCTAATCATCCAATCCAAGTACTAAATTCACTACGAAAACAGTAAATAGATCCCGAGTCCCTCTTTCTGAAATCAACTTAACCATCAATAAAACCTAAAACAGCTCATAATACTCTTATTGTCGAACCCATTTCCCCAATTTTGACCCAAACTTGAACTTTGTAAACTTAACCCAGCTTCGACATTTGACACCGGTCATGAATTCCACGACCATCAGAGCCCTTCGATTGATTCTAATTCATCGACGATTGAGGATGGTGGCTGGGCGGAGGAGAGCCAACAACTGCCAGATCTGCTATTAACGCCAGATCTGGACTTGGGTTGAGTGGGAAGAAGGCCGGAGGCTATAAAGAAGGAGACCTCTGAATTTGGAGCTTGAAAGAGTGAGAGAGAGATGGCGTTCCAACTAAAACAGGGAGAGAAATTGGAGTGGCGACTGTGCCGGCGAATCGGGAGCCGGAGCGAACTAGTGAAAGAGATTAAGAGCGGAAGGAGAAGTTTGTGCAGAGATGAATATGTAACGGCGTAACGGCGACTGAAGATGAAAGGACCGGATGGGCTGCTAGGGACTAGTAATGAGGAGCTTGCCAAATCGGTTGAGGGATGGGAAATTGAAGGTTGCTGTGGGTTTGGGGCAGCGAAGATGGCGGTTGATGAGACCTTCAATAATCAGGTCTTCGATATGGGGGAAGGCAACTGGAGAGAGAGAGAGAGAGAGAGAGAGAGATGAGAGATGCATGCGGGCAAATGGTGATGACGATAAACGGAGAAGAAGAAGGAGGCCAATTGGACTGTTTGGGTTGAGGGAGATGGCGTTGGGCGTGATGGCGGCGATGGGGGACCTTCCATAATGGTCTTTGATATTGGGGAAGGCAACCGAGAGAGAGATGTAGATCATGGTCTCCTGTTCTGTAATGTCGGGAAATGAAGAAGGGGCATTCTCGTCAATTAAAAAAACAGACGGTAAAACCAACGTTAACGGTGGGAGGGGGCAAATTGGTCCAAAAAGACATGTCCAGGGACCAAGTTCTATTGTTTTTTTGTCCGGGGACCAAAACATTGTTTTTCGACATGTCCAGGGACCAAATTATTATTTAATAATAATAATAATAATAATAATAATAATAATAATAATAATAATAATAATAATAATTATTATTATTATTATTATTATTATTATTATTATTATTAATGTAAATCACATTTTGTGATGATGTTATTTTAGTATTTATATTTGATTTCAACACTATTTCAACTTATTAATTAAACACACAAAAACTAACTTATAAAAGCTAATCAGCACTTTTAAAAAGCTATATCAAACATCACCAGTTATTAGTCATCAGTCATAAGTCTTAAGTAATAAGTTATCATTCATAAGTAATAAGTCATCACCACATATCAATAAGCTAAATCAAACAGACTCTATTTCCATTACAATTTTTGCTTATCCACTACATTCTTAATTATTAAATTAAATAAATACATATTTGGATAAAACTATCCCCAAATAACTTACCAATTTTAAGTTGACTAATCAAGTTACTTTTCTAATTACCTTCAAACATTATTATTTTTTAGTTCAAACATCAATGAACAAAATAGTTATTCTATGTATATTTTTAACATTTTAGTCCTCAACAAACAAAGTACTTATTCTCCTTTTTCTTAATAAATAGGTTTAGTCAATTTTTCTAATCACTCACGTCTCATATTTCATGATTTTAAAAATAATATGATAAATACATTTTCAACCAAAAATTTAGAACAAATTGGATATTTTGTTATGAAAAATTAAATATTTCAATAATATTATTATGGTAGGTATTAAGCGGAATATTGGTTTCATATAACTCAGGAATTAAAATATTGAATCAATGATAAAGATAGGCGAAAGATTTAAATTTTTATGATATTATGTTATACTATGATTTTACTATTCGATTAATTTTTAAATTGCATCCTTTTAATTTCAATTTTATTTTTTTCCATAACCAAAGAACACATATTTACTCAAAGTTTGGTAAACAAAAAAATTCCTTATGATATTTTTTATTATACAATATAGTCTTAGTCATACGATTAATTAATAAAATTATTACAAAAAGTAAAAATAATATTTCAGAATAACTATGTTCTTAATTGATGTTTGAACTAAAAAATAATATTAAAAGGTAATTAGATAAGTAAGTTGATTGATAAACTTATAATGAGAAAGTATTTAAGGGGTAATTTTGTTTAAATATATATTTATTTAATGTAATAATTAAGAATGTTGTGTATAAACAAAAGTTGTAGCGAAATATCTCTCCCTTAAGTTATTAGTATTTTTAATTAGCATTTTTGTGCATGCTATAGAGCAATTAAAATTAATATATGAAATATAAAAATGATATGGGTGATGTGGTATCAACTATCAATCATCCAATAACAATAGAACACGTTAACAACTTTATCGCCAATTTGTTTTTTTGAATCAATAAAATTATTGATGTGGTATATTGTTAAACAAAAAGATGGCTTTATAGATATTTTTTATAAGATGAATTTTTTTAATCCATTCATTATATATTGATATATTAAGTTATAAGAAAGTAAAACTTCATTTTAATCTGTAAAACGGTATTACAAGAGATATACTCGTATTCATATTATCATAGAGTGCTTCCATTCAATATTTACTAGTACACAATTACACACGGCATATTGGGGATCTTTTAATGAATTACATTATTCTTAAGTCTGACCGGACAAAAAACTATCATATGACATGATGATCTATTATGGAGAAAAATATTAAATGAAAAATTGTTGTGTCATGTATTTTTGTTAAAATGTTATATAAGATTTTAATCATCTTTTAGTATATAATAGTGTCATCAAATCAAAAGCAAAAAACCTCCAATATTTAAGCTGAGTATATAATATATCACCTCACACCAACTACTTAAACATAGATAATTCATCAGTTTTTAATATTAAAAAAATTAATTTTATTATAAATAGTAAATACATGTATCTTTTTCCAATATATTCATGTAAAACTGGGTCCTATCAATTAATGTAAAAATAAAATTAAGGATATAATGATAAAAATAATATTCAAAAAAATTTAAATGTAAATACATATTTCATTTGTTCCAAAAAATGTCTTATTTTTAAAATTTTTTGAAAAATATTTTTATATTATTTTACCCTTAATTTTTCTTCTTATTTAATGAAAGTATGAGTTTTGAAGGAAATTACATAATATATCAATATTTATAATTAGATCAATTACATTTTATTAATTTATGAACCCATTCAAATAATATAATTATTTAGGAACAAAAAGAGTAGTATATTTGTAAATAGATTTAAAATAAAAAATAAAAAAGAGGGAGTATACAATTAATGCATATATCAAACTTGATAACCTTAATAACATGTTCCAAATCTATTAACTCTTAACTAATTGAACAACGCCTCGTAAGGACTACTAACAAGTGGATAACATGACTTTACTGTCCCAGGTTATTCGTCGGTCAATTGGTTCGGAGAAGACTGTTATGAAACTATCTCTTGCTGCCCTTGCGGGGATATTTTGAGAGAAAGGTGGGGTAGGGGCACTTTTGGGGAAAATATCTTCCTTAAACTTCTCAGCTTTTTGGTACAGTTTATTCTTAGGAGAAGACTGATATGAACAAGATTTGCACTATTATTCTCTTACTGCACGGTCTCTTGCAGCATATAGGCTAAACCATGAGGTTAGGATGAAGAGTGTTGACTTCAAAATTATGAACTTATTTTCACATATTCATTAAAATCATGCTTTAATTGAAATTATAAAATGACACATGATATAACGAGCTTGGTCTTGTATAGAGGTGATAATTTTTGTTCGTATATATTCGTAGCATCATTTCTGAATTTTTGAGGACCAAGGGTAAAAATGATAAAATGGATCTCTATAGATATAAAAAATAAAATTATGAAATAAATAATTTTTTAATTTTTCATTGTTTAAAATATTTAATTGGTATAACATCTACGAGCATACTAATATATAAGTATATAAATAATTATTTAAAATTACTTCGTTTGTATATTCCGGTACACTAGTTATTTTCTATCTTGATTTCGTAATTTTCTTATATATTAAAATGTACAAAATGTCTATAAAGCATATCTATAAAATATTTCAGATTTATTCACTCTTCTAAGATATTTCTCAACCATATCATCAAATTATATCACCTTCTCTCATTTTTGACTCATTTGTTACATGTTCATTTGGTTTTGTTGTTGATTATTCGATTATTGTAATCCATTAATCCATATTCTAAGATAATTAGGTTTTTTGTTGATTAGGCGTGTCATTTTATTATTAATGAGCTACTAAAATTGTCATTTTTTTAAAAAGTTTGATTTTCAAACGGGAACTCTTTACCCGGAACGGAGGGAGGAAGTATATATTACTTGATAATTCACAACTCAAAAATAAAATAAACTTTACATAACTTTCAAAGAGTTAAACTCGTAACCTCTCAAACCAAATCAAAACACCTCATCCAATTAGCCACTAAATCACTAATAAAATTTAAGTGGCAGTATAATATTTATGTCTATATATGGCTGTATTATAAGTTTGGGCCCCTCAAAATTGGGGGCCCATGGCGGCTACCCTTCTAGATTACCCTCAGGGTCGGCCCTGCATATTCGTCCGCTCAGATCGCCCTCTAAATTATGAGTATAAACACACTTAAAATATTAAATAAATGCAAATAAACATGTCTATTCAGAACTATTAATTATATTCCTTCCGTCCCTAAATTATCGTCTTCCTTTCTTTTCTTATCCGCCTCAAAATAATTGTTCAGTTTGAAATTTATCTTTTTAAAACATCACTTTTACCATTTTATCCTTATTTTTTCACCCTATTATAAGTATGTATCATATACACATAAGTTTTAAAAGAAACTATACATTAAACTAATATAAATATTTAAATCAATTATTTTTTTAAATTATACATCGAATCAACTAGGACGATAATTTAAAAACGATGAGAGTAATACATATATGAACGTAAATGATCGTCACTTTGACACTCCCACTCACACTAACTCTTAGATAAAGCATTGGCGTTTCTCTTCTACAAGTCTACTAAAGATGCTCTCTTCATTCAACTCCACGAATTTCTAGGCAACACATACTACTTGTCTAGTTTATGTTATCTATATATAGAGGTAGTAAATTTTAAATATGCCCATTTGTCTATCTAGATTGCTTAATAAATAATGGATATTGGTATATCTAAAATCTCTTTACCTCATTCGCGATTAATTTTTTTTTCTGTATATCTGATAATCCATAGTTGTTTTTTTTATATATTTACATTTGAATTAAATAATTTTTTGGTCCCTGAACTATACAAATACTATGCGTTTGGTCCCTGTATTTTTTTTGTAATGTATTTGGTCCTTTAAAGTAGGTTTTTAGTAAGAGATTACCCCCTGACGGGGTTACCGTCAGTTTTGTCGTTATGTTTTTTTATAAACCCAAATTTACCCTTGTAATGTTAGTGGTTCAAAATTAAAAACATGAAAAATGAAAAAGGGAATCGGTCAGAGAAGACCCAAGTTGCCGTCCTCCTTTAATCTCGGCATCCATCTTACCCTTTCTTCTTTTCCGAAAAATCTCCCCCTTCTTTCTCAAGCCCCAATGTCCTCCATCTCCGGCTAAAGCCACCATCCTGCCTTAGATGAGTTTCCAAAACCTCTTCATCCATCTCCGGTGTTATCATAGTAGCTGCTATTTCCTTCACCCAAATTCTCCACAACCGCCTCCCCTCCAAGCGCCGGCAACTTCCACACCCACCATATCCGCCAGCTGCCTGAAATTTCGGCACTCCAACTGATAACCGCTGTTGATCTCCCGTTATACCCCAGTTTCGGTAGTCTTCATCCATCCCCGTCATCGCTTCCATGTTATTTGATGAGCGGTGTTAGAAAATTTCCTTTGGCAGCCAAATTTGCAACTGAACTACATGGTGATGGAAGCCTTTGGCAAGCCGGTAGGTCTTTTGGAGGTGGATTTCCTTTCCTGCCCCTCAAACCCTACACTTTATTGAAATAGAGAGACCAAGAGAATACAACAGCCGCATTCATCCTCTCTCCCCCTCCCTCTCCCTCCGTGACATGGCGAGAGAAAGGGATCTGAGCCGAAGTGCTCGTAGCCTCGATGATGGCGGGTTGTAATTTCTGTCCATTAACTTGCTTATTTGACAAACCTATTTGAGGTTATTGCAGGTTCTGTTCGAAGCTTAGTAGATCTAATTGTCTTAATCTTCTCTGAAACTAACCTGTTTTTGCTCTGTTATATGCATTTATCTGTGGTGGTTTAGAGTGTGGTGATGAAAGCTAACTTATGGACCAGAGTTTCTGATCTATGGGTTTTAATTCCCACTGGTTGAAGACAAACCCTTGGCTGTCTGAGCACTCTCCTTCCCTCCCCCTCTCTCTCTTAGTGCATACACACACACACACACACACATTCTCTGGGTTGAATTTAATGGTGCTTATGATGAAGAATTTTTTATCTTAACGGATTTCAGTGAGATTAATTATTTTAGTCAATGATCTGATTGTTACACACACTGAATCCCTTTGAATTTTTCGAGTAAAAAATGATTGTGAAATTTCTATGATGAGTTAAAGGCACCAATTGGTGTCATAAGGGCAATGGGCAGGGCATGAATTTGTGAAATTTCTATGATGAGTTAAACAATTGTGAATTTTTTTTGTTTTGAACCACTAACATTACGAATGGTAAATTTGGGTTTTCAAAAAAAAAAACATAACGTCAAAACTGACGGTAACCCCGTCAGAGGGTAATCTCTTACTAAAAACCTACTTTAAGGACCAAACACATTACAAAAAAAGTACAGAGACCAAACGTATAGTATTGGTATAGTTCAGGGACCAAAAAATTATGTAATTTTTACATTTCTATCAATAACCATTCATTAAGACAGAGAGAGTGTGTGGATAGAGAGAGAAACTAGAGAGAGATGCATAATTGCTACTTGTTATTTGGGTTTGGTTTTAAAAACCAGCGAAATAGTCAGCAATAATGAAAGTAACCGTTATTTTTTAAGAATAATACTTTTATTTTTTAATTTCAAAGTTCTAATTTTTTTAATTATTAACAAATAATTCCAACAATTTGTGTTCATGCAATTGGAAAGACAACTTTCAATTGTTTGTTTTTTTATTTTTATTCATAATTAATTATTTTAACGGTGAATCATGCAAGTAGGTATTTATGTTCTTTCTTTTTTATTTTTAATACATTATAATTTCTTTTTTTTTTCTAGGACCTTACGATCCATTTTTTAGGATTAATATATTGTTTGATGCCTGAACTATCCACGAAATATACATTTTGTCTCACTATTTTTTTAATACGTTTGGTCCTTGAACTCGGTTTTTGCTGTGAGATTCCCCTTTTATAGGGTTACCGTCAGTTTTGTCATCAAAATTCATCTGAAATCTCAAATTTACCCTTCATTAGCAATTTGCATAGGAAGGATAATCGATAAAGAGGGTCTTTGAGCAGTCAAACAAGTGTTGTGGAAAATGAAGGAAAATAAGAACATAGCAAGAGAAGAATACATTGGTGCATATAGGGAGGGGCTGATAGTGAATGGCAAATTTGGGATTTCAAATAAATTTTGACGACAAAACTCACGGTAACCTCATAAAGGGGAAATCTTACATAAAAAAAAAAGTTTAAGGATCAAACACATACAAAAAAAAATAGTGGGACCAAACACATATTTCGTAGATAGTTCAGAGACCAAATAATATAGTAATCTTTTTTTATTGTATAAATGCTTGCATCTTTTTGACTAAGAATAGGCTGTTAATTAAAGAAAACTCATGAAAAATAATTGTAAAACGAAATGTTTTCTTTTTGTAAAAAGAATATTTGATATTAATTTTATATTAATGAGTAAATGAGCACTCATTCATATGTATTTCCCGCATATTTATGCTCATATTATTAAATGAAAAATTTTCGGCCCATTTAAGTCTATTGCCCACATGGGTACTACTGATACCGTCCATTTGCCACCTGTAAGCGTGCGATATTCCTACAATCTTTAGTGTTAGAACCGTAGAATGATTTAGTTGATAATAATTTGAAATGCACATATAATAACTTAGAAAGAAAAAAAAATTGATATGACGATGTAAAGATATAAGTATGTTTAATTTGACATCACTATTCACTAACACTAAAATTTGTTGCAATACCATAAATTTGAATTCGTAATATCATACTTCTTATAAAATTTAAATTACAAGAAAAAAAATTGATTCAACGTATGATAGCCAACATGAAAATTATTGCATGCTAAAAATAATTATTTCCATGAATAATTATCTTTTGTACAAGAATCACGTTTTAAAATTTTTTTAGTTTATTAGTTTAATTCATGCATGAAAATTATTGCATGCAACTTTTGTTAACAAAGTTGATTTCATTCAATAACTTTAGTTTAACCACCCCCCCCTCGTCCCCTTAATTTCGAACACTGGCTACCATTAAAGATCTTTCCTATTTATAATACATTGATGGAAATGAGTGAAATTAATTTTTTTTTTAAATTGAATGACATTTAGGGATAATTGCAAAATTGCAACTGTTTTTGAAATTATAATGACAATTTTGTTCAAAAAAATTAGTAGAATGTTAAAATTTAAAGACTGATTATATATATATATATATATATATATATATATATATATATATATATTGGGTATGCGACTTACAATGTATTTCCAAATTATATAGGGTCTGAGATTGATTCTCGAACCCAAGAAAAATTGAACCGGAAAATGAGTGTATATTGTAACAAACTAATTAAATTTTATTATTATCTTTTTTTTCCCTTCAATGTTTCATATTAGTACCTAATTTTCAATTTATCCCAACTAATGTTAACTTATTCATTTTTAAAATAAAAAAGTATCCAACCCTAAGAATACATTCATCGAAAAGTGAACTTGGATTTTTTAGTAATGCGCGGCGCACATGCTAAAACAGGGCCAAATTGGAGTATCATTTTCCTAAACCACACATGGACGACTGCCTTGCCCAATGTTACTATGTTAGGGGACTGAGTGGTGGCCCTCTTGAAGTTTTTTCAATTATTTTGTCCAATAACTATCGAATTTTATAAATGTCGACATCAAAAGATAGATCCACAACTAGTAACTTCGACCAATATAAGATAAATCCCCACCCCCAAGAAAGTGACTGTTTGCCAATTCCATTGACTAACCTACATTGGATGGAGGATTACTTCTTTCTTGACTTGTACGATAAAAATTAGTAATGCATTATTAATTTATTACTAAATTGATAAACTTTTTAGCTTTAGTGCCCGCAATGCCTTCCAGTAACTTCTCACATTTTTCATTGTAATTTTGTTACGGATCTTTAGGGCATCTTTAATGGTAAGATTTATATCAGGTTTATAGCTTTATGATCCGGAGTATATATAAATTTTACCATTCTAAAAGGATCATAGGTAAGGAGTGATTCATAGAAGAAGAAAAAAAATGAGACTTACCATTAACATCTTTGTTTTATTCGGGGGGGATCATTAAAAAATTGTAAAAGAAATTTATTATTATAAAGAAAAATCCATGAATAGATGAGTCTTTTGCCCTTATACTGTAAACTTTAATAAATATGATGAAAAAATATATATATATTATAAAACAACTAGGTAAGTGACTAGTGTTATTCAGAAGTTGAGATTAAATTATCTTTAAAAAAATTAACGGTTGAGATTCACCCTCACATTCACATGTGTGAATAGTTATCTATTTTTAACTTTATATTTTTTTTCTTTTCCTATTACAAGTCACCCCTATAATTAATATTATGAGCAGTCACAATTTTTTCTTCTCCTTCTGTTTTATCTTCGTATTACAAAGTCACACCCTGCGATTAATCTTCTGAACAGTCACCCGACTCACCCCTTATAAAACATCAATCCCTCAACTATCATTTGAAGCAATGTACCTCTCAATTGTAACATTTTTTTTAAAAATCACACCTTCTATTTAGGCACTGTCATTTTAATTAACAAAATCAGATATACTGGTATCGTACCATAGGCACAGACATAAAAATCTAGTATATATACAAGGATGCCATACCGGGGAGCCTATGTGGCATTGCATAACATACAGTGGCGGATCTATGCCTTAGACTTGGGGGGCAAGTGCCCCGCTGAAGTTTTTTTTTTTTAATTTATACACTACAAAACTACATTGTTTTAATTTTAATTTTATTTTTAAGTAATAGTTAACATTAGTGACACCGCTGAGATTTATTTTTGGATCCGCCACTGATAACATATACTGGTTGATAAACTTAGTCTCTCTCCATTTGTCGATGACCCATTGACCCCACTTCTTCTCTCTTCATTTGTTGTAATATTTTGAAAAAAAAAAATTAGTAGTAAGTTCATGTTATAAAGCTTTTATAAATTTATATATAGTGAATAATATATTTATAAAGAAAATATTTACAAATTGAGATAAATATTTTGATAAATTTATTGTTATAGATGCCTTAAAAGATATGAAAACCGTAAGTGTGCCGAGCATATGGAAGTGCGGTGTGTGAAATTTAATAGGTCACCATTTTTTATAGTTAAATTGCGAGTTATTTATAAATAGGATTAATATAATGTTTGGTCCCTGAACATGTCGAAAATCAATGTTTTGGTCCCCGGACAAAAAAACAATAGAAGTTGGTCCATGGACATGTCTTTTTGGACCAATTTGCCCCCTCCCACCGTTAGCGTTAGTTTTGCCGTCTGTTTTTATACAATATGACTAAATTACCCTTACTAAAAAGTTTCTTATGGCTGACTTTTTAAGAAAAGCAAAATAGAAGGGGTTAGTTGTCAATTTTTAAATTTAACCATCTTCAACCTTCAACCATGGTCCGACAAATCCCGAATCCAAACAAATTCCATCGACTAACCTCTTCTTTTTCAAATCAATCACTATACCAAAATGCAATCCAAGCCTCTCCCAGTTCCGTTTTTCATGGAGTACGGTTGATCTCCCTTTGCATCCTAACTGTTCCAGCGCCGTGCCAAAATTCCCCAGGCCGCTTTTGCTGAGATAAAAAATGTTAGAAGGGGGTCCTGTTCAGTGCTTGCCCGCCGCGTGTTTCCCATCTTCGATCTTGGCCGTGTGGAGGTGCCAAGGAAATTAACCGCTTCAGACACCGCGTGGGATAGCGTGGCTACTCCGTTGGCTGTGATTTTGGTCGTGTTGTGCTCGATTGAGCAAGGCGCACCCAACACTGTTATCTGATCTTTGCTTGGGGACTGCATTCGCGTCAGATCTAGAGATCGAAACGCTGACGGGGCGCAACAAGGAGTCAACGCCTCCAGCCGTTTTGAGTGGTTCGTAGGGGAGCGTTACAGCTCCGATTGCTATGATTTTCATGGCTGTGAACTCGTCTTGTCAAGGCGAAATCTCGTGCATATTTTGTTTTCCGTTTATGGCTTTCTTTCTCCGCCCATTCCGAATGGAAAGTGAATGTGTTTCTTGTTTTGGACGGTTTCGGCACCCATGAACGGAGCTCGGGGCATATACGTCGGAGTCCGTGAGTAACGAGAAAAGTATTGTCGTTTCCCGGCGATTGGAGCTTGGGGTTTAAGGGGGAAGAGAGGGAGAGTCCAAAATCCAAGCCTTAGGCTTAGATTGTGTTGGGGCGTTGACCAGATGGTTTTGTGATGCGATCTTTGAAATTCAGATTGGTTGGTTGGTTGACCAGATGGGTTTGTGTCGATTTTTAGTGTAATGGAGGAGAGAGGTGGAGAGGAGGGGTGCAACTGGAGAGAGAGAAGTAGATCATGGTCTCCTGTTCTGTAAATGTCGGGAAATGAAGAAGGGGCATTATCGTCAATTAAAAAGAAAACAAACGGCAAAACTAACGCTAACGGTGGGAGGGGGCAAATTGATCCAAAAATACATGTTCAGGGACCAAATTCTATTATTTTTTTGTCCGGGGACCAAAACATTGATTTTCGACATGTCCAGGGACCAAATTAATATTTAATTCTTATAAATATAAAGTTTGTTCCTCCTCCTTAACAAAGTAGTGATGTTATTTCGCTGCATTTAAGTTCTTAAATTAATTTTATCCTTTTTCTAGAATAAGTATTTATTTTAAACCTATCTAAATTAGAAAGATAGACTATTTGTTTTGAATTGAAGGATGGAGTAACTGACAATGATAAATTGATAAATACAATATATATATATATATATATATATATATATATATATATCAAAAAGGGGACAAAGAAAATCATGCCACGGGACAAAATTGGAAGATAGACTTTGGCCGACCTAATAATCATTAGCCAGCCAGGCCCAGCCTTGTTGTAGACTTGTAGTTGGATTAGTAAGCAAATGCCAGACCAAATGTGGAGTAGTACATTGTTTATCTAACATTGACAACACTTGCACGAGATTTAGGTATAACAAAAACAAAGATTAATACTTCATATAATTTGGTCCTTATATTTTACTCCATTTACTACATTCTACTAGATGTTTAATGTTTCTGATTTTGATCACTAAATTTCACTAAGCAATACTAGTAGTCCTTGGATTAATGGTCTTGTTGATGTCTTGAGATTGACCGGTGAATTGGCTAAATTTTGCAAGGAGAGTGAGAATGACAACGTTGCAGACTAAGCAAATGAAAAGAGGAATATCCGGAAATACTTGCTAGAGATTTTGACAACAAAAGGGAGGTGAGAGGAAATCCAGGAGAGCAAATTAAGTGTGAGGCAGACCTCGTCAAGACAGAATAATTTGGTTAGGTGTTGGAGGCGACAATACCTTAGCATAGCATTGCCTTCTCGACTTTCATGTTACGATGGCAAGCAAAAGTCAATATTTCACATAAATGGTACGCTAGTGGACAAAGTTTAGTTGAACAAATAGCTCTTTGCAATGGCAAGCAAAAGTTAATTTGTATAGTTTTTATCATAGAAAATATTCTAACACCTTATGCTTGTTAATTGATCTATGTAATTTATATTTATAATAATCAGATTATTTAGGGCAAGAAGATATAGCCAATTACAGCTTTAAATCAATTTAATTTATATATTAGATAAACTAAGGAGGTAATGAATAAATTGTAATTTTCATTACATAACAGTCATAAATGCAGGTAATAGAGGAACGATAATAAAGTATTATTAATGTGTAGCGGTAAAAACTATAACTAAAGAAAAGTACAGGGACCATTTGATGAATTTAATTCCGGCCTTTTTAAGGAACGCGGAACCATTAGCCAAAGACGTCATGCATGACGTTTTCCATAGAGGAACGATAATAAAGTAAGTATATATATATATATATATATATATATATATATATATATATATATATATATATATATATCAGGCAATAGAGGAACGATAATAAAGTATTATTAATGATTTCTTTGAAATCAGACCGAATCAATCAAAATTGGATCGAACTAATATTTTGTGTTGGTCTTGAATCTGAATTTTTACAGAATTAAACATTTGGTTCGGTCGCAATCCTCGAACTAAGAAAACACAGAACTGGACCGAATCGACATAATATGTTGTTTATTACAATTAATAGTTGATATATTTATTGACTTGATTATTTATATCCTTTAATGTCCATGTATGTGACCCATAATTAAAGTATAATGAAAAGTAAGGGTAAAGTGGTAAAAGTGATGTTCTAAAAGGTAAGTTTCAAAGTGGACAATTATTTTGGGACGCGATAATTTAAGTCAAGGTTAAAAATCGTTAGACGGCCATTATAGGGGACATAATCAGGGCCTAGGCGGGGCCTAGAATTAAGGCATAATTACCATTTTTTGATAATTTACATCAAAGATCAAACACATTGACTATAAATTTAATTTTTTTTATATTTGTCATTTTATCAAATACTTGTCTATATTTGTAAAATGAACAAAAATATACAAATCTACCATTAATCTCCAATTCTCAACAACCCCAAAGCAATAAACTAGCCAAGTTTATAACTAAAAACAAAAAATATATTACTCCACCAACTTACTGCCCCTACAATCCACAGTCTAACATATTCTCCCTAATCTCTTCTCATTCTAAATTATGAGTCTCGAGACAGCCCCCTTCTTCTTCATCTTTTTTTCTTCTTCTTTCTTCTATCTATCTAGCAGACCGACAACCCTTTTTTCTTCCTTTTTTTTCTTCTCTCTCTCTCTCTGGCAAACTGACTCTCCTCATTTTTTTCATCCTCCAATCTCTTTCCTCCTATATTTAACTCTTTAATCTATCAACTCTCTCACCCCACCGAATATCCACAAAATCAATCCACTTTTCTTTCTACCTCCCTCTCTGTCTCACCATTATCATTCCCTCTTCCTTATTCGGTCACCGCATGTCACAAAATCAAAGCTACAAAAATAAATTAAGGTCGGCGAGATTTGGCGTAGGCACCGACTTGGTCGATTAGGCGACGACTAAGAAAGTCGCGGCGATATATATATATAATAATAATTATTATTATTAATTCCTAATACTTTCTTTTTTCTACTTTTTAGTTGATACTCTTTTATTATTTTATTTCCACCAGTTTGTTATGTTATGAGTTTATGATTTCGACATTTTTAATTGTTGAATGTACTTTTATCGATATTTTTAAAATCTTTTTATGAAGTTTCAGTCTTAAAAATTTTATTATGTATTTGTATTAAACAGTTAAAAATTCAAAAATCATAATATTGGTCTGATCCTGGTTCTCATACATCTTTGATTGGTTTTGGACCGGACCAATGTTTTGGTTCTCATATATATTGAGTTGATTCCGATTCTAAATTTTTAAAAAACCAAACTATTGGTCTAGTTCTGGTTCTAGTAGAAAAATCATAAACCGAACCACGGGTTAGTTTCAAAATTTTTAAATTGAATTGAACTGAATAAGATTTAGAACCACATCACTTGATTTGTTTGGTTTTTTAGGTTCAAATAATATTTTTATAAACTTAACCGACAATAGAAATAACATTAGAAATGAGGCTAATAAAATTTTAATCGGTAATTAACATTGAACATTAAAAAATCAAGCAAAATATCATAAATAAAACAAGAATATCTATTGTTTATTCCAACAAAGTCAAGCTTCACTTGCAAATTTCAAATTCCAAATAAACACAAGCATTCTCCAACAAACGTAGATTATATATATATATATATATATATTTGGTTTGGTTTGGTATGGTTCGCGTACACACAAATTTCGTGTCGATCTCAAAGACAAGAAATAAATGCACAATAATTTAATTTTATTAGTATTTAAAATAAAAGAGTTACAACTCTATGATTTAATACCTATTAATATTACAAGGTATGAAACCTCTGATTCAATCTTTGTTTCGGGTTGGATTTGAGGGCCAAGTGGGCATGATCTCGAATCTGAATTGTTAAGTCTTGTCGATGGAATCTTAAAAGAGGGCCGGCGGGCTTGATCTCGAGCAAGATTTGGAGAGTTGTGCATTTCGTTTGACGGCCGGGAAGGCTTGATCTCGGGTGAAGCTTCACAAAGATGAAGACAAAGAACTGGTGCAATTTCTTAGGCACTGCCGCACTTGATGTTCTTCAATCAAAGTATGTTGGTGGAAGACTTGAAGTAGAGTCTTGACAGAGCTTGCAGCTGGTTCTTTATTTATAAGCTACTGATGAGGGCTAATTTGGAAACTCCTTGATTGAAGATTTGATTAACTTTAATCAATTGTTATAATTTCCTGAAATTGGGCATGTTTGTCACCCTTTGACTTTCTCATTTAAACTATTTATATTATTTCTCATAAGTTAGAAATAATATTTATTTTATGTTTCGAGAAAATTATTCTTTTGATCATTCGTATGTAACTGATTTAACCAACCATTTTATAATATCTCAAAATAGACCAATGTATTCAGTAGTTAGGTCTGATATGATATATCTCTTCCAATTTTGTAAAAGCATCACCATTGTTGCTTTTTTTTGGTATTCTTAGCATTATTCTTAGCTAAGAATATCAAATAACAACAATAGGAGAACTTCTTGGTTTTATTCTTAGGAGGAAAGAGAAAAAAAAAATCTTAGCTAAGAATTTTTAGAAAGAACTTCTTAACTTTTCCTAACCTCATGTGTGAGAGGGGGGGGGGGGAGGAAATGAAAATATTTTTTTATTGGGATGCGTTAAATTTATTTATTTTTAATGTAAAAAGATGTATAAGAATATTATACAATGGAGAAATATATTCTTAAATGAGTTAAGAAGATAAAAATATATGAGTGACAGTGGGACCCAACTAAGAAGTTGTGTAAGAATTTTGAACAATGTGGATGCTTTAACAAAACTATTGATGTGGACTAATTGAGGTATTTGATAAGAGATAATTTTGTCCATCTCTATTGAAAATATAAAGAGAAATTTATAAAAAGAAAATAATAACAATGTGCCATCTTCTCCGTCGGTCAACCCCTACTAACATAGTCAAACCCACGACCACCGATTCACCAAACAAAGACGAGGTTACTTTTCCCAGGCGTGAATGGTTGGAGATGAGAAAGAGGTCTAGATCAGGGAGAGATATGGGCCTACAAAATGTAGCTTGAGGTTGGAGCAAGATGAAAGAAGGGAGAGAGATTAGGCGCACCACACAGAAACAGAGTTAGAGAGATGGCGGCACAACCATCTCTGGTGAGTAGGAACAAACGGTTAATATGTAACTCCATGGATGGATCTGTAACCGAATGATGAAGAAGAAGAAGAAAAAGAAAGGGGGCGTACTTGAGAGAGCCAAGTGGCGAGATCGTTGCGATAAAAGGATGTAGAGGCGACCCTGATACGTTATTGGAGATGAAGATATTGCCGAAATTTACTGAATGATGAAGGTTGTGGTTGGAGGAGAGAGGGATTACCGGAGATGAAGAGAAGGCGGCACAACCATCTCTGGTCAGTAGGAACAAATTGTTAATATGTAACTCCATGGATGGATTTGTAACCGAATGACGGAGAAGAAGAAAAGGAAGGGGGCGTACTTGAGACAGCCAGGCGGTGAGATCGCTGTGATAGATGGAGGTAGAGACGACCTTGATACGTTACCAAAGATGAATAAATTGCCGAAATTTGTTGAATGATATAGGTTTCGGTTGGAAGGGAGAGCGATTATCGGAGATGAAGAGATGGCGGCACAGCCATAGCTTGGATTTGAGAGAGAGATCGACGAGAAGATAGAGAAAGAAAGCAAGGTACGACACGATAGGTACGATAAACAAAAAAACACGATTTATTTAGTCAGGCCCGTTAAGCCAAATAAACATTATAAAATAATATAATTTTGATTTTTTAATACATAGTTAGAAAATTTATCAATATAAATAGTCAAGTAGTTTAAAAGTCATAAATTTTCAAATGATAAAACTATGAAATAATCATGAAAATAGTTCGAAAGAAGTGAATAACCCCTAGTAAATTTTTTAAAATATATTTTTAAAACATATATATTTTAGTTATCGTGTCTTATCGTGCCTTACCGTGCTTATCAAGCCAGCCCGATAACAACCCATTTTTTATATTGTCTTATCATGTTGGCCCTATAACGGCCCGAACCTGAGAAGCCCCAGCCCAAACCCTATAATTTCGTGCCGTGTTCTTGTCGATCAATCGTGTCGTGCCTGAAATTACCACCCCTAGCAAAGGCTTCATTCTCAAAATTTGGCCTCTAATATTTGCATAGCTATCATGTAATCCCATAAAAAATTGCATTAGCTTCTTTCTTTGTTCTCTAATTTCATGTGCTTTGACAGCCCCACAATGACAATTGTTGCAAGAGCATGCAGTAATAGTGTCCAATGCTATACTTTCATCCCACCAACCTTTTATTTTGTGATAACAGGTTTCTACAGAACTATCCCTTTGTTCTAGCCTATGTAAATCTTTTTCCAATTGAAAAGCCCTATGTCCATCTATATTTAAGTATCTTTCTTTCAGCTCGTTCCAAACAACAAATGTTGAGGATGCAAAACGTAGGCTATTGCTAATATCCTCAGAAACTAGATTAAAGATCCAGGATATCACTATATCATTTGCACGAGCTCAGAGAGGATATAAAGCATATGTGATTTCAGGAATTGGAAAGGTACCATTAATCAAAGATGACTTGTTTTTAGCAGATAATGATATTTGCATAGACCTATACCATACACCGTAATTATCAGTTCCAGTGAGTTTAGTGGAGATTAAAATCAGACCTGGATGGTCATTATTGTGGAGTAATAAGGGATGAGTGATCTCCATTGACGCGGTTTCTTGAGTCCTTACTTGTGCTCTGTTCTCGTTTGGGACAATTGGCACTCCATCTCCATTGTTCGCCATTTGTTGTGATTAAGTAAATCGAAGGAATTGAAAACAATATCGAATTAACATGAACGGTATAAGTCTTTTCTGGATAGGGTTTCACGAAATGATGAATCGAAGGAAAATATTTCCAGATTGAAAGAAGGAAATCAATCTCAAATCAAAGGATTTTGATTCAGATCGATATGCTCTGATACCATAACAACTTTATTAAGAAAATGAGAAATCATTCATGGAAGAAACATAACGAATTTGGGGATGAAGAAGAGTTCATCATTTCTAGAAATTGTTTTATCAATTACAGCCTGGAAAATAAAGCTATATAAACTTGTGTTTGACCAACCAAACTACTGTACAGCTATCAACATTACCAAAATACACCAAAACCCTCTTGTACTTAACAAGCTACACAATTACTTTCGTGCCATTAAGTTACTAGAAATAACAATGGTATGAAAAGGGCAAATCTATCTCCACACATCTATACTTGATAATTATACAGCCGTAAACAACCTTTGTAGATTGCCTTTGATGCATCTTCTTTGTACACTGTTGACTTAACCAGTGTTCTTCCCAATTATATGGTCAACACAATGTTAGTGCGGTATATCTTTCTGGCAACCCGATTCAACATCAACATACTAAGTACATTGAGATGAATATAAGAAAAGAACACGGTTGAGAAGAATAATCACATTAATTTTCATTAGGAATAGTTACAGAATATATATATTGACTTACAATGATATCTATTCTAGGTAGGATATACATAACATATTTGACTCTATCAATTACATAAAATAAGGAACCCAAACTTAGCCTCCAAGTCTGCTAGGCGCTGAGCGAGAGTCACGGAGGACCGTTGGTGTCGGTGAGGGTTCTATCATGCCCCCGCAAGATGGATGGCCGACGGGTAAGACCAATCTTGAACTGGAGAAGTAGGAACCGTTGACGAGATAATGGTTTGGTGAGAGCGTCCTGTAGACACCCCAATTTCGTACCTCTGGTATGTAACATTGACATGCAATATCAAAAACTGTTTAAACTTAACAAATGTCAAGTTACAGGGTTGAAAATGCAAAAGGAAAAGTAGGATGCATGAATAGTGAACTGCAGGGGGGTAAAATGTCAAAAATTGAAGCTGGAATAGTAGCTTGGCGCCGCCAACATGGTCCCTTGGCGCGGCTCCCATATACCCTTATGGCCGCGCCCAAGGTGCTACAGTGTACTCCTGCGTTAACACATTGTGCAAAATATCAAGCGCGCGGTACAAGTTGATGAAGCACACTCTCAATTATAAATACAGGTGCTCGGCCTCACTTTCAGGGACACAATTCACCAAGGTTTGAAGCCCGAAGAAACTCTGCGTTATTTTTACGCAGCGAGCGATCAGTGAGCGAGAGTGATTTCCCCCTCTTATAAAGCCTCGAAACTCTGTCAAACCTCCTCCAAACACAAAACCAACCGGTCAAAGTGATCCCTAGCCCCCCAGTTAGGTATCCACCCTATTTCCTCGGTCCAAAAACCTCGGAAAGAGTCGTTGCTTTGCCCGAGTAAATGATGTGCGCAAAAACGCATCTCGGGCAAGATTACGCGGCCGTATCAAGTAATAAAGTTCGTAAGTACGAGTCGATCCCACGAGGAATGCGTGTAATTCTCACTCCAACTAAGTACCGAAATTATGCTAACTAATTATATTTGAGCGAAAAGAAATTGAATTAAAATCTAAAAATATGAACAACCTAGAAAACAATTAAATCTATACTAAAGCGGAGGTGGTTTGGAAACAACAAATCAAGATAGAAATATAGGAATGCATTATTTCTAGTCTAGCCGGTGTTTTAATTTAATCATATTTTTGCTTTTCTTTAACTCAAGTCTTGGTAGTCGGACGCGCTATTTTATTCGCTACGGGTTTTCGCTACGTATAGCAAATCTAGCTATCTCTCAACCTTGCTACGGGTTCATATCATCGCAACACATAACATAGGGGTGAAAATAACCGCATGTGTAAACAAGCATCCAAAGACTATCTACGCACGATCTCCTTTCGGTCTCACGCCACGCAAACTACTATTGTGATTTTCGGAATAATAGGAAGGGCTTTCGCTTCGTATCCTATCATTCTAGTGATCATCTAATGGTTCGCTACGCCATTAAAAACATGAAAAACACACAATAATAACCAAGTGCATGGGTAAAACTTCGCAAAAAGAAACTCTCTATATTTTTCTACAAGTCATGTTGGTAGCCGAGACAACTAAAATTGGTTAACTACGGGCTCTCGCATCTTATAGTCAACCCTAACCTCCCCGACCTCGCGAATGACTAAGGTGGTTCGATCGCGTGTCAAACCTAGTCTCATTATGGCTATCAGTGTGTGTCACAGAACACCAACTATTAAATTGATTGGTCCGAAATATAAAGGTAGCTCTCGCGGATCCTAAATATTTCTAAAATCATTTAATTATTGGTCAGATAATTAAAAGCATTAATTTCACAAAATAATAACCAACATGATTGTGTACTAAATAAAGAGATAAATTAAATTAAAATACTACATTGGACATAAAAAATAATTGCATTTCCATAAATAAATTAAAGCACAAACCAATTCAACAATTACAAAATAAATCATCCCAAGAAAATACAACAATAAATCAAAAGATAGGTTGAAAGAATTAAACCAAGTGTTGCTCGAATCCGGGGTTGAAATATTTTACAAATACATCCTTGGCTCTTGATTTGGAGCTCCAAACCTTCAATGGTGATCAAGCATTGGAGGAATGGAAGGATTTTTGAATTAAATGGGGTTGGTGCCCCATTTAGGGCTAATGCCCGAAATAGGGGCTTCTATTTTTCAAACATGAGCTGCCTGGATGAATTAAAAGAGAAGCAGCAAAGGACCAGACAAAGCAGGGGCAAAATAGGAAGCACAAAGGAGATTAAAAGGCTGAAATGGAAGAAAAAGAGGGGTTGGGTCGCGGTGGAGCAGGGGCTGAACCAGGTTGGGGTTCGCGGGCTACCCGGGTGGGAAATGGGTGAGAGATGTGAGGTGGAGTGGGTTGGATAGTGGGCTGATGGGGTGGAGGGGTATGGATGCATGCGGGTCATACCCGGATCCAGGAAGAGGACGCGGGTTGGCTGAGTGGAGGGGGCGCGGCAGAGCGTGACAAGTGTCACCAGTAAGAAGGCGACAACACAGGGGCTCTTTCTGAATTTCGCTGGCCTCCCCTGCTACTTCTAATTATTACTCCAGTGCCCCTGAAGGTTCAGCACTTAGCGCCGCCGGCAAGCCTACTTCCAGCTTTGCAGATTGGTCCTCCGTTAGTGATTTCAGCCTCCGTTAGCCCAGATTTGCCTTGGATCTCTTAACAAACTTAACGGACTTTGACCGAATGCATTGCAATTCAACTTTTAAGCCCAGAATTGCCTCGAACTTTGTGCTAAATACCATATAAAAGCTCGATTATGCATGGAAACCTACATTAAGCATAAAAACACAAATAATAATATTTCCAAAGCATAATTAACTCAAAAATAGCACAAAATAAAAGAAAATTTCAGGGAAAATTCATGGAAATCTTGCGCTCAACTGTAAAAAGGCCAAATTAGCCAGAAATAAGCCCTTATGCTGCCCAAATTCCACCAGCAGCAAGCAAGCAAACATCAAAAGGCAAGCAGTTGCTCCGCCCGTTTTACGGGTCCCAAAAGCAACTCTTGCAAGCCGTTACTCTGCCCGCACCTAGGGGTGGCAAAATGGGTGTTATGGATCAATGGATAATAGGCCATTATCCATGGATAACCATGGATAATGGCCTATTATCCATTGATCCATAACACCTGTGGGTCCCAACGGGCACGATAATAAGCTAGAAGGGGGGGGGGGTTGAATAGCTTATTAAACACTTAAAACTTTTAGGTAAATACTTTGAAAGATACTTGCAATCTATCGAAAAGATTCAAGTAGCGGAAGACCTTCAAAGTAGTTGTTCAGTGTCCGCCGATAAGGACTACCGGTAGACCTTTACAAGTTACTTAAGTTCTGCTGTAAATGGATAAAGATAATCAAAGTAATTTTGCAGTTCAAATATCAGACAAACAATAAGGAATAACACAAGTATTTTGGGATGGTTCACACTATAATGAGTGCTACGTCCACCACCAAGGCAGTCAACCTTGGATTTAAATTGTGCACTATGTTTTCTACTTAGATCAATTACAAAGAATATCCCTAATGGATCGTGTACAAAATATTGACTTGTGTTTGGGGTCTAGGGAATTAAATATCTGTAAATACAGGATATTTAATTCGTGCAGAAGTATAGTTTAATGGAAGTAAACAACAAGAAGATAAAACAATAAATGTTGATGAGCTGCTTCTTGTTGTTGACGAGGACTTCTAGATCTGTTGAGGATCTCTTGATTGCACTGAGCTGAAGGACTTGGAGTTATGAAGTTTCAGAGCAATCCTTTAAGTGTTTGATTGATTCTGTACAGTTATCTCTGGTTCCAGTCTTCAATGGCAGCATTTATAGCATGTGCACTTCAAAAGATCCGTTGGAGAAGACGAAGACTTCAACAACTCTTTTCATCAATGCATTAAATGCATGGGGCTGTCAGTCAAGGATTTTCGTCTTCACAGATATCTAGAGCAGGTAATGATTTCTGAGATCTTTCAAAAGGTGGGCGATTTAGGTGTCAGATCTGAGAGTTGTTGCAGAGACTAGGGGACAGTCTGCTTTTCCTGCTTTCACTGTTCAGGACGAAAAGTCTTCCTGCTTTTCGGAAAGGTTGCTTTCGGCGGCTTGATATGTCAGGGAATGTCTTGGATTTAATTCAAATAAAGATGTAGAATAAGAATGAATTAATCCAATGAGTCGTTGCTGGATTGGACACGTCATAAGAGACTAGGTGGACACAAGGTCTGCCGTCCTTAAGCTTGAAGCAGGTCTTCCGGTGAAGCTGTGAAGAGGTCTTCCGCTGAACCTGTGAAGTCCTATAAAAACTATACAAGGCAAAGTTCTATACACAGTTGCCACGCTAATCGATACGCAGCACGATTAGCCACTGAAGTATAAAACTAATGTAATGAATTGAACATATATAAATCTAACATAAGAATCAACAATCTCCTTATATGTATATCTGGTCATCATTACTACAAATGAGAGTTTAAAACAGACTATTTGATAGATAATAACATGTCTGAGAAATTTATATATTGAGTAACAGAAGACATGCCTCTATCAAACAGAATAACACCTCAAATGTAAGGGACTAATCTAAGTGCATACAAAGGTAAAGAGTCATAAACAAAGACACGATTATCGCCAGTAGTTCAAATAAATTTAAACTGACTGTTTAAATTCTAAACAGATATGAATATAAAGCAATAAGAATTTAAACAAGATAACCTTTTTGAAAAACAAGTAATCTTCTGTATTTATAAACAAGAAGTTTACATATAACAGAGTTTTCAAAAGATGAAGATAAATACAAAGGTAAGGGAAGAAAAGATACATAAACTACCAAGGTCTTTTCCCTTTTCCTTTGTCTGCAGCCTCTTTTTCTCTTCGCTCTCGCTCTAGCTCTTCCATTCTTCATTCGTATTCGTCATCTGCATCAGTCGGAGGTCTGGTGGAACGAGAACGGTAGTCCAGTTCTTCACGAAGACGACTGTTCTCTTCCATCAGCATTCTGTTGATTGACCTCATTTGTTTCTCCTCCATGATGGCCAGATCACGATCACGGTTGGCATTCATGACGTCGTGAGCAGAGTTTCGAGCTAAGTTGTTGAGTTCGAGAATCGGAGGGCGACCGTGGCCGAGATGGAGAGTGATGGCATGGAATAACTCGTAGAAAAGTGAGGAGCAGATACGGACACACTTATCTCGTTGAGCTTCAATGTTGATCTTGACATCGGTAAAGTCGTGTCGTATCTGTCCAAATCGAGTCCAGACATCCTCTTGGAATTGTCGTAGAAGGGCGGCAGTGCGGTCGTTGGCTTTGGAAGCTGCAGTGGCTATTTCGGCGGTAGCGGTAGTGATGCTTGTAAGCGCGCCTAGCCGTTCATAGATGACGTCCAGCCGGGACAAAATTTCATCATTGACAGGTGGATGAGAAGTAGTTGCTTGGCCAATGTGAATGGTGCCGGCAGAGGTAGAGTCTGCAGGCCGTATGGGCTGTTGGAGAGGAGGAGTGATGGAGTCGGAAGAGGACGAATCTTGGGTTGGTATGGTGTTGGTGGAGGAAGATATGGTAATGGGTGGAGGGGGAGGTGGTGTTGGAGGGGAATTGTTGGTCCCGAAATAGGCTCAATCTAGGCTAGAAGGGGGGGGGTTGAATAGCCTAGTTATGTTTTATAAAAACTTTTTCGTAAACACTTCTTAATGATTTTTCAAAGGTTTGAAGAGAAGTGTTAAGGCAGCGGAAACTAGATAGAATCTGAACCAGAGAGAATGCTGATAAGGTAGTACAGATTCTGAAGCAATTAAGTACAAACAGTTATAGAGAATGATAAGAACAGTTTGAACAGTATGCAGGAAATTGAAGTGGTTCGTACTGTGAATAGTACTACATCCACTACCAAAGTGGTTAGCTTTGGATTTTAAAAGTGCACTTGTTTATCCACTAGGTTTATGATTTAGATCTCTAATGGATCGTGTACAAAATGAGTTTTTAACCAAGTGTATAAAGGTGAGAGAGACAATCAATGATTAATTGTTCTCTACACGTGCAGAATTAAAGAACAGTTTAAAGACAAACTAAATGAAGCTGAAAACGAATTTAAGATGGCAGATCTGCAGCTTCAGAAAGTTTGGTGAAGTGTTAGTCCTTGTCCTTTGATCTCTTGAATGCTTGAGTGTTGAAGATGAAGTTTGAGAGTTTTAATGCGCAAGAGTTATTCTTCAGATCTTCAAGACTTGAATAAATACTAGGAAGAGATCTTTGGACCGTTGGACAGAAACAGGGTGAACTGTGTCCAACGTTCTTTTGCATTGAATGCAATTCGGCGCTTTGGAGGGTGTAACGCCACGCCATCGAGATGCAAGGTGTGCAGAGGACATTCCCAATTTGAGTAATGTTTCAGATTGCAGGCTCTGCAGCTTGGAAAGTCTTCTTAGCCAAAACGGGTAATGTCTTCAGTCTTCAGGATTCAGAGACAGTCTAGACAGTTGTCATCATGCAGAGTTGACTTCTTGAAAGTGAAATCTGATCAAGACATAATGACTGGATATTTTTGAAAATATCTAAATAGATGTACACGTGTCATTATCTTGTGATTTGACCAAGTTTGATTTTCCGGCTTTGAGCAGACTTCAAAGCCTGCTGGTCCTTCAAGGCTGCTGTAGAAGCTTTGCAAAACCGCGCCTAGACTAACACTTAAACAGTTCTAAATAAATTGATTCCAAGACAGTTGCCACACTAATCGGTACGCAGACCTTTTAGCCACTGTACAATAGAATCAGGGAATGACTCAACCAAATCTTAGAAATAGGAATCAACAATCTCCTCCTATTTGGTTGATGTCATCATCTCAGCTACTAGCAGACTTTGAATCATGCACTGATATAATAACATGTCTAAAAGATTTTTATTAAGAGCAGACATGTCTCTCAGAACAGAAGCCTTAGTAGAGAGATGGTTGCTAGACTAAGTACTTACAAGGGAAAAGCATTAAAAACAAGCACTAAGTAAAGCAATGTTTAAATAGATGATATAAGCATGCATGCAACATGTACAGATTTAAACACGAAGTTTAAATAGAGCAGATAATATCAAGATAAAGCAATTTAAACTTTGAAAGTAACTTAAGTCATCTGTGATTAAACAAAATTTGTTTAAGCAGTAAGTTTTGGCAAAACAAAGATAGTTTAAAATAGAGATACGTAACAACAAAATACCACGATTGAATAGATTGAGTCGTCTTCGTTCTAAGTAGTCTCCCGGACTACGATTACGTCATCTAGGCATTCTCGGAGTCGATTCTGTTCTTCAATCAGGGCTTGATTCAAGAAGTGAGTAGCTCTCTCCTCCCTGATGGCACCAACCCTACGTTGTTCAGCAGCAGCAGCTCTTGCATCGGCTTCTTCGACCAGGCGAAGATTGGTGAAATCAGCAACCTCCCTTCGGCTAAGAATTGCACGAGCGATCCCAGTTTTGAGCTCATTGAAGAGGCCACGAATCTTGATTTCTTTGAGAGTGCAAAGATCCTATCGAGGCGGCTTGTTGATCTTGAACCAGGAACCGGTGAGTAGTGAAAGCTTAAGCAGTGTCATTCACCAGTTGATCAACAATCTTGCCGATGTCAAAGATAGTGGCATGAGTAGCATTGAGGCCATAGGCGGGGCGTCGTCTATTTGGGCCATAGATGAGACCGTCTTGGTTGGTGAAGCGAGTGGTCGTTGTTTGCTCGAAGAAGATCGAAGAGCGGGATCGGCGTTGGAAGGTAGAAGGGTTGAGGTTGATGGAAATATGGCTTGTTGAAGGGTGATGAGCAGGGTTTGGAGAGGAGGAAGATGAAGCAGGGTGGTTAGTGGCAGAGGTTGTAGGTGGAGGAGAAGAGGGTTTGGAATCTATTTCAATGTCAGTGGCTAGGCTACTGACAGAGAAGGAAGAAGTAGAAGAGGAAGAAGTGGGTTCTAAGAGGGAGGAGGGAAAAGGATAGTCGGGTAGAAGAATGAAGTTAGGAGGGGAAGTAGAAGGGTAGAAGAGATCAGAAATAGAGGAAAGGTCGAAGAGAAAAGAATGGGTGGTAGAAGAGATGGAAGGAAATAGAATTTGGTAAAGGTCAGAAGAGATGGAGAATGGAGTGATGTATTGAGAGATATGAGGGAATATTTCTGGCAGAAAGGCGGTTTGGTAGAGAAGAGTAGAGATGTGAGGGGCAAGAGGAGAGAAGTGTTCGGGCATAGAGAAGGAAGGAGAGGTGGTAGAGGGGGAAGAGTGTGTGAGCGAGTGATGCGATGGCTAGTGAGGATTACGGGTGAATGGTGGAGATAGGAGTTCGGGAAGATGGTGTAGAAGGGAAGGTGTCTACAGAAGATGAGAGAGGGTGGAGAAGATGGTGTTGGGGCCACAGACTTCTTGCGAAGTCTGCGTTTCTTCTTCTTTGGAGCAGGTGAAGAAGGCTCCTCCTCAACAACAGCCAGGGGTTGAAGAGGAAGTAGGAGAGGAAGGGAAGCAGAGCGCGATGGGTGGCTCCTCCCAACCAGCGGCGGGGCTTGAAGAAGTGAGTGGAGGGAGGAGGAAGATATAGGAGAGGAAGGTGGAGCGAAAGGGATAAAGGGTTCGGAGGTTCAGCGTTTGGATTTCACGCTTGCGAGACGGAGGGCGGCGGTTCAGCAGTTGGCAGGCTTCGAGACACGGGAGAGGGAGCGAGATGGGCGTGGTCTTCTTTTCCTTTTGATTGAGGGCAGCGGGATGAAGCGCGGCGGCAGTCCGAGTGAAAGAGAAGCAACCTTCCTTTTGGGGCGGCTCCTCCTCGTGAAGAGATCTTCTTCTTCTTTTTGTGAGTTGAGGGAGGCGGGATCGGCGGACCTTGCTAGAGCCGACCCTTGGCAGCTTCCTTGGAGAGCTTCTTGCTCAGCTGCTTTGCCATGAAGGAGTCCACGGTTGTCTCTGGATTGATTCTGATAACTTTGAGTGGAGGAGGGTTCAAGGTATGGACGATGACCAGAGGGTGAAGACCTTGCTTGAACTCTCTTCTCGTTCTTCGGACTTGAGGGTGTTAATGATGAAGGTCTTTGGTAAAGCTGGATTGATTTGAACTTTCTTCTTCTCAAAGGCAAATATGTGGGTATGAAGTTTCGTGTTTGACCAGAAGAAGAGTGTTGATAAGCGATAAAAGGCGCTACGCTGATTGATTTCTTGGACATCAGCGGCATCGCGGATCATCTCAAATAGGATCGTGCTTGAGTTGAGTCGAAGGTTCGAGGATGACTGACGGGCGTGTACTCGAGTGATTCGGCGTCATGATGTCATGGGTGCCATTCTTGAAGATCATACTCCTGTCAAACAAGTGACTGATGAAGTAGACGTCATCTTCAAACAAAGTCCTCTTCATTTTAGCAGCAGCTTCCTTGGGGTATTCGCGCCACGTATAGGACGAGCGGCGGCCTTTGAGTCTTTGAGAGGTAGGGCCATCGAACTCCACGGCAGATAATCTTGGCGATTCGGAAAGCGATGTGATGGCGTTGGCGAGTTCGACAAGCTGGCGTGATGGAAGACCGTGATTCATTTATATTAGCCCTCTGGTAGAATTCTTCAGCTAGCAGATAGCTGAAATCCTCATCCTCCAGCATGAACAGTGGCAGAATGCCAGACTGGTTCAGGTCATCCACTATCACTCGGAGGCATAAGCAGTGGTTCGTCGATGCATCCAGGGTGATACATAGTAGAGAGGCGATTTGGAATATCAAGAGTTGGATTCTGAGTTTGTTCAGGAACAGCAGATGCAGAAGAAGTTCCAGCCTAAAAGCATTTCAGAAAATTAGGGCAAAAATTCAAGAACTCGAATTATAAGCAAAGCGAAACATTAAGCCCTAGAAATTTCTGGACAATACATGAAGTACCACATACAGGCCAAATATAACCCAGAATACTAAAATCGACAGTTCGAGAACAATTATAAGAAGATATTACCAGTAATGAACAGTATAATTTGGAAGTCTAAGAGATATGAAGCAAGGAGTAACATGAACAGTCAATAATGGCGTAGTTACAAATGAGAGAGCATAACTTAGCTTACATTGAGATTACCGAGTTAGGGTTAGAAATTTCTTACCATTTCGAAGATTTGCGAGAAAAGAAGAAAGCGAAAATAAGGAGTTGAATCTGCAGAATCGACTAACGAAACGGGGAAGGAGGAAACAGATCGTAGAGAAAGAAAAGCTTTAGAGAGAATAGCAAGAGACAATTTTGATGAAATGAGTTTTTGGCGGTTGAGGGTTTATAAAAGAAAGGACGTGCCGTCAGTCATAGAGACTTGTGAAATGTCATTAAGTCAGACGCCTTTTTGATTGACAAGACTTAATGAATGACGGCTTTTAGGAAAGAGAAAAATGCCTTTTCATAAATTATCAACCAATTTTGAAATTAGTCCTCACAATTTTCATAAACAACCCTCTAAAACTTAAAAGTTTT
>CM028377.1:144615320-144673007 GCA_013146195.2 Codonopsis lanceolata
GAGATCGAGAATGATATGAGCAGCTCATGTTCATCATTTCATTGCGCTTCTTGGTGGTTTGTTTCTCGACTATCTTTGTACTCTCTAGCTTTGACGTTTATCTCGGCCGCCTTTCCTCGTGGATTTCCATGGCATTGTCATCTGGTTGTGTTGCCATCGCTTTTACGCCGATTCGGGTTGGAACGTCGATGGCCAGGGGCTAATGCGGGGCATGGCCGCCAACACTAAGCCGCTTCGACGTGTGGAGCACTAGCCGCGGGGACAATGGTGGTGATACTTGTTCCTCTATGGGGAGCAATTGGTGACAACTGCTAGTTGATTGAGAATAAACATTTTGCTCAAATATTGAGCTTGATTGCTTGGCTTGGGCTTGGGCTTGTTCATTGATGGGATAGGCTCTGCCAGCTGAATTAAGTCGGCGGCCTCCGCCGTTGGTTTAAGCGATCAGTAATTCAATTGAATTGGCCCTTTCTTTGCGTTGATTCCTCGAAATCATGTTGAGGTGGATCGGTTGCGGGACAACGACTTCACCATTTGGTGCATGTTGTGCCGCCACTTGAGATCACGGTCATTACCCAGCAGCGGTGGTAGGCCATTTCTTTGAAGCGAGGAGTCGGTGGGGGAATCCCCACCGGGCTGTTACTAGGCGGTGGCCAATCTCTTTGAACACGATACATCACCACCGAGCATTTCCGCTTGCTCCAACTTTACTTTCCGTTTCTTAGCCATGCTAACAAGAGTTGATGGAAAATTAACTAGAAAGTTTTCGATTCCCAGGCAACGGAACCAAACCGATGCTACACAATCTGGTTCTTGGGCCTGGTCCCTTTTTCGGTTCTTATGGGATATCAGGCTTAATTGAACGTGAGAGAACTCTTAAAATCCCGTCAAAAGAAAAACACCTTAGATGGAATGCAAGGCGGGGGGCCTCGCGAAAACCCCCTCGTGTGAGAGTAAGTATTAAGCTTTTGTTGAAAGCAAAATGACAGGTTTCAGATATCTTGAATAGTGCATGTACCTTTCAAATGAGATTTCATGAAGTATATATAGCCTTTCGGGGAGTAGGATCCTGTTAGGGGCGTGATCACGGATATTTTAGGATTGTAATACCATAAATGCGGGTTGACCGCAGAACCGAAGAATCAAGGCCAAAATCTCGGATCGGCGAGGATATCTCGAGATTATCTGAGAACTCAATCGAGCGACCTTGTTCCACGCCGAGTGGTAGAGAAATTCCTCGCTTTCGATATAGATGATGTGATGATCATCTCGCGGCTATCCTTTCGCTCGGTAGTTTCTTTCCGGTCTCTCGACATACACGTGGCTATCACGTCTTTGGCTTGAAGCTGCAATGCTGCTCGTGAAAAGAAGTTTGGGCCGAGCTCATCAAATTACATTTGGCAAGTTAATATTTTTAAAATCCATAGTTTTATTTGTAGGTAAATGCTATTACGAGTTAGTGCTTGTGATATTATTACAAGCTTTAATGTAAGCGTCATTTGATGATTAAGTCTATAATGATTTAAAATATATCATCACATAAAAAAGAGCATATTTGATATAATAGTCTAGAAATCTAAGTAGATTTGATCTAAACGTACCAGCACTAAAGTTTGTAATAATACCACAAGCGGGAGCCCGTAATATCATACCTCATATTTGTATATATACGTAATTTAAACTAGTTTTGTTAACATGTGCATTAAACGCACGATCATTCTTCTTTTTCAACCAAATCGTATATAAACAAAATAAAGAGGATAAAAAATCTTAAAGGATAAAATAAGAAAAATTGTTTTATTAACAAATACACATCAGTATATCAATAATCATTCTAAATTCGAAAAAAAATTCGTATACATAACATTTGTTGTTTTATTAGTTGGTTTTTCATCTTCAGCGCATATCAATATTTTCAAATCAAAATAATTTGTTTTTCTAAAAAGCCGACATATAACTCCGCCTGGACTAAATACGGACGGATCCATTATTAGCCTTAGGGTGTCCATGGACACATTAAAAAATTTGAGAGTAGGTTTGTGATATTGACAATTGGACCCCTCCAAAAATTTCATTGACCCCTCCCAAATTCTCAGCAAAAAAAAATATTGTCAAGAGATTTACAAATCGAATGTCCGATCAATTTTTAAATGATTCTCTTGTATGTTATATCGAAAAAGACATGTTAATGAATGTTGGTGATGATGATGTAATTACTTGTTTTCAACGTATGAAAACACGTAAAGGACAAATTGTAGTTTCTAATTTTTTTTATGTAATACTCTCTTCGTCCCAAAATATATGACATTTTGTGATAATTTTTTGTTCTAAAATAAATGACACTTTGTAATTTTTTTAAAAAAAATTTCCCTTTTTTCTCCAATTCTACCTATATTTATTGACTTTGTAACCCGTGTTCGACTCTTTGGGCAAGAATATCAAGACATTTCATTAATGTTTGGATAGGGGCAGTTTAGTCTTTATAATATGTTTCATTGGTCGGTGTGAAAAGCCCTAAGACCATCTCCAAGGGAAGCTTCAAAACTCTAAATTTGAAGAATAATTCTACTATTCATATCTCCAACATTTGCTTCATTTTCGCTTGATTTGAAGTTTCGATCCCCGAACTTCAAATCGAGCATACTATTCATACTTCATTTTACCTCTCCTCTTTTTTTTTCTTTTTTTTTTTTGGTTTAAGTAATTATTTTGTGTTTTATGTTTTCATTAGGCAAAACACACCTCCGGGCCACTGTACTATACAAAAGGTTGCAATTAGGCCACTGAGACTTCAAAATTTTCGGGATGGCCACTGTACCCGACTTATCTTGCACGTTAACCCTTTTTTTGGATGGACGTTAAGTTTGGACGTTAAGTTAGGTTAAATGTCTATTTTACCCCCGTCTTCATCATCAACATCTTCAAACCCAGAAATCAAACCCAGAAAATCTCTCCTTTCTCTCTCTTCTCCCATCTCTCTCTCTCTCATCCCCCATACCCCCATGCATCTTCATCTCCCAGCTCCTTCTCCGGCGAAACAACCCAGTTCGAAGCCCCAAAATCCAGCCGGCCACGCCCCCGTCTTCATCATCAACATCTTCAAACCCAATCAAACCCGAAAAAACTCTCCTTTCTCTCTCTTCTCATCTCTCTCTCTCATCTCTCACCATACCCCTAACCCAACTTGCATCTTCATCTCCCAGCTCCTTCTCGGCTGGCGAAACAACCCGTTCGAAGCTCCCAAAATCCAGCCACACGCCCCGTCTTCATCATCAACATCTTCAAACCCGAAATCAAACCCGGAAAAATCTCTCCTTTCTCTCTCTCTTCTCCCATCTCTCTCTCATCTCTCACCAATACCCCCATAACCCAACCCGCATCTTCATCTCGGCTCCTTCTCCGGCGAAACAACCGATTCGAAGCCCCAAAATCCACGGCCACGCAATCCCCAGCTTCATCTGCATCTTCATCCCTTCATCCTTCACCCATCTCAATCTTCCCCTTCTTTCACAAACCCACTGTGTGTTCCGCCGTCCTCGCCGCCATTCCGTCTACCCTTCGCACCCACATCCGGCCGAACATCTCCTTTCCCTTCGCCGAAATCACACGGCTTTTGCCCTCATGTCGCCGCGCCCCTATTTTAACTTCCCAATCTCTTCGCCAAATCCACGGCCCAAAAGAAACCCGCGCCATCTCCCTTTCCAAACAGCCTGAGTCTTCAAACCAGTCCTCCTTCCTCTCTCTCTCTCTCCCTACCAGTTCACACCTTTTACCCCTAATTTCTCCAGCCGCTTCTCCGGCGATTTCCATGCCGCCAGCCTTCATCTTCCGGCCGCCATCTTCGCCATCCCCCTCATCCCTTCATCTCCCCATCCTCAACACCAAGCCGAACGGATCTCTCCCAACCAGCCCAGTTGAGCCCATAATCTTACACCTACTTTTCAATTTTTGTCATAAAACAAACCATACCGCTTTCTCTCTCTAAATTTTGATGTTTAAGTGATGAAGGAGAGGGCAAAAAGGGTATTTCACTTAAAGATAACGTCAAAAGGTAACGTCCGTTAAAAAAAGGGTTAACGTGCAAGATAAGTCGGGTACAGTGGCCATCCCGAAAATTTTGAAGTCTCAGTGGCCTAATTGCAACCTTTTGTATAGTACAGTGGCCCGGAGGTGTGTTTTGCCTTTTCATTATTATTGTTAGTTTAGTTGTTTAGTTTAAATACCATTTTGAGATGTTTTGGTTTAAATAATACAAAAAATTAATTCAATTATTTTATTTATATTGTTAGTTATTAGTTATATATAATATTAAAATTATTTATGATAAAGTTTATATATATTAGACATTAATAAATAAATTTAATTTAATATTAAATCAATAATATATTTGTTTTGCTAAAATACATTAATGCAAATTAAATAAAATAAAGCATATACTTGGAATACAAATTAAATGAAATAATGAAGAATATACTTGGAATATTTCTTTTAGAGTAAACTTTGAAGTAGAACTGTTGGAGATAGTGTAAGAAATTTGGTGCATAAATTGCACCAGTTTAAAGATTTGATGCAGTTTTAACTTCAAACTGTTGGAGATGATCTAAAACGTCATATATTTTAGGACAGATGAAGTAGTGAAAATTTTGGACACCGGTCAACATTAATCCTGGATTTGCCACTGCTAAATACTAGTTTCTTCAAGAAAAGACCTACATGCAATTATTGATTTTGACACTTGTTAATTGTCATTGCATATGAAACCAGTAATGGAAAGTGTCTTCTCTGGAACTTGAAAGTCAGTTTTACATTAGATGAAGTTTTTTTTTTGTTTTTGTTTTTTGTTTTTGTAGATATTTCCTCTAAGGGGGCATGTGAAGTGATTGAACCAGAGAATGAGACCTCACATTTTGTAAAGTATCAACTCTACCACTGGACCACCCCATATGGTCTACGTCAGATGAAGTTAATAACAATATTGGGATAAAAAAACATTTTCTTCAATATTCCTTCATTTCAAAAAAAATTGTTTTAGCAATGTGATCTCCATGATTTATGATGATTAGTTTTGTTCAATTGCGCAATGCAGCATGGTCAATGTTTCTCAATAGTATTACTGGAACACGAATTTTAAGTGTCAATCAATGACCTGACAACCCCGAACACTTTATATTATTCAAAAACTCTCTAGAATGAATGTCTTCGAATAAATTTGAATTTTTTCCGTCATGCAAATAGAATCTGAACTCAAATAAGTTCTTTATTTTGAATGATTACTTTTATTAAATTATATTTGTATTTTATGAATAAATGAATTTCTGATAAGAAAATAAGCTAAAATCAAAATAACGAAATTATTTTTACCGTTAACTATTATTTTTGTTACGTAAACTATTTTGATTTTACTAATTTCCATTATATTTTTTGTTTTATTGACTTCGTAACTATTATTTTTGTTTTATTTTTAAGAATTAGTTTTACGAAATACTTTTGTTCCGTAAATTAATTTTATTACTTTACTAACCTCAGTTTAAATTGTTTTTGTTTTATTGACTCTGTAACTATTATTTTTGTTTCATCAAGTATTTTTATTTTACTAACGTATTTTTGTTTTACATAACTATTTTTAAGAATTTGTTTTAAACTTTTGTTTCATAAATTATTTTTATAATTTTACTAACCTCAGTTTAAATTACTTTTGTTTTATTGACTTCGTAACTATTATTTTTATTCCATCAAATAATTTTATTTTACTAATGTATGTTTGTTTTACATAACTATTTTTAAGAATTTGTTTTAAACTTTTGTCCCGTAAATTATTTTTATTATTTTAGTAACCTCGGTTTAAATTGTTTTTGTTTTATTAACTCTGTAACTATTATTTTTGTTCTATCAAATATTTTTATTTTACTAATGTATTTTTGTTTTACATGTATATTTTTAAGAATTTGTTTTAAACTTTTGTTCCGCAAATTATTTTATTTTACTAACCTCTGCATTAAATTATTTTTGTTTTGTTGATTTTGTAACTTTTATTTTAATAGTGACGTATTTCATAAATTATTTTTTATTTTACTAACCTCTTATATTTTTATTTTCTTGACTCCGGAATTATTATTTTTGTTTTAGTTACTATTTTTTATGTTTGAAGAGAGAAAAATGTTTAAACATTATTAAAAGGGAGGAAATTGTGGTGATGAGAGAGAAAATATGGAGGAGACGGGAGGGAGAAAGAGAGAGAGAGAGAAAAAAATAGGGAGAGGATAGGAGAGAGAACAAGTGAAATGATAAACGGGAAAGAGAAAGAGAAAGAGAGAAAATAGGGGGAGGGTAGGAGAGAGAAAAAGTGAAATGATAATTCAAAAGTGAGATTTTGGAGGGAAAAATGTTCTTTTGCCATTATATATAGATTGTACTCCGCTCTAAAGAATGCTAAATACTATTGTTCAGAGTTTTCTTTGGTAATTATTTAATACTCTCTTCGTTATAGGTAAAAAGTTCTTATTTAAAAATCAAACGTTTTAAGAAAGTAATATTTTTAACAATCCATTAGTAATAAAATAACACTTTTATTTCTTAATTTTTAAAGTAATTTTTTAAAATGAAATATTTAAAAACAAGTTGACATTTTAGTACTTTATGATATCCTGTATTATTGTCAACTTATTAGTTGTTTAAGGCTTTAAGCCTTAAGCCACCGTTTCCGGCCTGGAATAAAACTAATTGTCAACGTCCCAAATAATGTCTCATGGCTTCAACCGTAATCAGAGTTTGAGATAAGAAATCAAGTAAAGACAAATATTTTATTTTATTTCTCCAATTTTTAATGAAATACTGTAATAAATTTTCAAAGGTCGGCGCCTGCACTTGATCAGCAAGTCAATTTCATTTTCATCGTCGGCCATATAGTTTAGGAGAGAAATGTCACCCATACTTCAGGTGTTTATTCTTACTTTTTTAGGATGATTTATTTCCTGTGAATTCACGTATATTATTAAGCTCGAGGTTTTAGTGTTTGATGGTTCGCCTATTGAATTGAAGATAGGTCTGATAATTAGGTGAGTTACGTCGGGTTGAGACATATAATTGGTCGAAACGGATCAGAACTCATTAAAATTTGAATATCAAACAGTCGGAATGAGACAAATTGAATTGGGTAGGGTTTAAACTGGTTGCGGGAACGGGTCGACCTGTCTTAACTTAGATTTCCCCCCAAAAAAATTCCATACATTTATAGAGTAGAATCTATCGGATCACAATGGGTAACAAGTTCGACCTGTTTTAACTCAACTCGACCCAAACCGTTAATATTTTTATATTGAAATGGGTTACCCATTTCAACCTTTAAAAAAAATGTTAACGGGCTGGGTTGGATCAAATCGAGTAATTTTCAGGTTAGGCCGAGTAAGTTAACGAGTTTTGAATTGTGCGTAATTGCCCGACCTAGCTGAAGTGATGCATGTACGGGAAAATTTGACATAGTTTGTGTTTGATATTTCTTGTCTTGGTTATAGTACTAGGCAACTCTCGTAAGATTAGTCCTTTTGTAGATTGCTGGGGAGCAGCTTGGGCAAAATGGCAAGTATCACAGGGAGGGAGATATAGAACCTGTAGAATCAACATTGCATATATTTAAATGTTTTAATGAACTTAGAGGAATATGGGCAAGCCTAAATGCCACAGAGATATATCTTTATTAAAAACATGATTAGCAGAACAAGACATAACAGGATTATTCAAACCAGAATTACAAGAATCAGAATAGAAGGAACAAGAACACATGGAACACACAAACTTATCAGAATATTCCCTTGTGATTAAAGTCCTATACAATCTTCGAGACAACTTACCAATCTCCTTGATTGCCTTGTGTGCTAGGTCCTGAAGGAAGCAACCAGAAGCAGAAAAAACCAGATTACAGTTAGTGTCGATGGCTAGTTTGCTTCCAGATAAAATATTGAATGTAAAGGAAGGAAAAAAGAGAACATCATGATGTTCTGATCAAGAATGGCTGTACCTATAGTGACCTTGGTAGTATGTTCATTAGGAAGCAGAATAAAAGAGTTAATACAAACATGATTAATAAGAAAATGAAAGTGAGGAGTGATATGATCTGTGGCTCCAGTGTCGATTATCATTCAGTGTTATGCAAACTATGACTAGGTAAATCCTTATATGGCATAGAACTAGAACAACTGATAATAGTACCTGCTATGTGAGACTCAGGACTGTCAGGCAATCCTCCAGAATGTGACATAAGCTGCATAAGCTGGTTGTACTAGATATTGTTCAGTCCTGGAATACAGGAAGTGGTATCTGCAACATTGCTTCCTGAAGTACTACTATTGATCATATTAGTAGCCAATCCTTTTTGTCTTATTCTAAGGCATCTTACTAAGGTCTGGTTTTACCCCATATAACTTGTGCCAATCTGGAAAACCATGTAGGAAGAAACACCTCTCCTTAGTGTGGGAATCTCCATGGCAAAATTCACACCAATATTTTCCTTTCTGTGTAGAGTTGAGAGAACTTGTATTCCTGTTTTTAAAACTCTTGAAGCCAGCTTTTCCAAACATTGCACCATCAGAGGACTTACTCAACAATGCAGCAGCTATATCATTCATATTAGATCCAGAACTACTGCATTTCCTTTGAGTTTCTTCCTGAATTAATAAGTTTTCTGCCTTACTCAAGTTAGGAAGAGGATGCATCATTATAATTTGGCCCCTAGTGTTGGTGAAGCTATCATTGAGTCCCATTAGAAATTGAAATAGTTTTTGCTCATGCTCATAATCGTCCTGTTTTTGAATTGCTCCAAGGCTATGTGGGAGGACCTAAATGTCAGATTTTTACAGAGTAATGCACCAAAAGTTTTCCAAGTTAAACAACTTCTGTTTGAATGTCATCAAGGAACCCTAAGTATCTCAGCCTATTTCACAAAATTCAGAAGTCTGTATGACAAATTTACTAATCTGAATAGCATTCCAAAATGTGTATGTGACTGTAACTGTGTTAGCAGATGGAAAATAAACAATGCTGGATTTAATTTCAGACGAAACAACACTCAATAACCAGGCAATGACCATGCTATTACACATATTCTACTTAGCAAAGTACTTTGAAGATGATGCAGGTTTTTTATTCGATCCATTTACCCGACCTAATTTGTTTTTCGTGGTGAGAGCAATGACTACAGAGAGCTTCCATTGCTTGAAATTAATTGTATTATTTAGAATTTGTGTAACAAGTACCATACCAAGATGATCGTTTGGGTGAAGGATGAAGTTGAAGTGTTGAAGCATCCAAACCGTATTCGTCAACATCTTCTTTTTCTCCTTCGTTCATAGATACTTCATCCTCTTCATTGTTGTTATCAACCATTACTCACAGCATCCAAATTCATTAACTTTCTGATTATAATTTTCTTTAACAATCATCCAAAAATTAGAAGAAACAAAAATAAGAAATTAATATGTGCCCCAGCAAAGAAGCAATAAAGCCCAAATAGTCATATGCAGATTAGAACAAATTTAAGCAAAGAAGAGCAACATTTACCTTTCAAATTGTGGCTGAAGAACAAATACTAATGCAATAACTGTAAACATGTATTTGTCAAGGAGAAAAGAGTGTTGGATTTGGGGGGGTGGAGTTGACTATTGAGTAATGGAAGAGATGTGTTTGTTTGAATTATGAAAGAAAAATTGAATTAGTAACTGGCCAAAAAACTGATAAACTCAAAAAATTGACAAAAACATCGAAAAATTATGTTGAAAGTATGTTCCCTCAACCTCAAGCAGCACACTTTTGTAAATCCAAAAATGAGGAGATAAGATGTCAAAAAATCAATTTTGAACTCCCCCTTTTTGGAAACACACACATAAACTTGACGCACTTTTGGCATACTTGTCAGAGGACAAAAGAAGTAATTATGCAAAATCTATAATTGGAGAGCAAATATTAAGAGAAATAACTGATAAAACCTAACAGTAACATGATACATTGAGTCAATGTAAGCAAACAAATTGTTCGTTCAAGATTGTTCCCAAACTCCTATAAAATCTTTCACATTACATAGATAGATATTTTCTTACTATGATCTAGTTTCCATTCTAATTTGCAATGGCAGAAACATAAATAAACTATAATTGAAGAAAAGAAGAAGATATCGCGAAAATAGAGCATCAACAAATAACTCTTACCTGTATAATCAATGGAGTAGTAGGTTGTTTATTAATTCTCTAGAGTCGGTGATCTTTGTAATTTCTCTCCCCCCTGGTCGATGGTCTCCTTCCTGGAATCAAAAGTACTGCCCACCCCAAATCTATTTACTTGCTTAAACACTACAAATCAAAAAACTCTCATAGACATTTCATCTAAAATAAAACACATAATTTAAAACCAAAATAAAATACAGATTTAGAGAGATGAAGATGAAAAAATAGAATTCAAAACCAAAATAAAACACATACCTTTCTCTCTATAAGAGCTCTATTATACAGCTTCCCATCAACCCAGCACACACGAATACCCACACAAAATTTCATACAGAACACATACAAAAAAAATTCCTTCCTCCCTTTACCCTCAACACCCGAATATGAAATTAAGACTGGTAACATTTTGAGTATGAAATTAAGACTGGTAACATCAGGTATTCGAGGACGGAAGAACCGACAACGTGGGTTGATATATAGAAAGAGCGAGAAAGAAAGGGTTGGAGAGAGAGAGAGAGAGAAAGAGAGTGAGAGGGTGATGGCAGAAGAAGGGAAGAACATGGCATGAATGAGATAGATGGGTTGCAAACAGGGAGAAAGGGGAGTGAGGATAGCGATGGGTGTTGCCGATTCCTTCGGTGACGATGAGGTTGGTGGCTATGTCTCTAAAAGCTTGAACATCATAAAAATAGCAAAGAGAAGGATTCATTGGAAACAACCCCGCAAATTTAATTAACTCTTTACCAAAATTTACACTCTTAATACAGTCTAAAAAATCTAATTTGTCCTACTTTATAGCTAATATAAAAAATCCGAACACAACATCTCAAATTGATACCCAAGATTGAACCAATAAAATTCCAATCAATGAAATCAATTGATACCCAAGATGGGAAACAACATCTTAAACTATAACCATACTAGGGAGACAAAATTGAAACATTACAATGGTTATGAAAAAAAAACTATGTTGAGTCAATATCTTGAATGCTTTGAGGAACCAAAATAATTAAAGTCGATATCTTGATACCACCAACTAACAAAGGATAGAGAAGTGTTCAACCTAGACAAAATAACCAATTAAAAGGAATGCAAAATAACTTCAATCAAATAAAAAAATTCAATTACAATCAAAATCACTGCAATGCTTTTATATAAACACATATTCACAATTTGTTCATGGTGATCAAGCATCCTCTCCAACACACTCACTCAACATTTGTATATTTGTTCATTATAATCCAGTCAGTATGGTATGAACATTCCGTGAATCGACTTATTACTCCTATTATTTGACTAACGGAATGGTGATTCCTTTATGGATTAATTACCGGGTCAAAGTTTCATTCTACTCATGTTCTCAAACATTTCCCAACCCAAGCATGTTCATCTTAAAAACTGGGGGTATAAACCCAATTTTCGGGTGAGAAAAAAGAGAGAGGAACCATTTGACTCCAATTTCAAACCAAACAATAGAACAATAGTGGGAAGGGAAGTGAAATTGAAAGAAAACCTGGGGGAAATCGACAGCTTTGGTTCAACGGTGCCGTCACAGTAGAAAAGGAAGATAAACAAATTCGTAACCTTTATTATGCATTTGGGCATGGTGTCGCTGGAAGTGTAGCTAGGCAGCAACAACACCATCGTGAGGGAAGATCATGGGTTGAGATAGGTAGAGAGAGGCATTTGATGTGAGGAGGGAGATGGGGAGAGGGAGAGGAAGAAAATAATGACAGAAGGAGACACCATTGTGGGCGAAGCTTTGTTGCGATCGGAAAACAACCGCTCTTCGCACATGTGAGCGCAGAAGGAAATAATGATCGTATGATTTCAGTAAAACAGTAAATCCTGACCACTTTTTATTCCAAGTCAATTGTGAGCGTGTTTTGCAAGCTCTTTTATAATATAGATAGGTATATAGATATAGATTTTACTACTTTATCTGGTTTTTAATGCCGAAGTTGTCACGTAAAATTGGGACACTTGATGACTTGAATCTACATGAGATAATGTTAATGTTAGGCACTTGAAGGTATATTTTTGGTTTAAATCTCAATTTGGTCACCCTACTTTTGACCAAAAGTCATTAAGCTCACTCTACAATTTTTTTCCTCAATTTGATCACTCTACTTGGCTTCGACATTCAATAAGGTCACTCGAGTTATTTCTGCCCGTTATTTTGGATGGAAATCTTTAAAAAGACCAAAATACCCCTTAATAAAAATGTGGACCAATTCTCAATCTCATCCGTTTACTGCTCAATCTTTCTCCTTACACACACTTACACGAACACTCTCTCTCTCCAAAAGTCAAATGATCCAAAAGCTTTGATGTGGGTCTGTTCAGGAGCGATTTGGCCGGAGGAGAGAGGATTGTGGTGATGGGCGAGGCCTGACTGGAAAAGAAACAGGAGGGAGACGGATGGCGGCCATGGAGAATCGTCGGAGAAGATGAAGGGGCTTCGCCGGGTTTGGCGGCTGGGTTTGGAGGCCTTGGGGGAAAGGAGATGATTCGCCGGATCTGGGATTGCTTGGGGCCGGAATCGCTGGGTCTGTAACAGGGCGAGGGCGACTATGAAGATGGTGGCACTGGAGATAGAGAGAGAGAAAAAAGATAGGCGATTTGGGGGATGTCGGCCATAACTGAACATCATATCTAGTCCTCAAAGCTCATCGATGCACTCCACCAAGTTTGCCGCAACTCAGCCTCTCCGTCTAGTGGTCGCTCCGACCGTGAGACCGTCGATTGAGTCCTCGCCGTCGCCGCCAAGGGAAGGACTCGGTGGATCCGTGCGATTCTTTACCGAAGAAAAAGTTACCGTTTTTGCAGAAGGTGGTGCGCGTTCTTGGCAATCTAGTTCCCGGTTGCCGGAAACTCACGTTTCCTAACCTTCTAGAAGACACGACAGATTACATCGCTGCTTTGGAAATGCAAGTCCGACCCATTGCTGCTTTCACGAGCCTTCTCACTAGCGTCGGCGTTTCATTCGTAATCTCCTTCTTTGAATCATCCCCTTTTACTGATCCAAACGGGTTGGGGCTTTGTGCCCTAACTCGTTCCCAATTCGACTCTCGATGACGACGTCGTCTTTTTCATCATCGACCTCCATCGTCACAGCCGAGGCGTTCTCGTTCCTATCGAAGGGATGGAGAGGAGTTCGAGACTCGACCGACGCAGATCTTCAATTGATGAAAGACAGGACCAATTCGTTAAGAACCCTAGCCTCTTCCTTCGACCGGGGGCTCGAGAACTTCCTCAATTTCGCCTCTAGATCAAGCTTCGTTGTCCCCGCCATTTTTGCTTCATCCACCACTCTTGCTGAGATTGAATTCGTCAAAAGATTACAGCCGACAGGGTTGGACAGGGATAAAGCGGCCTTAGTAAGGGTATTTTTGAATTTTCCTAAAAAAATTAAACTTTCCATCCAAATATATGGATGGAGTGATGAACGTGCTAATTATGTGAAAGTAGAATGATTAAATTGAGGAAAAAAAAAAGTAGAGTGAGCTTAATGAATTTTGGTCGAAAGTAGGGTGACCAAATTGAGATTTAAACCTATATTTTTGGAAAAATTGCGGGTCGGTCCACTTTTTTAAGATTTTAATCGTTATAGTACCCTTTTTTTTAACCAGAAAAAGTTACTTTTTGTGGCAAAATGACTACGATCCCCTTAATGAACCGTATACGCGCGACGGAGGTCATTATTTTTGCACCACGTTACCATTAAACTATTGAACCGCGGTGCAAAAATTAATGCAAAGAAATTTATGAATTGTAGTTCCAAAATAGATTAGGAAATTAAACTTTGAACCGCGGTGCAAATATTAATACAATGAAATTTATGAATCACAGTGCAAAAATAGAATATGAAATTAAATTTTGAATCGCGGTGCAAAATTAATGTAATGAAATTTATTAATCACATTGCAAAAATAGACTAGTAAATTAAACTTTGAACCGCGGTGTAAAAATAATGTAATGAAATTTATGAATCGCGGTGCAAAAATAGATTAGGAAATTAAACTTTGAACTGCGGTGCACAAATAATGCAATGAAATTTATGAATCGCCGTGCAAAAATAGACTAGGAAATTAAACTTTGAATCGCAATGCACAAATATTATCTAATTTATTTTTGCACCACGATACAATAGCAAAAAAACCAGTTTACGTCATCTACGTTTTTCTTTAATCTCATCCGTCGTAAGCTTTCTTCTTCCTTATCCTTCTCTGCCTTCGTCGCAACTAAAAAATCTTTCAACCCATTATAATCATGATTTTCGAATCCAAAATGTGTTACCGGAGCTGTTGAAGAAGATGATGACATTTTTGGAACAATATTTCAAAAAATAGTCTTTTACAATTGAAAAAAAAAACAGTACACTTTTAAGGTTAAACACTTGGAAAAAAAGACCGATCAGAATTTTCGACTATATTTTTTAAGAGCAGCCCATGCCACTTGCAAGCCCAAATGAGGAACTGAAAGGCAAAAGCTTTATCAACAATTTAAAAGCATTGGTCTGTCCTGGGTATAATGGAGTAGCATGCTTTGTGGTTTGACCAAATTCCCAACGCCGCTACTTATCTCGGTTTGGCCCCTTTTTGTTATCATCTTTTCTGTCAACTTGCGTTAGGATTTGTCATTAAATTGAAGACATACCTCTTCATTTCAATTCATTAACAGATTTAACAATAAAAGATGTAAGAAGTTCAATAACCAAGCTTCCTTGAGTAGCGGTCAGTAGCCACATGGTCATTGACGTTGGCACCAACTCCACAGTCGCCTACATCGTAGCCAAGCTTGGCGAGATCCTAATAACCGACCAATTTGAGAGACATAGTTGGCATACCCGCTTCTGAGACCAAGAACAAGCCGCTTCTCTAGACATCCTACTCTCCATCCTCCAATACCACCCTAAACTTGATCTCACCGTTGATGGCGCTACTGTGGTTGTTCTCATACCTTATTTGGTGATTGATGATGCAAGTTGAGATGATTCATTTTTGTTGGAAGTACAAGTTGTGGTTAAACTTCATGTTGTTTATGTAAGGAAGGTATGGCCTGATTTATTTATGTTTCCGGCAGTGTATGCGTGTGCACAGAATGATAAAAGATCCTCGAGCACTTAAGCTCTTCCCTTAAGACAAAAACTGACCCCGTATGCAGACTGGGCGGGTATTGTCAGTGAGTCTCTCAGGGTTTAGGATACTTACGTGATTGAAGAGGGCAGTCTTCCAAACTTCAGTCACCAGCGAACCGAACACCACTGCTGTATCTCTGTAAGGGTAGAAAGATTGTGCAGAAAGAGGAGAGTTTTTCCGTGCCAAAATCTGTGGTTTGATGCAGTATTTATGTGGCGGTTTTGGGGATAGAAGTTGGGAGCGGTTAGGCGTTCAAAAGCAGAGATACAAGCGTAGCGAGTGTCAAACGCACGCTTAGACATAACTATCTAGAAGGCCGAACGCTTCGTAGGAAAGGTTCACACTTTCGGACACACCGTTTCAGACATAACTGTCTAACTGTCAAGGAAGGCTGCTGAACCTGTTCTGCAGGAAAGGTTCACACTGAAAGGGTCACACGCCAATTGAACTGGTGGGCGTGTGTTTGGACCTGCACCTAGCTAGGTTTTCCCTCCTACACAAAAGTGTAGTGGCCCAAGGGCCGAAAGTAAAGCCTCAAAGCTCTACTTTATAAAATAGAGCTTGTTTCATTTTGTTCCCAATGTGAGATTCCCACTTTTTCCCTTTACATGACTAGCTTATTCAAGTTAGTTGAAAATCAAGTTTCCAACAGTTTAACATATTCAAATTTTCAACATCAACACAAAATAAATCTACATTATCCCTTGTTAATCTATCTCTCCGCAGTATGCTGGAAATATAAGATGAATTGTGCAGGGTATATGAGTTTGAGATGCAAATAAAATTAGAATCAAAGAATTTAATGTTTGAAAATACATTTTGGTTTAAGGTATACTTGATGTGAATGAATTGAGTTGAAAATGAATAAGGCCAAATTATCGTGAACAAGAGAGACTAAAAATAACAAGAATAACCTCAATTTAAGAAAATCTTACTCCCTTCGTCCCTAAATTATTGTCCTTCTTTCCTTTTTCGTCCGTCCCAAAATAATTGTTCAGTTTGAAACTTACCTTTTTAGAACATCACTTTTACCATTTTACCTTTACTTTTTCACTCTACTTTAATTATCGGCCACATACACATGAACTTTAAAGAAAACTACACATTAAAATGATTAAATCAATATAAATGATCAAGTCAATTATTTTTTTTTTTAAATTGTGCGCCGGATCAACTAGGACGATTACTTAGGGAGGGAGGAAGTATTTTGTAGCAAATAGAGTACTAGCAAAACGAGACGAGTCTCAAACCGAGAGGGACAGTATTGGAATTTGACAAAACCATAGACATGGGTTTAGTTGGTCAAAATTCTAGAATTAAGCAAAGAAAGAATTCAAAATGCGAACAGGTCAGCTGCAAGCAGCCAAAAAAGATTACCACGAAGCATCTAAATAAGTGTCATCCGGGGTACGGTTTAGACTTTTCAATTTTAAATCTCCTCTCCTATAAATAACATAAATCCTTTTTTCCTATTCCTACTCCTATCTTTGAACGACAAACAATCAAAAACCCTTCTTCTCCCGTCATTGAAAATCCCAATCCCAATCGCTTTCAAATTCAGTCATCAGATCAGAGAGATCACACCGCGCCGACGTTCCGAAAATGACGACGAAGCAGGATGAGACGGTGATGGGGATCCCGTACGCTGCAACCTACCATGCTCCAATGCAGCCGCAGTATTACGTCGGAGAAAATCCATATCAAGCCGGCGCGATCCCGCCAAACGTCATTGTCGGTGATCCGAAAGGGATTCCGATTCAACAAACAATTTACAGGGACACGCCTGCTCCGATCAACTGCGTCTTTTGTGGTAGCTCCGGTGTCTCCAAAGTCCGGTAATTTATCATTTCAACCTTTTCAATGCTTCAAATTTTCTCTGCTCCTATCAACTGCACTATCATCTTTATAAGTGAAAACTGTTTTTTAATCCAGCTTATGAGTCAATTGCGAATTTTAGGGTTTTGGTAGCACATGTAAAGGATATAATTCAATTCAACCATCATATTATTTAATGTGAAATTTGTAACCTCTGATATGTGTTCCTTTTTTGTTACAGCATGCTTTTGTGTTTTGTAAGGTTGATTGATTCCATTTAGATAGGGTATAATTGAATTGTATCGGTTTTGGTATATTGGCTGCCATGTTTTAGGATCTAATTTCGTGAGTGATAACAAATGCAACTTAAGGTCAGGATATTGGGAAGTATTATATGTACTGAAAGTGTCAGGAAAAATTTCTGCGTTGGATCATAAAACTGATAATTTGGTTTCTACTTTGAATGGATTGCTAAATTTTAGGATCTTGGTTCAGTTGCACTTTGTGATTTGTGCTGATTTTATTGAAGAAAATTAAGATACCTTGAGACATGGAGCTCTATTCGGGGATGTATAGATCAAATACATTTGAACTCTTAGATATCAATTTGCTCAGCCAAGAAGGTGCACGAAGCTTATGGTGACAGCGTGAATGTGGAAGTGTTTAGAAAAGATAAAAGAATTAAGAATAAGAAGACAGGAGGAAGAAGAGACTCACACAAATAGCTTAAAGCTCAGCTCAAACCGTTAATGAAATCTGAATAATTGTAAGGCATTACATGATAAAATAGTACTATTAGGGCTAGGAAAACAATTACTTGAGAAATAATAAACGTTTCCTTACTAACAAAGTAACTAAATAAATAATAATACTAATCCTAATCTACCAAGGACACTTTCCAATTGACCAAAAGACCTTTGACCGAGTTGGAAACTGTCCTGCATCAACTCCCCTGCGCTGAAAGGAACTAGATTCCGGCGAGTTAGGAGCGGGGCCAAGAATGCCTTGCTCATTAGAAACACGGTGAATAATAATAAAGTATTTCTTCAACTTCATTTGTGGCATGCATGTGGCAGTGGCACAAGTGCGTGTATTTGGTCTTTCCAGTGACAAAGGAATATATTTTTGCAGCCCAAAATGTTACACATCACGATCCCATATCCATGTAGGTCCCAAGAGCAAAAGAAAAGGCTTGAGGGCATAGTTGTCAAAGGCGCTCGCCTTTGGCGCCTGAGGCGAGAGTCGAGGCCAGTCGAGGGTTTGTCGCCTGAAGAGGGCTGGGCGAGTCGGGCGCTAACTGCCGGCATATATATGAGATTTTCGATTCTAGATCTAGGCTTCAATATTAGATGTTAATGAAATCTAACAGCCATTGTTGTCAAAGGCGAGCGCCTTTGGTGCCCGAGGCGAGAGGCGAGGCGAGGGTGCAGCGCCTCATGTGTCCTAGGCGAGGCGATGTGCAAGAGGCGCTGAAAAGGCGACGCCTTTGGCGCCTTTTGGAAAGTCGTGAGGCGTTAAAAGATCGGGAAAGTCGCTCATCTATGATTTTTTCTCTTTTTTTTTTAAAATTTGGATATACCGGACGAGGATAGCCGGGAGATTTCAATTCCAGATCTAGCCTTTGATCTTCACTTTTGATCCAATCTAAGGCCAGATCTGCTATCACCATGAGTAGGCGAACATATCTGTACCTTCGTCGTTGCCGGAAGTCGTCGGAATTGGAGTCACGCCCCACGCAGCGGTGCATTTTCGCCGGACGCCCATGCACCTGATCGCGACTATACATGTTAGTCTCTTGCTTGGTTTTTGGATCGAGGCAGTTTCAAGCTATTTTTGGTCTGTCGGATTTTTATTTATTTATTATGTACTGTAGATTTGAATCTGAAAATAAAAAGAATGGGTTATCTCTATTGAAAAAAGATGTACAGATTTATAAACTATGTAGGATATATCTATTCTAGGAAAAAATAAATCAAATCTCCTATAATTACTCTCCTACAATTACTCTCCTATAATTATGCTATAATATTTACCATATTTAACAATCTTTAATGTCCAGTTTATTCCCATATTTATCTATTTGACATGTTTTTGTTGAAATTTGTTAAACTATATATATATATATATATATATATATGTATATTATTTTCGTGAGCGCCTTTTTGGCGCCTTTTTAGCGCCTCGCCTCTCGCCTCAAATTTGGACCTATCGACTTTTTAGCGCCTCTCGACTTTGACAACTATGCTAACAGCACAGATGGCTTCGTCTCTACCTGGCGAACTCATCTAGGCTTTCGCCGTCGCCAGAGGATGCCGGAATCAGCCTCACGAGCCCCACGCGCCGGCACCGGCGTCGGAATTTTCTTGCCGAAGCATCACAGACGAGGTCGCCGGCTAGGTTGCACGGACACTCCATCAACCTAGCGTATCCGGCCGTATCCGTGATACAGATACTTCTAGATACTCTAAGTTGAAGGCGTGTCCGTGCAACCTAGGTCGCCGGCTCCCTGCGAATTGCTTCCCGTGATTGGTTTGTTGATTAGTGGAGATTAAGTATGATTTTGTAATTTCTTTTGTTTATTTCATGTTTTTCCCTTTTTTTTCTAATGTGCTGAGCTGCTGCTATCTTATATCATTACATGGAGTTTATTTTCATTTCATTTTTAGGCATTTTATTTATTATTTATTATATTTTTAATTTGGGATTTGGGATTATTTGAATTTTTCATTTTATTTTTGGATTTTACTTTATTTTTTTTAAAAACTTTATTTTCTTTGGTTGCTTAACTATTTATTATATTACTTGGAATTTTAAACTAGCTCAGAATTTCATCATATATACTATGTTAGGACTTAGTTTCTTGTATTATATTCACTTATAACATGTTTTGTTTATATTTGTTAAGTTATATATATTTTATGTATTTTTTCTTAGTTTTTTTTCCGTGAGAGCCTTTTTGGCGCCTCGCCTCTCGCCTCAAATTTGGACCTATCGACTTTTTGGCGCCTCTCGATTTTGATAACTATGCTTGAGGGGAAAAACTTCACCCATAACACTTTCAGTATGCTTGCCCCATAAAAAAGTCACTAAACATTGCTTGTTCACCTTTAATTTTGAACTAGTAATCCATGCAACATCATAAGGTTCTGGGTTCTGCTGAACTTCCAATCCCAGTTTCTTCGTGACATCCTCAAAATAAAACTGGCACAATTACCGCTATCAATGACCAATGAGTATTACACTTTTACAAGTTACTTGTTTGGAAGAGTCCCCCCCTTTGTTGGAGAGTATCATTTTTTGAGTTATTGTCAATAGAACAAGACGAAGAACCCCAACTTAGTCATTTTGTACTCATCAGCATAATAAGGAACTCCTTCTAAAGGGTCATTAGGTTCACAAACACATTTTGTAGATTCATCCTTTTTTTTTTTTGATAAGTACAAATTTTATTTTATTTTATTTTAGATTCATCCTTTTTTAGTTTCTTGAGGTTCCTTAGGTGTTACACTTTCAACAAGGTCTACCAATTTTGTTGAAGTAACTTTCATGGAAGGAGAAAGGCAATTGAAGGGGATATGTCCAAAGCCATGATAATTAAAACATCTAGGTGGTGTTTAGGAACTTGAGAAGATGTATAGCGTGATGGTCTATTTAAATTAGAAGAATTGGCTTGAGATTTATCAAAGGATTAACCTCGGTTTGGATCCACACAAGTTTGCTAATGCTCGCTTCTTGTTTGAGGCTCTGTAGTTATTCTTGGAATATTATTTTTCTTGGATTCATCTTCAATTTGAGAAGGTCCTTCAATTCACGAGAAAGACTAGTATTTAACCTGTGTATACAATCAAATCATGACATCTTCAATCCATGGAAATTCTAAACGCATAGCCAAATTATAAAACTTATTATTGATTCCGTAACAGATATGCTCCCCTGATATAATTGAGAAGAACCAATGTATAATACTGAGGCACAAAGTATCGAGACATCGCAAGCATGGTTGTCGAAGGCGACCCCTTGGTGCCTCAGACATGCTGGGGGAGTCGATGTGCCAGAGGTGGGGAAAGGTGTACGCCTTTGGGGCCTTCTTTGTAGGCGAGAGGCACCGAAAAGTCGAATAAATCGCTCAGTTATATATATATATATTTTAAAAAAAAAAAAAAACTTTTTAACTAGGAAACGACATAAATAGATAATAAAACCTAAATTACCCAAAAAGATTTCATTAGGCGAATCAGACCAAGCGACAGTCCGACATAGCGATACGAGCCCTAGGCAGCTTCCGACTTCACTGTAGGCTCCGTCTTCTTCTTCCAACTTCAAGGAGGGTTCCGACTGAGGGTTTCGTCTTCAAGGAGCCATCTTCGGCTTTCTTGACTCTCTGTTCCAAGTAAACTCTTATTTCTTCACTCAGTTCGACTTTTACTATTTTTTTATTTTATTTTTTGTATAAAATACCTGGCTTCTTGAACTCTGTTCGACTGTGCAAGTGTGTAGACTTAATCTGTTCTGTTAAAAAACTAATTTCTATTTCTGTTCTGTTTTAAAAAAATTGTTTCTATTTCTGTTCTGTTTAATTGTTTTAAAAAAGTTACTCTGTTTGACTGTGTAGACTTTACTCTGTTCTGTTTAAACAATTTGTTTCTCTTTTTGATTTTCTGTGCTGTTTAAAAAATGTTTCTATTTCTGTTCTGTTTAACAGTTTAAAAAATTTACTCTGTTTTTTTAAAAATTATAATTAAGAAAATTGTCTCAATTAAAAAAATTCTCAATTTTTTTTAGCTTGTTCTTAGTTGTTAGTTGTTACTTATTACATTCCATGACTTTAGTTCTCTTTTGATTTCCATGACTTTATTTCATTTGCTTTGATAATTATTTTCTTTGAATTTTTAGTTAAGTTCATCTAATGCATTGGAATTTCAACTATGAGTGAAAAATTTGTGTTATTGATATTATGTTAGAACTTAGTTTTATGTTTTGTGCTCACTTATAACATGTTTTGTTGATATTTGTTAAGTTATATGTATTTTATGTATTTTTTCCTTGGTTTCTTTTTCGTGAGCGCCTTTTTAGCGCCGCGCCTCTTGCCTCAAATTTGAACTTATTGCCTTTTTAGCGCCTTTCATCTTTGACAACTGTGATCGCAAGCTTCATCTCATCCCCATGTAAGAACACCTGGGAATCAGTTTTGTTGTACCTTTGTCACCAAACTCTAGTGGCAACCTTAACCTTGGCTTCAGGCTTCAGCAAAGAAAAGCTTCCACTCCTCTGTCCAGACCATACACCCAATCCTAAAAAACCTTGGGATCATGGTAACCATGGAAATCACACCTAATTTAGCACCTCGGTCTATGTCAAGCAATCTAGGATCTGCGTGAACTTGTGACTGGCTTGGTAATTGTGCACATCTCATTGGATTATTCACAGAAGCAAAACCACCTTCACGAATTGGGTCCTTGCTTTTGTCTACAATAATGTCCCATAATTTGGCAACAATATAATCTTTAAAGGTATCCAAGTTAATCAAGTTAGTATCAATTGCATTAAGCCTTTCGAATAGTCGTTGGTTTATGGCTTCTTGCTCTTCGACAAAAACATCCAACCACAATTACCTCTGCCGCATTTTCCATGGTTAAGGTAGAAATAGTAAAGAGAAGCAAAGATAAACGTGGGCTGGAAAAATTAAAAAAAAAAAATTCAACATTATTTATTTTGGTTGTAACTGGTTCAGACCAGTGGTTCACAGAATTTAGGCTGATCTCCGGTTCAGTTGTATTGGGTTCAGCTGTATTGATCAGTTGAATATGAGGAGCCGGTTCACTAAATGAATGGGTTAGTTTGGGTATTTAGACAGACTTGAGTTTGGAGATGTGGTTGCTAGACTTAAGGTTACTGTAACTTGCACAGCAACGATGCAGACAAAAGAAGACGAAGATAGCGAGTGATAGGATTGATAGGCGATGACGAGAAAGTGCAATTAGGTTTGCGACGAAGTCGGTGGGGTCTCTTGACATCGATGAAGGTGAGAAGATACCATCTTAGCGGCGACAAAGATGTGATGAGTTAGGGTTGACAGTGGAGATTGCGATTGAGGCTTGCAACTAGGAGCATAATTGTCAAAGTCGAGAGGCGCCAAAAAGGCGATATGTCCAAATTTGAGGAGAGAGGCGAGGCGCTAAAAAGGCGCCAAAAAGGCTCTCATGGAAAAAGTTCCAAGGAAAATACATAAAATGCATATAACTTAACAAATATCAACAAAACATGTTATAAGTGAGCATAATACATGAAACTAAGTTCTAACATAATATCAATAACACAAAATTTTCATTCATAGTTGAAATTCATATTATCGACCACTACTACTTGAGGGGACTAACATTTCTAATCAAAATGAAAGAGACAGAAAAACAGAGTAAGCTAGAACACAGAGAATTTGTTTAAAAAATAGAAACAATTTTTTTAAATTTTTTAAAAGTACACAGTTAACTAATGAAAGGAAATAGAACATAGTAAATTTGTTTAGAAAATTGAAACAATTTTATTTAATTTTTTAAAAAAATGGTACAAAGTTAAGACTGTTGAGTTATGAAATTAAATAACATTGAGTAAATTTGTTTCAAAAATAGAAACAATTTTTTTTAAAAAGGATAGAACTGAGACGATTAAATTTGAACAGAGTCAATGAGTCAAGAAAGCAGTTTACTTGGAATAAATAGTGCAAGCTGAAGACAAAACCTAGCCTTGAAGTCGGAACCCTATCCTTGAAGTTGAAAGCAGAAGACGAAGTCTTAGACCTGAGTTCGCAAGTTGAAGATGAAGCCTTAGGGCTCGTATGAGTGTCGCAGGGTTGAAGACCAAGTTGAAGATGAAGCCCTAGGGTTCGTATTAGTCGTAGGGTTGAAGAAGGAAGCCCTAGGGCTCGTATGACTCGTAACATTGTAGCAGGGATTCGTATGAGTCGTATCACATTCGTCGTCGTGGTCTGAGACTCTGAATTGGGATTTTTATTATAGGCTTTATTATATATTCATACTAAAGCAAAACAACGTCGTTTGGTAGTTAAAAAATTAAAAAAAAGGAATAACTGAGCGACTTATAGGCTTTTTCAGCGCCTCCCAAAAAGGTGCTAATGGCGTCGCCTTTTCAGCGCTTCTTGCACATCGCCTCGCCTAGGACACATGAGAGTGTAACCTCACCCTCGCCTCGGGTGCCAAAGACGCTCGCCTTTGACAACTATGACTAGGAGTCTAGGACTTGAAAATTGATACTGGTGCTTGATGGCCACGAAGTCGTGATATTTAGAGGTGAGGTGAGTTCTTGGTTTAAGGTTCGGATTGCAAGCGATAAATTTGTACGCACTGTAAAAACTAAATTTTTTAGGAAGGGGCTGTTTGTAAAGGTTAAGAAACTTGGGGCTGCCAGTATGACAGAAAAAGAGTAGCAGAACTAAGAACTAGAAAGAGAAAGAAGAATACAGGTTCAAGATGATGGAATTCAGCTCTAATTATTCTGATACCATATGAAGGCAGAGGGGTATAGAAAAGATAAAATAATCAAGAATAAGAAGATTAGAAGGCAGGACAAAGAAGAAACTCAGGCAAATAGCTTAAAGCTAAACTCAAATTAATAATCAACTCTGAGTAATTTTAAGGCATTACATAAGTATTTATAGGCTACAAGATTCTCCTAATTATATCAGACCTAGGGCTAGGAAAACAACTAATTAAGAAATAATAAAAGTTTCCTTACTAATAAATTAACTAAATTAATAATAATACAATCCTAGTCTATGAAGGACACTTTCCAATTGACCAAAATGCCTTCTTTGACAGAATACTGCATCACAGCGTGAAGCTGAACATTTGTAATGGACTAAATCCTTCAGTTTCTGATTATTAGTTGTTGGAGTAACTCTGGAAATAGGAAGATTCACGTATCGAGGTGACAAGATCTCACGCCTTTGAGATGAATCTCCTTCACCTTTATAGTATAATGATGCATTGAAGAGGTTACTAATTCAAGTTAGTCATTGAGCTGTAAACTTTCTGAATGAAACTGACCTGGCAGGTTATGCTAGTGTTACATACACAACGTTCTTGTCGTAATATCTTAATGCACTTGTAGTGTAAGTTGATGGAACTAGAACTCAAGTAGAGATGAATACTGTGGTGAGTGTCCTGTTAGAAAAGGTAACTTATGCCTTTTGGTGCATTACAAATTTTACCAGTTTGTTGCTACTTTTAGTTTCGATTTTCTACGTTTACATCTATTCAGACATATGGAGCAGTGACTGTGAAAGTCTAACACAATCTAACACAACTGCGTCACTAATTGCCAATTTGTTTGAAGAAGTACGGTTGGCCCCACTGTGGTACATATATTCTATACTAAATTATATATCATATATGTACAAATGTATGACCTTCCACTTAGCATCAAGCAATTACTCATCATTCATTCAAATCAGAATACTTGGTACTTTACCCATTTGTCATTTAAATCCATTAGTTTTGGGCTTTTAAGTTTTAATCCATGTTACCTAACAATGGAGATTATTTATGTTTACAACGAGTAACAACATACGATACTTTGAATGAAATAACACTTTTGGAGCATGTTTAATAGACTATTATTAGAGTGAGTTTTAGAGTGCCGGTCTATGACACATGCACAACATGGACACTTGGATCTTTGGCCCGCCATGCTTAATATGTCAATGCCGTTACCTCCAATATTTTGAATGGATGAACTTGTTTCAGATATTCCGATGGTATGGCTTTAGGAAGATGATTACAAGGTCATTTTGCTCTTTAATACTGGGTTGATCTTCCAAGAATGAACATAAACATTGGTTTGTCATCTTGTTGGAGACTCATGTTGAACTCTTGATCACATTGAAGATCTTTTTTCTCCCTAACCTCCTTCGTTTCCTGAGCTGTGTGCCACAATTGGAATTAGGTTTTATTGTGTATGGAACTTCTTTCTTCTTTAATAAACTTGAACAAATTTCTGGGGAGATAGTGATTCATTTGTTGAGCTGTCTTTGACATTTCTATTTGTCAGCAGAAATTTTGTGGTAGGTGATGGTAACTCTATTATAGACCCAGCTTGATGAGTATCCGAATGCTTCAGTCCCAGTCCAGTTCAAGGCTGTGGGTTATGTGGTGTGGGGTGCGCTATAGTTAGGTTTCACTTCTGGTTGCAATGCGATAGGATTCCCTATGTACGTAATAATATCTTGGAAGTTGGGACTGGTTTGGAATAGTTGCTGCTTTTCCGAAGTTTATAGTACTGACACAGATTTTTATTATTGATCTGGAAGAGAAACAATTATAAGGACTGATATTAGTTAGTTTACTTTTCAATCCCAAAGGATTTGAATTCTGTTTTGATTTCTAGATAGATATGAGTACACATCCATAGGGAACCTATTTGATCCATAAGAAAACACTGTTTCTTATCCATGCACAAATAAAATTACTTGGATCACCTATGATCCATTTTTGGCAAAAGCTAAAATTGTGACATCCCTTAATTCCTGATAGTAACCAGAAAATTTAAACTTAAAACTGATCCATGAATGCCAAAGCCAGCCACTAAAGTTTAAACTCAATTGAAGGGTCCATTCTTTTTTGAATTCGTTTTTTCTTGAGCCGTTCATGGTCCCCATTGCAGGTCTGGTTTAGCAGTAAAAGAATTTCCTCAATTTTACTTTATCCACAAAACACAGATAAAGAGTCTTCGAGAACTCAACTATGAATATCTTTTGGACAGATATAAATTTCAAATATCCAGAAAATATTTCCAAAGTGAAATGCCGAGCTGGACATTTTAGTTTTCACATCTTTAGATTTGGTTTAAGCATCTTCAAATATAGGCAGATAAAGTAGGCAAATAACTAAAGATTAATGATTGATCATAAGCAAATCTAAATACAAGTAGAATCAACACATACACATAGGATTTGAAGAAAACCACGTATCAAACCGATATTAATAATCAAGTCAATTTTTTTTCCTAATTCATGTGTTGTGTCAAATACAAGTAGAATCAACACACATACACATAAAATGTTAATCGGTAAACAATATTTTTTGATAAAGATTTTAATCAATAAACAATATTATGCTTTAGAATTTCCTAAGGAAGTGAATTAATATAAATCTTTGGTCAAATTTTAATCAAGTTTACAAAATAAAGTCAAAATTGGACTTCATCAATTTATTTCTTTTGTGATAATGGGATTACGAGTTTGTACATGTCCCTTCAAATAAATGGCATTATTTAGAACGGGCAGTGTAGTATCCCACTTAGATCTAATAACTTGTGAGAGTAATTACTGTATTTATATTTAAAAAACTTTATGCATGATATTCAGTTTTATTTCAAGTGACTTGCGTTTTTATATGTAAAAACAGATCAAAACCAAGTTTGGCAGCTGTTGTTGGTTGCATGATGCCTATGATGCTTGGAATATGCTTTCTTTGTCCTTCCATGGACTGCCTTTGGCACAAGTATCACTATTGTCCAAACTGCAATGAGAAGGTAATGACTAATGAAGTCTTTTTTGGATAGCTTCCTTTGTCAATGATCACTATGAATTTCTTTTGGGATAGACTAATAAACCTTGTTTTTGCTCCAGGTTGCTGATTTTGAGAAGTCTGATCCTTGTATTGTGATGGATCCTCCAAACTGGACGCATGAGAGCTATGCGTTACCTGCTTGACATGATAATTGATAAGTATGCAATTTGTGTGTGTATATCTTTTTTGTTTGCATGTAACCTCTGGTCATGTTAATAGAAGTAAGTGAAGTTTAATTAATTACGTAAGGTCTTCTCATCATGTAAACAAAAGATTGTGAGCAAGTACACTAAACAATGAGGCAGATTGAAACCATAATATACATATATATATATATATATTTGTATAGTTTACTCGTTTGTTGTGCATATATGCACTTTTTAGAAAACATTTGCTTGTGTGATTATTCTTTTCCCAACAATGCAAAGATTGTTGGATGGATATGATGTGTTACTGCCACACGCGCACACATCCACACACACGACGTGTTTTTATGATGCTCTTGATACATTGACCCATGCAGACCCAAGATGTATGCACACTCCCTCGCACATGACTGCTTTTTGTTAATGACTCATGACCATATGATACATACAGACTCCAGATGTTCTTAATGTTGAAACCAAAGTAATGCTTTTTATTAAAGAAATTGCTAGAACTAGGACGGACATACCTTTAGGTGGTGCACCAGATAGACCTCCAAGTGAAGAAGAGCTGGTCCAGCTTGATAGACAATAGACTGCCGGACTAGCCAAGGTGGACTGCCTACAAAGCAAGCAAAGGATTTCAAATCCTTTGAGAGGCTGTAGGCAAGTCATCCTTGGCTACCAAACAGACTCTTTATCATCAAGACCGACCGACCCCTTTTGTATATCTCAAAAAAGAGTACGACGGCTCTAATGGTAGGCTGCCGATGTCATGCTCCTGGGTTGATATCTATTTATAGCTAAGGAGTGTTGTGCTTTGATCAAGTCGGACAAGAAGGTTCTCATCAAGGAATTTATTCCTGTAGATAGGGCTATAATATGAATCAAGCTCCTTGAATTTAGTCAGAATCAACACTGAATGGTCCTCATTAGACATTTCTTTGTGATATAAATAAGTTAAACATGAAAATATCTTCAAGGCCGAGTGTGCCTAGTGGTCTATTTAATGATGGTCATTCAATTGAAAGCTTGTAACTTTCTACAGATGTTGCGAACCAACATTGGAGAATACAGCCTTACTCATGTGCATTCTGGTTTGTCTGCATTGGCTTGGCTTTCTTCTGGTGTGATATAACCATCTCATATGCCTTCTGGTTTGTCCCCATTTTGGCTCGGGTTTCCTCTTGTATGTATGATTGTACGTATAATGGTGCTCTAATCACGTGTTTTTCCTTGTGATATTCTTCCTCCGTTCCGGGCAAAGAGTTAACTATTCTATTTTAGAATGTTTCGCTTAAAGAGCCCACTTTTAAAAATTAAGGTATAAAAATATCATTTTATTATTAATGAATTACTAAAAGTGTCATTTTTTAAAAAAAAATTGGCTTTCAAACGGGGTCTCTTTACTCGGAACAGAGGGATTAAAATGTTTCTTGCAAGATGAAATTCAAAAGGATAAGATCCTTGGATATGTGAAGGGGTAATGAAATAAATATGTACCTAATTCAATCAACAAACACATTGCATAGCGGAATATAGTAAATTTAAGAAAGTAAAAACACAAGAGAAGATTTTAAGTATACAAGTTATCATGCTTGTAGAACATGTCTTATGACAAAACTTCCACTAATTAAAAGAATGTAAATATTGCAATACGAAAACACTTTGAAAGTGGAAATCCTATGAAAACTCTTAAGAGAGTATATGAATACTTTTTTAATACGAATAAAACAGTTCAAAAAGTGAACACAAAATCAGAGATTGTATTGCGAATGAAGTTCTGGACGAAGCTTTATTCACTGGTTCATTAGTAGTCTGCAAGAGCTCTTGTGCTTTAATCTTCCACAACACAATCTTTATGTGCTTACACAAGCATGTCATATAAACTACATCATTAAATAAGGAAATGAGGAAATTTCTAAGAAGACCATTAAGGCAATGGGGAAGCTTTCAAGGAAGACAACAACAACATTGAAGACTAAGGCATGAGACACAACACAAATGAGGGTAAAAGTAGGCCAAGCTTATTTGCACTTTGCACATAATCCTAACGATGGGCTGCTTATCTCCAAGGAATATTTTGATTTTGACTCGACTTTTGGATTGAGCATAGTTCATAATCTTGGACTTGGCTTTGATGGTTCTTTTTCATGCTTTTTAGAATTATTCCAATTGTAATGTCAACCAGTAATATGCATGCCGACCATCGTGAACATTGTCCAAGTACTTTCTGATTGGTTGTTACTTGTTACAAGGGTCATGGGTAACTCCATGATTGGTCAGCATACAAGTGAGAAACCAGTTGTCTTTTTGTGTAGCAAAAAATGTCACAGTTTCGAGTCACTGAGTATGCAGAAAACTTACTTAGAAGAGGTCCCCGTTTCTACATGGGATTACTCATGGGGATATTTTTGAAATAGTATATAGAACAAATTAAAAAGCAGAGTAGATTGTCAATATTTGATGCCAACAAGCTTCATCAAGAGTGAAAGGATATGGTTGATAGTCACTGCCTCCTACTTTGAATCATTTTCTTTTCACTTCAATTGGCCTGGGAGAGTCCAAGTGTCGACAAATCATTTGCATTTGATTGATGTATAAGATTATTATTATTTTTTATTTTCTGATTTTGTATATGTTTGAAACTAAGCTTAATTACCAAGGAACTAGAATGTAGATTGTTACTCGTTTGAGAGGGCTTGCAATAATTGTTACAGTTGAGATAGCCAAAAGCCACTTACTTAAAATAGGGCGGAGGAAGCAGTTGCATGGTGGTTTATGATTGCTTATAGCTGCTTATTATTTTTCTCTCTCTATTTAATGTCCAAATTGTTTTGTACTTAGCAAATAAGAAACCGAGATTTTTCCTTTGTCAGAACGATCCTTAGAAATCTGAAAACTAAGACAAAAGCATGCAAACGAGCATTGCTATAACGCCCCGAGCCTGAGAGCCTGGTCCGTTACGTGTAGCTTATATACTGGCCCACTGAACACGCGGTACCTTGAGTCATCAGGCCCACCACAAAACTGACCCAAAAATCCATGGATGATATTGGTGCTCAGAGGTTAAACACAATTCTCACACCTACCCGATGTGGGATGAAGTATTACAATTTCCCTCACTTAAATTCTTTACGCCCTCGTCAAGGCCGAATCATACTCCGGGCGATGTAGGAATCAAGAGGTGGCTCGTACGGGAATCAAGAGGTGACTCTCACCTTCTGCGATGTAGCACTTTGATCCGTCAAGGCCGAATCATACCCCGGGCGATGCATGAATCAAGAGGTGGCTCGTACGGGGATCAAGAGGTGATTCTCACCTTCTGTGGTGTAGCACTTTGATCCGTCAAGCCGAATCATACCCCGGGCGATGCAGGAATCAAGAGGTGGCTCGCACGGGGATCAAGAGCGTACGGGGATCAAGAGGTGATTCTCACCTTCTGCGGTGTAGCACTTTGATCCGTCAAGCCGAATCATACCCTGGGCGATGCAGGAATCAAGAGGTGACTCCCACGGGGATCAAGAGGTGACTCCCACCTTCTGCGGTGTAGCGCTTTGATCCCCCTGCACAGCACTTTGTTCCCACATTTCTAGCTGGAACCCGCTCTGATACAATTTGTAATGCCCCGAGCCCGAGAGCTCGGTCCGCTACGTGTAGCCTATGGCTCACTGAGCACGCGTCACCTTGGATCATCAAGCCGACCCAAAAGTCCATGGATGATGTTGGTGCCCAGAGGTAGTGTGTGACAACATTATAAATCGAACACAATTCTCATACCTACCCGATGTGGAATGTGGTATTACAATTGCACTCATACGAGAAAGAGGCTGAGTCGGAGCGGTAAGATGGTAATAGTGCAAATTTTTGATTGAGAATGTTGCGGTCTTTTAAATCCCACTGGAGCACTTATGGCCTATGGGTTTTCCATAACGGAGGAGATACCTTGCTGGTGACGGTGAGTGAGAGTGAGAGAGAAGGCAATATGTCAAGTAGTCGAATTCTGGTCCGTTAATTGTTACTATTCAAGGCTTCAAGTAGAACTGATCCCATCCTATGTATGCATGTCCGTTGATGGATCCGTTTGTGTTTTATGCTGGCGAGTAGGCTGCTGTAATTAAGTTGAGCTATATATGAAATGAAAATGAAGCTCGTTTATATCATGAGTCGCATCATGGTGACCCTCTTGATAGAATGATATCGAGGTAAATTTGGGCCGGCCCCTTTTTCCAAATTTGTAATCAATACAATCCATCATGTTTTTTTTTTTAACCTGAAAAAGTCACTGTTATGGATGAAAGAACTACAATACCCTTAATGAATCTAAGACATGCTACTGGTCACTTAATCAGTGCATCGCATTGCATCAATGTATGCATCGTGATGAACTAAATTCAATTGCAATGCATGATTTTGATGAATGTTTATGTGCATTGCGATGTACAAATTGATTCAACACGATGCACACAATCATGCATCAATATCATAGCAATGCATCATGACTCTAAATTGATGCATCGGGAGATCCAAATTAATGCATCGCGATGCAAACTGGTTTCGACTGCATCTTTTTCACCTTCTTCTTCATCTTCCTCTTTTGTAAGCTATCTTCTTCCTTCTTTGCCGTCATCTCTAACAAAAAATCCTTCAACTTAACTCAGATTCATTCCAGTATCGTCTTTAATGAATTGAAAAAATCATTTATCTTTTGAAGGCATTTCTCCCGAACCCCCACTATGAGGCATTGTCCCCTCGACCTAACCAGACAGGTCGACTCTCGTTTCGTTACACAACAACCGTGAATTTTCGAACTTCAACTTGTTGGCTGGAGCTGTAGAATGAGACGATTTAGATATTTTAGGAACATATTTTAAAAATAAACTTTAGTAGTTGAAAAAAAAAAACAAGGGAATTGAGCTATTAAAAAGTTAGGAAAATGTACTGCCATCAATTTTCCCAATAATATTCAAAGAGACAACTATATTACACAACGTGGGCATATTTGCACCGACCGAGCTTTTTCTACCCAAGTAACCCAACCCAACCCAACCCAACCAAACCACATTCTAAGGCTATATACCTTGCCTAAGTTTTCATTTGTTTACCGTACCACATCACTATCCCTCGACTCTAGTAAGCGTACAAAATCAGAAAAATGATTTTTGAAAATAAAATTACGGAATAATTACAGGTCGGTCCTCTTTCAAAGTTTTTAATCGCTATAATCTCGGTTTTTTTTTTCAACAAGAAAATGATATTTTTGGGGGCAAAAAGACTACGATACTCTTAATAAGTCTGAGGCGCGCTACATAAATGCCTCACGGTATATCACCTTTTGCATCGCGATGAATCAATTTAAATGGAATCAATTTTAATTACATAATACAATTTTTAGTCCATGATACATAAATTTTAATTACCTAATTCAATTTGCATCTCACTGCACAAACTTTTATGTACCGCGATGCATCAATTCAAACAACCAATTGATACATCGCGATGCAGACTGGGTTCAAATGCATCTCTTATGCCTTCTTCTTCCTCCTCTTATGATGTAAGTCATATTTTTCATCATCCGCCTTCGTCCTTACTAAAAATCATTCAATTCAGTCCAGATTCATTACAATATCTTACTTAATGGTTTAGAAAAATTGTGTATCTTTCGGTGGCGTTGCCTTCGAACCACTATGAAGGGGTACAATCCCCTCGACCTGATCACGCAACAATGGTGATATTCGAATCCAATGTGTTTGCCAGAATAATTAAATGAGACAATAACATTTTCGAAATAATATTTCGAAAAATGGACTTTTGCGGTTGAAAAAAAGAACAGTTAACTAGTAGAGTTACAAACTTTAAAAAGAAATTGACCAGAATTTCACCATAAAATTAAAATCTGGAAATTGGTTTTAACCGTAAAAGTTTGAATTTATTAGAACTAGGATAAGAAACACAATCTTCTACTCCCTCCGTTCTAAACTGGACGTCTATTTTAAAACTTTGTTATCTCAAAATGAATACTCCCCCACCCCCTCAACCATACTATTTTTTAATGTTTTACTTTCAAAATTCGCTTTTAAAAATTATGTCTATAATATCCACAACTTTTTAACATTATTCACTATATTTGATATTAACATATTGAGTAATGATTATACATAAATATTTTTATAATTATAACAAATTCTAATACTAATTATAAATCTCTTAATTATTAAACTTTTCAAACATATAACTTTTTGGATGAAACAAAATAAGTATATATTTTTGTAAATGATAACTAATACTCCTCCGTTCCTTAATAATCGTCCTGGTTGATCCGGCGCACAGTTTTAAAAAAAACAATCGACTTAATTATTTATATTTGTTTAATGTGTAGTTTCCTTTAAAGCCCATATGTATGTGGCCCATAATTAAAGTAGAGTGAAAAAGTAAGGGTAAAGTGGTAAAAGTGATGTTCTAAAAAGGTAAGTTTCAAACTGAACAATTATTTTGGGACGGACGAAAAAGGAAAGGAGGACGATAATTTAGGACAGAGGGAGTGTTATTTATTTATCTCGTTCTAGTGTGACTTATAATGTTATATGTAAACAATAAAAATAATGCTGCATATGTGCTATTAAAATAACTTAAAAATAATATTTTAAATTTTAGTGAAAAATTAAAAATAACTCATTTTAGAATGAATGAGATATAAAGTAGGGTGATAACCGGGTCGGTCCCATAGAATAAAATTATAACCGAAAAAGTCATTCATATTTATTTTCAACCGCTAAAATACACTTTTGATGATAAAATAACGAAGATATTCTGATTGAACAACAAACGTGCGCACAAAAACCCGCGGTCAAACTTTAGCATGCTATAACTAAAGAAACGATGACTAATTAAATAACCGAGACATGATTGGAAAGGACACATAATTAAGTAATACCGAGATATGATTTGAAAGAACGATGTCTAATTAAGTAACTGTTAACTATGAAGGTAAAATCAAAATAAAGTTGAACTCTCTCGAGATTAAATCCAACAAGGACATCCAAATCAAGGCCAAGTATGGAGAAGCAAGCTCAAAAGGGAAAAGGTTCAAGGAAGCCACCATTTTAGAAAGTTTTAGCACCTGGATGTAATTCTCAACAGTAGGAGGGTGTCGGGTGTAAATTATCTGTTAGGCAGTTGCACCTTGATTCTGTTTGTTATTTCTTCTCCTACTCTAATTCGGGTACCAGGTTTTAGACTTATAAATAGGGATTCAATGTAATTTCATCAATCAATGAGAAAGAAAACAATTTTGTGATCCTTCAATATCTTTTCTTTTCATGGTATCAGAGCCAAGAATTTCCTGGCACACGAACCTTTCCAAACATCTATCCAGTTCTTCTCCCTCTTTCTGCCTGTAAACCTCCTATCATGACAGAAACACAAAAATCCTCCATCGATCCCACTAATTCAAAGAACAAATTATCAACAATGGAAATCGGGATAGATTCCAACATGCATCCTTTGTACCTCCACAACAATGATCATCCAGGTCTCATCTTGATTGCCACCAAGTTAACTGGAAGTGAAAATTATAATTCTTGGAAAAGATCCTTTGAGATTGCCTTATCAGCCAAGAACAAGCTTTCAATTATAGATGGCTCCTTTCCCATTCCTGAAAAAGAAGATCCATTATATCCACTATGGGCCAGAGCCAATGACATGGTGATTTCCTGGACTTTCAATGTAGTCACTGAAGATATCAAAGACTAAGCCTAAGTATGTCATTAATGCCCATTCAGTCTGGAAGGAATTGGCAGAAAGGTTTGCTAACATTGATGGTCATAGAATCTTCCAATTAGAGAAAGATCTGCACAAACTTGAACAAGGTACCAGTTCTGTTGAATTTTATTATCATAAGATGAAAGGGGTCTGGGATGAAAATGCAGCCTTGGATCCCACAACAGCCTGTAAATGTCCATGCAACTGTGGAGAAGTCAAGAACCAAGAATCTAGGGAACAAAGGAGACAGTTGATGCAGTTCTTGATGGGACTCCATGAAAGTTTCATGAACATAAGAGGCCAAATCCTTAGAATGAAACCTCTCCCTTCTATTGGAGAGGCCTACTACATGATCAGGCAAGAAGAGACTCAGAGACAAGGCTATGTCCCTGAAACAGGCTTCATTGCCAGCAATATTGCACAACCCTCTCAGACCAATTCTGCCAAAACTTTTCTTGTTTCCTCTCAGGCCAAACCAAACAGCAACAAGACCCCATTCAAGAAGGGGATCTTTTGCAACTATTGTACTAGAGAGGGACACATCAAGGATGAATGCTATAGACTTAAAGGCTTCCCTATTAATCATCCTGGCAACCCCAATCACCCTGCACACAAGACCAGACAATCAAACAAAGACCAACAAGGGAATGATGGCAAGAACCAAAACAGCTATAGCAACCAACCCCATTCTGGAAATCCAAAAATCATGCAAGTGCAGAACAATCAGACCAGTGCAGAAAACAAGAACTCCACTCCTAGCCAGCCTACATTGGAAAACTTACAAGCACAACTCAACCATGTTCTGAACCTACTCAAAATCAAAGACAGTCCAGAAGATTACAACAACAGCCAAACTGGACAAGGATTTGTTGGTATGACACATATGGCAGGTACTTCCATCACTGAAAACCACAAAAACATACCCTCCATACAAGACTGGATCATTGACTCTGGTGCAACAGATCACATATGCACATCACTTACTGTTATGCATGATGTTAAGAAACTAAATCATCCTATCACCATATCCCTACCAAATGGATCAAATGTTAATGTTAGTCATGTTGGTAAAGTATTCCTTAATGCCCAACTCATTCTTGACCATGTCTTCTACATACCCAATTTTAAATACAACCTCCTTTCTATACCCAAACTAACTACAGAAATTAATTGTCACACTCAAATTAATATCTCTCAATGTATTTTCCAGGACCCTTAGAAGACCAAGACTATAGCCATTGGTAACCTCAGTGAAGGACTTTACATACTCAGGGCTGACCCCTCCCACAATCAATCCCACTTTTGCTTCAACTCTTCAAGAGATAGAGATATTAACTTCTGGCACAAAAGACTTGGCCATAGTTCTTTTAGCACACTTAAAAGAATTGTTCATCTTCTTCCTTCCTGTAATAATGACAATGATTCAGTTAAGAATATTACTATGTGTGACATTTGTCCTTTGGCTAAGCAGCATAAATTGCCTTTTAATATTAGCCACACCAAAGCTAATGCTTGTTTTGACCTTATTCATTGTGACTTATGGGGACCCTACAGGAAAACCACTATGAATGGCTGCAGGTACTTCTTAACCATTGTGGATGACTATTCCAGAGGTGTTTGGACCTTTCTCATGCCTACCAAGACTCATGTTTTCAGTCTTTTAAAACAATTCAATGCTTATGTTGCCAACCATTTTCATACCACCATTAAATTCTGCAGAACTGATCATGGGACAGAATTTTACAATTCTGAAGTGTTCCCATTTCTTAACAACCTAGGAATAAAACATCAGAGTTCTTGTGTTGATACTCCTCAACAAAATGGAGTTGTTAAGAGAAAACATCAACACCTCCTTGATATGTCCAGAGCTATAAGGTTTCAATCTGGTCTCCCTATACAATTCTGGGGTTATTGCCTCCTTGCTGCCACACACATAATTAACAGACTTCCCACTGTTGCCACCAACTTCAAAACACCTCATGAGCTCCTCTTTAAAGCCATACCCTCATATGAACATCTGAAAATCATAGGATGCCTTTGCTTTGCCTCAGTTCACCCTTCAGACAAATTTGAACCCAGAGCCATTAGAAGTATTCTTCTTGGCTATCCCTCAGACCAAAAGGGATATATACTATACAACATGGAAACCAAAAAGACCTTTGTTAGCAGACATGTTGTATTCCATGAAACAGTTTCCCCTTTCATCAAACCTGAGCAAACTGACCCTATGACACCTATTATTGATATAAACCTATCCCATGATGACATGGAACCAAAGGGACCAACCCCTAATCCCACTAGCCAAAGCCATGAAGATTGCAGAGCCTGTTGATAACCTTCATGTTAACCAGAATCTTAGAGCTTCTACCAGGACTAAACAACTTCCTGTCAAATTTAAAGACTATATCTTGTCCAGTGCCTACTCCAAACCCTGTGTTAATTCCATTGCACATATACAAGAGCCACAATCTTACAACCAAGCTATCTTAAGCCATGGATGGATTGAAGCTATGAACAAAGAAATTATTTCCCTTGAAACCAATGACACCTGGGATATTACAGATTTACCTCCAGGAAAAAGAGCCATTGGTTGCAAATGGATCTATAAAGCCAAGTACAATTCAGATGGTAGTCTGGAAAGGCTTAAAGCCAGACTTGTTGCAAAAGGCTATAACCAGACTGAAGGTGTGGACTATTCAGAAACCTATGCTCCTGTGGCAAAAATGGTCACTGTAAGAACCATCCTTGTTGTTGCCAGCATTTCAAAATGGGATGTGCACCAGTTGGATGTAAACAATGCATTCCTGCATGGATATTTGGAAGAAGAAGTCTACACGAATCTACTACCAAGGTATAAGTTACAAACCAGCCAGAAGAAAGTTTGCAGACTAAAGAAGTCTATATATGGCCTAAAACAGGCCTCAAGGTAGTGGTTTTCAAAACTTATAGAGGTCTTAATCAACCTATGATATAGGCAATCTATGGCAGACTATTCTCTTTTCACTTTAAAAGAAGGGTCAAAGTTTACTGCAGTCTTGGTTTATGTGGATGATGTTCTTGTGGTTGGAAATGCTACTGACCACATCAATTCCCTGAAACAATTGCTACATGATAAATTCAACATTAAGGACTTAGGGCCTATCAAATACCATCTGGGGATTGAAGTCATAAGGTCTGTGGAAGGTTTTCACTTAAGCCAAAGAAAATATGCAATGGACCTTGTAAAGGCAGCAGGGCTCATAGACAACAAACCTCTCACCATACCCTATGACCCCAATGGAAAACTCTTAACCAAGGCAGGAACTCTCCTTGAAAACCCTTCTGAATATAGATAGCTTGTGGGAAAGTTAATATACCTAACCATTACCAGACCAGATTTGGCTTTTGCAGCCCAATGCCTGAGCCAATTTGTACAAGAACCAAGAGATATTCATCTAAAGGCATTGCATAGAGTACTGAGGTATGTTAAGGCATCACCAGAACAAGGAATCTATTTACCATCCAACAGTCAATTCAATCTTCAAGCCTTTTGTGATAGTTATTGGACAGGCAATCCTAATGACATGAAGTCTATAACTGGCTTTTGCCTGATACTGGGAAAATCCTTAATATCATGGCACTCTAAGAAGCAATCTGTTGTTTCAAGATCTTCCACTGAATCTGAGTACATGACTTTGGCCACAACTAGCTGTGAAATTACCTGGATGCACAACCTCCTGAGAGACCTACAAGTCAATCTTAATAATCCTACTCCCATCTACTGTGACAGTTCATCTGCCATTGCAGTAGCCAACAATCCTGTATACCATGGCAGAACCAAGCATATAGAGATTGATTGTCATTTCATATGTGAGAAAATCAAGAGTAGTCTTGTCTCTCTTCATCACATATCTACTAAAAATAAGATGGCAGACATATTTACTAAGTTCTTGGGAAAAGGACTCCATTAGAAATTCATATCCAAGTTGAGGATTGTTAGTTTACTCACACCCTCAACTTGTGGGGAGGGTGTTAACTATGAAGGTAAAATCAAAAGGAAGTTGAACTCTCTCAAGATTAAATCCAACAAGGACATCCAGATCAAGGCCAAGTATGGAGAAGCAAGCTCAAAATGGAAAAGGTTCAAGGAAGCCACCACTTTAGAAAGTTTTAGCACCTGGATGTAATTCTCAACAGTAGGAGGGTGTCGGGTGTAAATTATCTGTTAGGCAGTTGCACATTGATTTTGTTTGTTATTCCTTCTCCTACTCTAATTCGGGTACCATGTTTTAGACTTATAAATAGGGATTCAATGTAATTTCATCAATCAATGAGAAAGAAAACAATTTTGTGATCCTTCAATATCTTTTCTTTTCAACCGAGCCATGATTGGAAATGACGCCTAATTAAGTAACACAAAGGCATGATTTGAAGGAACGATGCCTAATTAAGTAACACCGAAGTATGATTGGAAGAAACGACGCCTAATTAAGTAACACAAAGGCATAATTTGAAGGAATGATGCCTAATTAAGTAACACCAAAGTATGATTGGAAGAAACGACGCCTAATTAAGTAACACCGAGGTAGGATTGGAAGAAATGATGCCTAATTAAATAACATTTAAGTAGGATTGGAAAAAAATATGCCTAATTATTTATATAACGCGATACAAAAAATAAATTGAAGTCTGCCACCATATTGAAAAAATGACGCCTAATTAAGTAACATCAATGCAGGATTGGAAAAATAAATTGAAGTCTACCACCATATTAAAAAAACGACGCCTAATTAAGTAACACTGAGGCAAGATTTAAAGGAACAAAGCCTAATTAAGTAACACCGATGCATGATTAGAAGAAATGAGGACTAATTAAATAACACCGAAGCATGATTGAAAGAAACGATGCCTAATTAAGTAATATCGAGGCAGGATTGGAAGAAATAATGACTAATTAAAAAACACCGAGGCAGGATTGAAAGAAACAATGCTTAATTATTTATACTAAATTTTGTGCCCGTGCCTATGACACGACGTCAGTATGGGATGGTGTTAGTATTCGAATAAAGCAATATATGTTTGAATTTTGTAAAGGTCATATCTGTATTATAATATAATTGGTTGTTTTGTAAGTTTGAGTTTTCTTTGTTGAACATATTCAGAAACACTTTGGTCTAGGAGTACCTAAATGTCTCCATAACCAGAAAAATGTAAGACTTTTGTTAATTTAAATAACAAAACATGTTATTGGGTGTAATTAACTTTTACCAATAATTAACTTTTACCAACTATCGAGCGTAATTAACAAAATGTAAAATGATTTTTTACTCGTAATTAACTTTGAACCAATTAATTTAAATAACATTAACTTTTACCGGTAATTAACAAAATGTAAAAAAAATACCCGTAATTAAATTTTACCAATTAATTTCAATAACACAATATGTTATAGGGAATAATTAACTTTTACCGGTAATTAAAAGTGGCGTGTGTTTTGTGGTTAGAGCATAGAATTAGCCGTTCTCACACGCTTACTGGATAAAAGATTTAATCTTGACCGGTAGTTATGTTTGGTAAAAACAAATCTTGGCTAGTAGTTAGTTTTTTAGATTTCAACTGTGTGATAGTGTACCACGATACAAAAAATTAATTAAAGTCTGCCACTATATTTTCACATAATTGAGCATAGAAATAGGAAACGTTTATCGTCAGAATGATAAAATTGAACTTTACCACCAAATAACAACATATTTGGGCATCAAAATGAACAAAATATTTTCAACAAATTTCTATAACAAAATAGTTCATATCAATTTCTCACATGTTTATCCTTACAAATATACATATATGTCACCATTTTGACCATGTATTTTGCACATGTATCTTTTGATATAGTTACAGATATTTTTACCCCTTTTATTATCGCCTCAATCACCATGCATATTATTACACCGCAATCATTTGTGCGAGGAGCTTGTTGCAGTGATTTTGTGCATGTTTCGATAATCCATCTTCAAGCTTCATTAATTGTTCAATTCTGTTGACCATAAGACATTGTTTCATCCTTTCTTCTATATATATATTTTTTTTTCTGTAGAGGACATTTATCAAAAACAAATATTGCATAATTATTGAAGGAAATTATCAAACAATTGAATATTACTCACCAGAATTTCAGCATTTTCAAAATGCCAATCTTTTTGTTTTTTGTTTTTGGTTTCATGGAGTTATAGAGAACCCACTTCATTTCTTCATTGTAAAATAGGAGCAATGTCCAATGCTCACAAACCTGGTCTTTATTTCTCTTTGACCCGGTGTGTTTAATGGGAAAAATTAGATGATCATAATTGATGACTTCATTCAATTGATCATCCAAATAAACTTTAGCCATGGCTGCATATTATGACATTTGACTTGCAACATATATCTACAAATAACAAATTTATATATAATTATTAGTAATTAATAAAAAATGTTATACATAAACGAAATAGTATATTTCTTACTCAACAACCACTATTAAATACTTTTGAAGACTTTGGCTGAGATTTTATAATTTCTTTGTTTAAGATTAAAACTCAAGCATCAATGTGCTATAAACAAGGAAAACAGAAGTTATGGTTATTTTCATAAACGAAAATAATACATAATGAGGATTAAAAAGTTATATATATATATATATATACATAATTCACCAGCATGCCATCATCTGGCAAACAAGACAATGCCTTTAACATCTAGAATGGGCACAACATCACCACCTTGATAGACAACCGTGCTGCAAAAATATAAGAATAATATTAATAATTTCCCAATTTTTAAAAGTAGAATAAAAATAATTTGATCAATATAAGTTTCACTTACTTTTCTCCTCCTATTCCATAGTAAAGTTTTTCTAATTTTGTTAGGAATTGTTTTGTAAGTTTTTTAACTGGTGCACTTTTATAATCCACGGGAAGTGGATTAGGTATATCCATCTTATTTTCATTCATTTCTGTGTCAAAAGGTGAATCATCCACGGTTTCTATACAACAATCTTCATATTTGAAGAGAATATTTGCCTTGCTTTCTCATTACTTTCCAAAGAGTATACAAAAGATTACAAGTCATAATCATGGCTAACTTTGAGGCTATAACGTTTGACTAACTAATATATATATAATATACATTTTCCATAAATAGGAGATATGTTAATAATTATAATAATTCTAATGCACCCCCTTAGTCGAATCAGGAGGTTGACGTACGTTGAGATTATCCCGAAAATCATCAAAGAGTGGTAGCGGAAGCCCTTTAGTAAAGATGTTGGTGATTTGTTAACAGGAAGGAACATGAAAAACACAAACTTGACCACGAGCGACTTTCTCACGTACGAAATGTATATCCTGATAGAACCCTCACCGACACCAACGGTCCTCCGTGACTCTCGCTTAGCGCCTAACAGACTTGGAGGCTAAGTTTGGGTTCCTTATTTATGTAATTGATAGAGTCAAATATGTTATGTATATCCTACCTAGAATAGATATCATTGTAAGTCAATATATATATTCTGTAACTATTCCTAATGAAAATTAATGTGGTTATTCTTCTCAACCGTGTTCTTTTCCTATGGTATCAGAGCTTTGATTCCATAAGCAATTTTTTTTTCTTTCATCTGCCCTCTCCTATGGCCACATCCGGTTCTCAAGTTTTCATCCCTAACTCCCAAGAACCCACCAAACCTCTCATTATGGTTGCCTTCCATAATTGTGTCAAACTCACCTCTCTCAACTACCTCTCTTGGAAGACTCAAATTCAAGCCATCCTCCTCGGCTATGATCTTCATAAATTTATTGATGGCTCTCACTCAGTCCCACCCGTAACCATCACCAAAAATAATCTTGCCGAACCCAACCCTGAGTACATGACTTGGTTTCGACAGGACAAACTACTCCTCGGTGCTCTTCTTGGCACCCTCTCCCCCACGGTTGCTCCCCTTGGTTCCCAGGCCAAAACCAGTCATGATTTATGGGACGTCTTGGCCAGCACCTATGCTCGTCCTTCCCGCAGTCACATTAAACAACTCAAGGACCAACTAAAGCAACTCACAAAAGGCTCTCAATCCATCTCGGATTATATGCAATCCATAAAAGCCCGTTCCGATGAACTGGCTATCCTTGGCAAACCTCTTGATCATGAAGATCTTATTGAACTAGTTCTTGATGGTCTAGGTGATGATTACCAACCCATCATTGATTCTGTTAATGGCCGAGATTTACCTATTTCCTTTGATGAGCTCCATGAAAAGCTTATCAACAAGGAACTTGCCCTTCGCTCCAAGGCTCCCTCCTCTACCCTCCCTGCCACAGCTAACCCTACCCATGCTCGCCCCTTTAAACATAACCCTCAATCTCACCCAACCCGTACCTCATCTCTTCCCAACACCAACCCGACCAACCACTACCCCACCCAATCCTCCAGACCTCCCCCTCGTCCCTTCCTTGGTCACTGTCAATGGTGCAACACCAAAGGCCTTGTCCTCGCCCATTGCCATCTTTTCAATCAGACCCATCCCAATCAAAACCCTCCTTATCGCCCCTCCCAACCCTGGCAGCCGCTTCCCAACACCTAATGGCAGCCCTCTTTTCCCCAACCTCGTGCCCATGTTGCCACCGCTCTTCCGACAATCACTCCAAACTGGCTCCTCGATAGTGGCGCGTCTCACCACATCACCTCTGACCTTCAAAACCTAGCCTCCCACACCCCTTACGATGGTTCAGATGATATAGTCATTGGCAATGGTAAGGGTCTTCCCATCTCTCACACAGGCTCTACCTCTCTCTCCACTTCCTCTCAATCATTTACAATGTCTAATGTTTTATGTGTTCCTAAAATGCAAAAGAACTTAATTTCAATCTCTCAATTTTGTCGGACAAATAATACATTGGCTGAGTTCTCACCTTCTTCGTTTTCTGTGAAGGACCTCCGCACGGGGGAAATTCTTTTTCAGGGCCCAACTAAAGATGGTGTCTACGAGTGGCCAGCAACCACTCCCTCCTCCACATCTCCGCTCATTGCTTTCTTAGGTATCAAAACCGACTCATCCGCGTGGCATCACCGTCTAGGACATCCTTCTGCAATTATTTTCAAACTTATTCTTGCATCTTTTCATTTAGATTGTTCTGATAAGACTAGCAAAAACTCTCTTTGTAATTCTTGTCAAATCAATAAAAGTCACAAATTGCCATTTTCAATCTCGACTATTTCATCCTCGTCTCCCTTTGAAATTCTTTATTCTGATGTTTGGACTTCTCCTCTTCACTCCGTAGATGGTTACAAGCATTATGTCATTTTTGTCGACCACTTCACCAAATACACTTGGCTCTACCCACTTAAGCGCAAATCTGACATTCGTGATGTCTTTTCTCGATTTAAAGCACTTGTCGAAAACCACTTTCGCACCAGAATTCTCACACTTTATTCTGACAACGGTGGGGAATATGATGCACTTCAAAATTTTCTCACTACCAATGGAATTTCTCATCTCACATCTCCACCTCACACCCCAGAACACAATGGCTATTCGGAGCGCCGTCATCGCCACATTGTCGAGACCGGGTTATCCCTACTTTCTCATGCTTCTATGCCCTTAATCTATTGGTCTCATGCCTTCTCCACTGCCGTATATCTTATTAATCGTCTCCCCACCCCCACTTTTGAACTAAGCTCACCTTATCATAAACTCTTCCTAACACCCCCCAACTATTCTCAAATTCGTAGTTTTGGATGCCTATGTTATCCCTGGCTCCGACCATATTCCCCACACAAACTTGCTCAGAAATCATCCCCATGTGTCACCATTGGCTACTCACTTACCCAAAGCGCTTATCTCTGTCTAGACACATCAACATCACGTATCTATGTCTCCCGTCATGTCAAGTTCATTGAGTCTGTTTTTCCCTTCGCCACTTCTTCCGCTCCCAGATCATCAGCCCCCTTACTTTCTCCCACCGAATGGTGCTCTATTGCCCTTCCTATCATTTATTCCTCTCCCTCAGCTCCTATTCCCATACATGCATCTCTCCCTTCCACGGCACTAGCTTCCCGCCCCAGCCCCCAAAGACGCTCCCAGCCCGCTCCCGGCTCCTCCCGCCCTCGCCTACTTCTCAGCCTACTCCAAACGCCACCCTTCCCAGTCCAGCATTACCTGTACCAAGCCCGGTTCCCACCCCGCCTATCTCCCCTATTCCCAGCCTACCACGCACAATCATTACTCGCTCAAAACATAATATCTTTAAACCCGTCACAAAAATGAACCTTACTGCCCAACTTCATACAAACCCACCACCTAGTGAGCCTTCCACCGTTACTCAGGCCTTACGGGATCCTAAATGGCGTCATGCTCTCTCTCTGCAGAATTTGACGCTCTAGTTACTAATGGCACATGGGAGCTGGTTCCTCCCCATCCTAATCAGAATCTAGTTGGGTGCAAATGGGTGTTTCGCACCAAATACCTTCCTGATGGCTCCATTGACAAACACAAGGCTCGTCTAGTTGCAAAGGGGTTCCACCAACGTCCCGGAATAGATTATCACGATACTTACAGCCTTGTGGTAAAGCCTACAACCATTCAGTTGGTTCTTAGCCTTGCGGTTTCTCGTCATTGGCCTCTCCGACAGCTTGACGTGAATAACACATTTCTTCAAGGCACACTCTCTGAGTAAGTGTTTATGAATCAACCTCCGGGTTTCATTGACAGAGATCATCCGAGCCATGTGTGTAAACTTAGGAAAGCTATTTACGGACTTAAACAAGCGCCTCGTGCTTGGTATACCGAGCTTCACCACTACCTTCTCTTTATTGGGTTTGTGAATTCGGTTGCAGACACATCACTCTTCATCTATCATGGTAACAATACAGTCATCTACTTCTTAATTTATGTTGGTGATATCATTGTCACAGGCAACAATGCGGATATGGTTCAGGACTTCATCACTCAGTTATCTCAAAGATTTTGCCTCAAGGATCTTGGTCCTTTGGCTTACTTTCTTGGAGTTGAAGTTCACTCCCATGCAACTGGTTTGTTTCTTTCCCAGCGCAAGTACATTCTGGATCTCCTTGCAAAGCACAACATGTCCACTGCCAAGTCGGTTGCCACTCCTCTAGCCACAACACCCACCCTCACTCTCACATGCGGCTCACCCTTTTCAACACCAACTGACTATCGTGCTCTCATCGGCGGTCTTCAATACCTTTCCCTCACCCGACCTGACATTGCATACACTGTCAGCAAGTTGTCTCAGTTCATGCACCAACCCGCCATAGTCCACTGGCAGGCCGCAAAACGTCTTCTTCGTTATCTATGTGGTACACTGGACCATGGTCTTACTCTCCACTGTAACTCCGACCCGGTTCTTCATGTTTTCTCTGATGCCGATTGGGCCGGCGATAAAGACGACTATACATCTACCTCAACTTATCTTATTTATCTCGATCGCAATCTAGTCTCCCGGAGTTTGAAAAAGCAACGTACTATTGCTCGTTCTTCGACCGAGGTCGAATATCAGTCCGTGGCAGCAACTGCAGCTGAACTCAGGTGGCTTTGTTCCTTGCTCACCGAACTCAATGTATCTATCCCATCCTAGTCCGTCATCTACTGCGACAACATTGGCGCTACCAACCTTTGCGCCAACCCCATCTTTCACTCTAGAATGAAACACGTCGCTCTTGACTACCATTTCATTCGAGAACAAGTCCAAAACAATCTGTTACGTGTTGCTCATGTCTCCTCCACCGATCAACTAGCAGACGTATGGGTTCCCGGGACTTGCGCCCGCGTCCCGCGCACCCTTGGATAGGGGTGCGCATACGTGCGGATGCGGGACACCATTGCTCTCATTCCATCATCCCTTGTTTAGGGGAAGACGAAACTAAAAGTGTGAGAGGAGTGCTGTTTAAGATAGCGCGTTTGAATACGCCTCGGTAACTTTCAGTGAATTTTTGGTCCAATATGGGAGCTTTGGGTTTTCTATATCAAGTTATCCCTTGTTTAGGGAATACCAGGATATAGGAATACATCACCCTTCCATTCTCATTCTCCTTTTTTTAGGGGAAAATGGAAAAGTGCAAAAAAGGATGTTGCGAGGCCCCACTATGGATTTTATGAAAATAGCCTTATGGCCTATTCCGGATCACTATGAGTGCTTTGGGTTTCCTGCATCAAGTTATCCCTTGTTTAGAGGATACCAGGATATAGGAATACATCACCCTTTCATTCTCATCCTCCTTTTTTTAGGGAAAAACAGAAAAGTGTAAGAAAGGAGTGTTGTGACACCCCACTGGATCCAAAATGTTTTATAGAGTCGTCATCTTTATTTTAAGGAAGAAATAAAGAAAAACCAAAAAAAGAAAAACCAGAGATTGCAAAAAACGGGTTCGGAGGCTAAGTTACGAGTTGGGAAGGTGCTAGGCACCCAACTCGCCTTTTCGGTCTCAAAAGCGGTTTTTGGCTAAAGTATGTTTTTTGTTATATTTATTTAGCAAATAAATAAAGCATTAACTACCTACAAATACATACATATTTACATTATTTACAGACTTGCAGTTGTCTCTTTCCAATAATTACAAATACATTTAAAAATATATGGCCATAATAATGACTCTTTTAAATGCTATTTTCTAAAATAATCCAGGCAGCACAACGGCTTATATTTTCTACATTGGACCGGATGGAAAATAGTTTTTTAGTAAATAAACTCTTAAAGACTTACCTTTAAGAGCGTTGGTGTGCTCATTCTGTCCTTTAGGGAGAGGGAGTCTTTTTGCTGCTGCTGCTGCGGTGCGGGTAGGGGTGGCAAAATGGGTGTTGTTGATTCTTATGTTAGATTTATATCTGTTCAATTCATTACATTAGTTTTATACTTCAGTGGCTAATCGGGCTGCGTATCGATTAGCGTGGCAACTGTGTATAGAACTTTGCCTTGTATAGTTTTTATAGGACTTCACGAGGTTCGGCGGAAGACCTCTTCACGGCTTCACTTAGGAAGACACGCTTCAAGCTTAAGGACGGCAGACCTTGTGTCCACCTGGTCTCTTATGACGTGTCCAATCCAGCAACGACTCATTGGATTAATTCATTCTTATTCTACATCTTTATTTGAATTAAATCTAAGACATTCCCTGACATATCAAGCCGCCGAAAGCAACCTTTCGAAAAGCATGAAGACTTTTCGTCCTGAACAGTGAAAGCAGGAAAAGCAGACTGTCCCCTAGTCTTTGCAACAACTCTCAGATCTGACACCTAAATCGCCCACCTTTTGAAAGATCTCAGAAATCATTACCTGCTCTAGATATCTGTGAAGACGAAAATCCTTGACTGACAGCCCCATGCATTTAATGCATTGATGAAAAGAGTTGTTGAAGTCTTCGTCTTCTCCAACGGATCTTTTGAAGTGCACCTGCTATAAATGCTGCCATTGAAGACTGGAACCAGAGACAACTGTACATAATCAATCGAACACTTAAAGGATTGCTCTGAAACTTCATAACTCCAAGTCCTTCAGCTCAGTGCAATCAAGAGATCCTCAACAGATCTAGAAGTCCTCGTCAACAACAAGAAGCAGCTCATCAACATTTATTGTTTTATCTTCTTGTTGTTTACTTCCATTAAACTATACTTCTGCACGAATTAAATATCCTGTATTTACAGATATTTAATTCCCTAGACCCCAAACACAAGTCAATATTTTGTACACGATCCATTAGTGATATTCTTTGTAATTGATCTAAGTGGAAAACATAGTGCACAATTTAAATCCAAGGTTGACTGCCTTGGTGGTGGACGTAGCACTCATTATAGTGTGAACCATCCCAAAATACTTGTGTTATTCCTTATTGTTTGTCTGATATTTGAACTGCAAAATTACTTTGATTATCTTTATCCATATACAGCAGAACTTAAGTAACTTGTAAAGGTCTACCGGTAGTCCTTATCGGCAGACCTGGAACAACTACTTTGAAGGTCTTCCGCTACTTGAATCTTTTCGATAGATTGCAAGTATCTTTCAAAGTATTTATCGAAAAGTTTTAAGTGTTTAATAAGCTATTCAACCCCCCCCCCTTCTAGCTTATTATTGTGCCCGTTGGGACCCACAATTGGTATCAGAGCCTTACTCTTTGAAAACAAGTTTTTCCAAGATTAAACTCTTGAGAGATACGATATAATGGCACAAACACACTATATGCTGCCTACATCTAATGCTAACCACGTCCCAATATTGGACGAAGGACATTTTGATGTATGGAAGGATAAAGTAATGAGATTTATGAACTCTATTGACAACAGATTATGGAAATGTGTTACTGCAGGTCAACATGTACCAATGAAGGCAAATCTTCTAGCCTCCATTGCTTTGGGAATCCTGTGAAGTACCTAAAGAAGAATCGAATGGACAGAGGATGATAGAAAGGTAGAACTTGACAAGAAAGCAATCAACATAATCACCGCCTCTCTAGACACAAGCACATACCAAAGAAAGTGATTCGATGTACAACTGCAAAGAGATGTGGGAAGCTCTTGTGGAATACTTGGAAGGAGACCAAGACACAAGAGACAACAGAAAATATACATACATCCAGCCGGTTTGATTCTTTCAAAAGGATCCTAAGGAAACCTTGAGACAAGCATACGATCGCTTGGTGAGGTAATTAATAGTTGTTTTTCTCTAGGTAAAACGTATGACAAAAAGGAAATGAACATGAGGTTTCTAGGCTCTCTAGGAAGCTTATGGCATGTGAAGACCACGGCTATGAAAGAATCAAAGAACTTAAACGAGATGACTCTTCGTAATCTCTACGCAAGTTTGAAGGTTTATGAACTTGAAGTTAATCAAGCTCTAGAGCAAGACAAACAGCAGTTCGAAGCGTGTCTTTGCCGACCATGGTCCAAGAAGAAATCATTGTTGAAAACAAACCTTCCACTTCTTCTGTGAAAATGATTTTTATCGATGAACAATTTGCCATGTTTGTAAAACGCGTTTTCAAAAATTTGCAAAATATGGAAGGAAGAACACATACCAACAACCTTTTAAGAAAAATGGTGAAAGCTCATCTAAGGAAGAGCTTGTGTGTTATAATTGTAGGAAACCTGGTCATTTTGCCTCAAAATGTCCTAAGCCAAAATTTGAAGCATACCGAAAACCCTCTTTTAGAATTTCAAAAACAAAGGGTAGTTGGTGAAGACAAACAGTTGCTACATGGTTTGAGGCCGATTCGAGAAGAGGAGGAAGAGGATTGTGAGCAAGCTAACATATGCTTAATAGCTCATGATTCAGGTCCTACCTATGACTCTGAAAATGAAGTCGAAGTTTCACCTAGTCCTTTGGACAAAAATGAAACCAACGGATAACTTCACTAAGGAAGAACTTCTCAAGGACAATCAAGATATGCTTGAAGAATTTAATTCCTTTAGAGTAGCCTATGTTAAGCGGCCAAGAACGTGAGAAACTTACAACCGAGAAATCTATGATGGCGGTGAGATTCAAACTCTCAATAGTCAACAAGAGAGTATCAAGTGAAGGAAGAAAACAAATTCCTTTATGACAAAATTGATTGTCTATCTGAGCACATCAAAGGACTTGACCTAGAGAAAATTGCCTTGCAAAAGACAATTGACTCTGGAGCGACTCCAAGGATGCATTCGAAGAAATCCTTTCAAGCCAAAAATCTAGTAATGATAAAGCGGCATAGGATATTCAGGATGTGCCTCTTCCGACAATCTCTTCAGTCATAGAGAAAGGTGAATCCTCCGAGACTGCAAATGATATATCCTTCTCTAAACAGACATTTGGAAATGTAGGGAAACAAGGCCTTGGTTATTCAAGTGTTCCTTACGTTTACCCCAAAGTTCAGAAAGGAAAAGCCAAAATGACTGACTCAAATGAGAAACCTAATAAGGTAACGGTAGAGAAAGTGAAGTCTGCCGGCAACAGCTATGCCAAGGCAAAGTCTGCTGGCGGTAGACCTACTGAACCTCTACCGGTAACTATCAAGTTTGTCTATGAAACAGGCAAGGCTCCTTTACCTGTTGAAGGTAAACTTAAAGGTATTCTACCGAATCCTTCTGAAAAAGTAATCAACAGAAAAGCTAAAGCTAAGTCTGTTGGTAACCTACCTAGAAAGATTCGAAAGAAACCAATTAAGTCTACCATCAACAAACAAGCTGAACCAAGAATGGATGTCAAGAAAAGGAATAATCATAAGTACTCTTCAGTTGAAGTCACTAACAACTCTCAATGGACTTTTCATTTATGTCACTCTTGCAATTGCCTAGGCCATCTGGCACCAGAATGCCTGCTAAGGTTCACTCCAAGATCTGAGAGACCTAGTTCTCTCAAGGTCAAGCAGGTATGGGTTCCAAAAGGTTGCTAATCCTTAGGACCCGAAAGAAAATAAAGGGTACCTTGTTTGCTTTAATTTCTTTTTCGTGAATGCTTCATGGCTATAGAATCGAAAACAAAGACATCTGGTACCTAGATAGTGGCTGCTCAAGACACATGACTGGGAACAGAAATCTTCTTACAGATATAGCTGAAGCCAAAGGACCCACTGTTATTTTCGGAGATAATGCAAGAGGAAAAACAATTGGATATGGCTCAATTACTAGAGGAAATCTCTCCATCAACAAAGTTTCTCTAGTGAGTGGTTTAAAGCACAATCTACTGAGCATATCTCAATTCTGCGACAAAGGACTTCTATGCCAATTCAACTCCAACCAGTGCCTCATCAAAGACAAGTGAATCCTGCTCTACAACCGACCGGCAATAGACAAGGAAACGTCTATGTCGTGGACTTAAATCTTCTAGGGAGATTCTCAAACGTGTCTAGTAGCCAACAATGTTCGTGACAACAAATGGTGGCTATGGCACAAGCGCCTCACCACCTCAACTTCAAGCACCTCTCCAAGCTCTCCAAAATGGGCTTGTCAAAGGTCTACCTACGGTGTCCCGCCGACCATGACAGAAGTTGTAAAGCTTGCCAACTAGGAAAACTTTCCAAGTCTTCCTTCAAAAGAAAGTCTGTATTGTCTACAAACAGACCTCTTCAACTTCTGCATATGGATCTCTTTGGACCTATCACAACAGCCAGTATTTCAGGAGACAAGTACACACTTGTAGTAGTTGACGACTACTCTAGATTCACTTGGATTGAAACAATGACATCTAAAGATGAAACATATGATCTAGTCACTGCTCTTTTTAGAAGACTTCAAACTCAAAAACTTGAAGACATAAGCGACATAAGATCAGACAACGACACTGAATTCAAGAATAATGGTGTAGAAAAGTACTGCGATGACCACGGGATCGACCACAACTTCTCTGCCGCCGGTACTCCTCAACAAAACGGTGTAGTTGAACGTAAGAACGTAACACCGATTGAAGCGGCAAGAACAATGCCGGCGTAAGCCAAACTTCCAAAGTATTTTTGGGCGTATAGCGATCAACACTGCATGTTTTACCCAAAATAGATCCCTGGTAAACAAGTTTCATAATAAAACTCCATATGAAATATGGAGAGGAAGATCCCCAAACATAGGATTTCTTAAAATCTTCGGCTGTAAATGTTTCATTCTTTATAATGGAAAAGAATATAGAGGAAAATTTGATGCAAAATCAGACGAAGGAATTTTTCTGGGGTATTCCAAACATTCAAAAGCATTTCGCATTTTCAGTAAAACAAATTTAAAAATTTTAGAATCTGTGCATGTTTCTTTTGATGAATATGACTTGTTAGAGCCTAGAAAGGCTCCGAACGTTGCTAATGATTCTGATAATGATGAGACAGGTACAAATACAACATCTACTTCCACTCCTCATCAGAAAACGGCAACTGCAGACCCCTCAAGTACCGATAACCCTGCACCGGTAGACAAGAACTCTGCCGGTACCGATAACAACTCTTCTGTTGACCCTGAACCCATCTCTTCTGTTCTACCCCAAGCACCTTTACAGATCACTCATCCTTCTTGTTCACCAGAAAATGAAGGTTTTGAAGATTCTATCTCTTCTGAACCAGATTTTGGTGAATCTCCTTCTCAACCTACTCCGGAATTCTTAAGGGAAGAACCCACCAGAAGTGATCTTCCTCCAACTGTTATTGAAGCAAGAGATCATCCCATTTCTCAAATCATTGGTGATCTCAACACAGGAGTTCGTACGAGAAATAAAGTTCGAGAAGAAACTATGTTTGCTTATGCATTTGTTTCGGAACTCGAACCAAAGAAGATTGATGAAGCTATCGAAGATCATAACTGGATTGAAGCTATGCAAGAAGAGCTGAACCAGTTTGAAAGATGTAAGGTGTGGAGCTTAGTTCAAAGACCGACTGATCATCCAGTCATCGGCACCAAGTGGGTTTTCAGAAACAAAAGAGATGAAGAAGGAAATGTCACCAGAAATAAAGCTAGACCGGTTGCACAAGGCTACCGACAGAAGAAGGAATTGACTTTGATGAAACTTTTGCTCCTCGTTGCTAGATTAGAAGCAATCGAATCTTTCTAGCCTATGCATCGCTCATGGACTTCAAAGTGTATCGATGGATGTAAAGAGTGCCTTTCGAATGGTGATCTTCAAGAAATCAGATACGTGGAACAACCTCCGTGATTTGTCATTTCTGCATAAGCCGGATCACGCCTACCGACTCAAGAAAGCTCTCTACGAAGCAAGCTCCTAGAGCTTGGTATGAAACTCTATCCAAGTTCTTAATGAACAAGGATTCGTGAGAGGAAGAATAGACACTACTTTATTCATCCTCAAGCACAAAGGCCATTCTCTTCTGGTACAAATCTATGTGGACGACATCATCTTTGGATCAACTAACCAAAGCCTATGTAAAAGATTCGAGAAGCTGATGCAAAGCAAGTTCGAGATGAGCATGATGGGTGAACTTACCTACTTTCTAGGACTGCAGATACAACAGACTTCAGATGGAATCTTCATCAGCCAAACCAAATATGCAAAGGAACTAATCAAGAAGTTCGGTCTTGATTCACCTAAAGGATTCGAAACTCCAATGTCTACCGACCGCCATCTTGACAAAGATGAGAAGGGAAAGCAAGAGAACATGACCAAGTACCGAGGAATCATAGGTTCACTTTTTACCTTATCGCTAGTAGACCCGACATTATGTTTGTTGCTTGTGTTTGTGCTAGATTTCAGTGCAGATCCAAAGGAGTCACATTTGCTTGCCGCCAAACGTATCATTAGATATGTCTCAAAAACAACAAATCTAGGCATCGGTATTCCAAAACCAACAATTTCAATCTAGTTGGATACTCGATGCATTATGCACCGCAAAGTGAGCGTAAGAAGCACCCTGGGACTTGTCAATTCCTGGAAATAGACTTGTCTCATGGTCATGCAAGAAACAAGGATCGCTTGCAAACTCAACTACGTGTTGAATACATTGCTGCAAGCAAATGTTGCTCTCAACTTCTATGGATGAAGCAACAACTAGTGGACTACAACATCAAGACCGAAACTACCGCCCAATCATGTGTGACAACACATCGCAATTTCGCCCAAAATCCAGTGATGCACTCCAAGACAAAGCACATTGATATTTATCACTTCCTCAAAGATCATGTGGAAAAAGGTAACATCGCTTGGAATATGTTCCAACCGAGCATCAATTGGCGACATTCTCACAAAACCACCGGATGCCACCGTGTTTGCTTATTTAAGGAGAAATCTTGGTATGATTGATCCTATCGCTTAATTTCAACATTTTGTTAAGTTTCTTTCATACCTAGACCTAGTTTTAGATCGATCGGAAGACGAAGTTCTCATTTACCTGAAGACTTAAAGGTCAAGATTCTTACTTAGTCTATTTTTTTGCTAAAGAGGTTTCTAAAGCAATAAAGGGGTCAAGGATAAAATTTGGTACTTAAGAAAATATCTTAAGTTCCCGCTCAAACCGATATTTTCGCCTTTAAATAGTCCTTGAACCGTCATTTGCAAAACTTTACAAACCCTTTGACAAAATATTTCTCTCTCTATTCATACTCTCTCCCTCTGTAACTACTTTCTCGCAAATCCAAATCCTTCTTGTTTCTTCTTCATCATCGACGACAATGGTACGCTTCTCTCTCTCTCTACTTGAAAACTTACTACGCATCGCTCGCATTTCATTTCATAACCTAAAATTGTTTTGGAATTCAAACGGTCATTTTTCGAAGTTTATACAAGATTCGCCATTGTTGTTCCTTAAAAACCTAAGAATACTAACAATGCTTTATGTTTATTCATCGCTTTATTCTTATGAAAACTTCTTATACTTTTTCTGGTGTGAATACTCTAAACATCCTAGGGTTTCAAGTTTTTGGTTCAGAAATTCCAATTATTTTAAAAACCTTGAAATTCCTACTTGTTTAGTTGTTGAGATGAAAAGCCCTAATTTTTATTTTGCATTTCTTTCAGGCAAGAACTTCAAAATCAAAGCGCGACAGCGGAAAGAAATTGAACCCGGAAACTGACATTCCTCCCAGTACGGATGTCAACCTTCTAGGATACCCCACCTTTCCCGTATAATCCATATCTTATATTTAATCGGGAAATTAGATGTCGAAAGGACAGTACATGTATGCACTCGTAATTGAAATAAGTTTACTCGCTATTTCACCTATTGCTAGGTATTCGTGCTACTTGCTAGGTGTTTCCACGATTTGTAGGTTCTTGAAATTAATGTGTTAATTTCAAGTATATTAACTAATGGAATTATTTAATAGAATAAATTGTTATTCGTAAGTTACAAAATAATTGTAAGCTTACAACTAGCATTACTTGTGAACCTAAAGGATCACACACTAAGAATGGAAGGATTCATTTGTTCAATAAAAGAATTGATCCAAATTGTTGGACGCAGATGACTAGTAGAGATTAATTGATGGATGAAATTGATTTGATCGATTTAATTAAATTTGGGCTTGGTCAATTAATTCATATTAATTGATGATATTTTTATTTATTTATTTATTTTTAAAAGTCCAACTCAATATTTAATTAGGCTCGTTAGTGGAGTCCATCGAGTTAATTTGAAAGAAATGAGAAGGAGGGGTAACATTGCTAATATTAGATAAAAGTTATTTTAATATGACATTAGATGATATTAATTATAATACCATATCTTCTTACTAATGAACCTAGACACTATTGTGTACAAATTAGATTGTATGACACATTAAGGTTTTGGTCATTTAGTAGGATAGTTAATGATACGTTATTAAAAAAACGTATCATCAATTCTTGGAGAATTGATTTCGGCCGTTTCTCTTCAAAAACTCACATTGGAGTATTCTTTAGGTTACTTGATTAAAAAGCTAGGAAACCAAGAAAGATTTCCTGGAATTTTCTTTTCTACTACTCTCTCAATTGGAAAGACTAGAAAATTTTCTTTGTTTTTGGGTTGAACAAAACGGATCAAAAATTGCTAGCGAAATTTTTGATTCGGTGATTTTATCAATTCGTGTGGACTTACTTTGGAGGAGGGACGTATACGTGGACCTCTACGAGTAATTGGTGTACGAGCCAACAATTGATTGTCTCTACATTTTCATCAACCGAAGCTTTTTGGAAACGGTTTTCGGTAAGACCAAAAAACTCCTTTTATACTTGACGATATGCGCCATCGTTAAATCGCTATAAGGTTTTTGGGGCTATCTTTTGTATATTGTATACATATTTTTTAAAATTTTACAATTTTCATGCGATTCCGTAATCTAGCGAACCCAACATTATACTAGGATGTTCTTTTGATCCAAGCTTCTGAACCTTTACCTCTCCTCTCATGGGAAACATTTTTACCTTGGACAGCTATATTTCAGCGAACTTGAAGAAAAGTTCATCTACATTATTAAGCTCGATAACATAATGCTTGAATTCTGCTATCCCACCCTGTTACACTCCCATGAAATTTTAGTCATGTACGTGTCTTTGTAAAAAAGTCTCGTAAAATAATAAGGATGTGTAAAGGTATGATTCAATATATAAGGAGTTTGATATGAGGGTGATATAAGATT